>ML681979.1:49390930-49457830 GCA_007922195.1 Podocnemis expansa | reverse complement strand
TTATTCTTATTATTATTAAATTTCTGAGTCACATACCTAGAATGGAAAATTTCAGCCCAAATGGTTGGAGTTCAGAAAACTTAGCAACTAAATCTTATGTCATGTAGTAGGAAAGTCCTGGGTGACTTTAATATAAACAGCACTAAACCTGCTCCCTCTCCTCCCATAACACCATGTGTTAATTACCTCTAAACAAGAATGGAAGATTAAGGTAACCTGTTAACCCTTATCCATTCAAGAAAACAAAATTAAATAAAGCAAAGGTACTGTATGATCAATTAAAGTCACAAAGATTCATACTTAGCATGCTTGATGATACTGTCTTACAGACATTGGCATTTTGCAAAGAATCATGAATCGGAGAGAATTTAATCAGGTTAATAACGTATTAAGGTATTGTCTTAAGCATTTATTTCCTATGAAGACTTCAGTGAATGATATACACCCATGAAAAGATTTCTCTTTTTGTTAGCTCACTATACTAGCTTTGCCTTGGACAAAGAAATCATTTCAGAAATTAGTGTGGAGGAATTAACACACTTCTTTAGGAAAACTTTTCCTGAATACCCATAAAATGCTTAAAGTAAGCAGTTAGCATACAGCTACGTTTTACAAAACAGTTGTTTTCTCATTTTAACTGGACAAACTGTTTTCTCCTATTTTTTATCTTAATGACTGAGATTCTGAAGAATCCAAATCTGGAAGCAGAATTTGCCCTTTTTTCAGCTTCTTAAGTGCAGCTGTCCATTACATAAAACTATGTGTCATCTCTTGGAAAACTTTAAATTAAAAATCCTTCCCATGCTAAATATTCTGTCCGCAAGGAGAAAGCCTTCACAAGAAACCCCTTGGGTTCTCAAGTATTTGCATAATGTATACAATATTTACAGAATTTATAGAGATGTATAGATAAGATTCTCATCCTTGCAGGTAAAAGGGCCTAAACAGCATAAAAAAGGCTCTAAAAGCCCCAAGGGCCCAGAAAGAATTTTTCCAATGCAGGAACTGTGAAAGACAGTTATAGGCTGCAGTCCAAAGATTTCATTTCAAGCCTTGTCCTGTTGGCATGCTGCTGGGGAAAGTGCAGATCAGGGACCAGGCTGTAACATGGAACCCAGTGGCTTCTCTAGGCAGTGCACAGTGAAATATAGGGAAATAATATAGGCATTTCCAAGGGCTATCTAAGTTGTTCTGGGGGCTGCTTTGGCTCCCAAGCAAATCACCATCAGGAAGGCAGAAAGATGTCAAATCCAACAGCATACACTCAGCCGAGAATAATGTTCAGAACCTATAAGGGGCACAGCGCACCAGGTCTCTCCCATAATTTATTGCCTATCATTCTTTAAAACAGTTTTTTAAAAAATCCTCTATTTTACTTTCTGCTATTTGGTGTGAGATTTTATTTTCTTGTGCCAACTGTGTGCTCTGCCGAAAAGGGTGATGTGTAATTTGCAGAGTTGCCTGAATAAACATTTAGATAAATTAATGTTATATCAAAGACATTTAATCCAAACAGACTGACTTGATGCTTTAAATAAATATTATACATATCATCTGTACTCCCTTCTATCATTTTAAAGTTCATTTTTAATTTAGTCTATGATAAAAATGAAAACATCATTTGTCTTTACAGGCTCCTTCCTTTATGAATATACTGATTATTTTAATAATGAAATTAAAAACCTGCAGTCTATCAAAAGTTCTATTATGTAACAGTAATCACAGTGGAAAACCTGATGCCAACTTAAATTTAGGTCACATCATTATTAGTTTCTTGAGAGCTCTACTCAAGACATGGATCTATCTCCTTAAGCAATACAAAGTGGATGCGAGTCTCACCTATGCACATTTTTCTATCATTTGTGCTAATATCCACAGCTATTTCACCTCTTTGTGGTTTAAAAAAAATAGACTACCATATAAAAAATAACTAACTATAACTTATAACCAGAAACCGCAATGTTGAATGCAGGCACAGAAAGTGAGTACATATCTTCTGGCAGATATAACTGTATTAAAAGAACTAAGGACAAATTGCATAAGGGTTTCATTTGGCAGTAAAGAGTTTATACTGGTTAAAGGTGTTTGGGTGTGAAGCCTTTCTTGAGGGTATGTATGCGCTCCCAAATTTCAGATGAGAATGGTTGCCTTTGGCTCTGGTTTTTAAAAACAAGTTATCAGTCTTCATCACAGTCTTTTAGGGGCTGTTCTTGGTAAGCAATCAATACTGTACTTGCTACAATAGCTCATTTAATGATTTTCATCCTAAATATCCTGTCAGCAAGGGAAAGTCTTTCTGATTTTAATTAATTTTGAAATCATTGATTATTTGTCTTTTCCTTTCTTGAGATTACAAGTGCAGACACAAATGCACAAAAAACACAGAAATACCATTCTAGCCTGTAGGCTGGCAAGATGCATGATAAGTCCTTGCTGAAACACATGCGTATTGTTGCAGTATACCTGCATGACATCCAGCTCTATTTTTACGTTCTCAATTGTTGCAAATAAGCCTCTGGCTCTGAAAGTGTAGAAAGGTACAACAGTAAATTGAAAACATGGGTTTTCTAAGAAGTTTTCAATTAGAGTACGTAAATCAATAGGCACTTGGATACCACAGCAACAAGCGTGACATAAGTACCCAGAGAGACAAACAGAATACAGAAATCAGAAAACTGTTACATGGCTGTGAAAATTATTATAACATATGACATTAAAAAAAATGCATTCATGGATATCATATATAGCATACACAGAAAATGACGGAGAAAATATATAGAGAATATTATAGAAAATGCACTAGCATCTCTAGTGCAACCTTGCAATTATTCCATAATAACTGAACTTTAATAAAAACTGGAGAGAAAGACAGAATACCGAACAAAAGAAACAAGACATAGTATCAACCCTTCAGTAAGGAAGCTGTGAATATACAAACTGCATCCAAACACATACTAGAAAAGTTAGCTAAAAATAGTTGTACCTGACACTATTTGAATAATGAATTTTGCATTAAAAAAAACCTGCTTCCAGCCCTGGGCATGTAAGGCAGACATTGTTCATTCCTGTTTTGTACAGTCTGTGGAGATGCTGCTCTGGTCTCTCTAGCAAGAGACTTGTGAAAGCCTAAGACTTAGGAGTTATGGTTTAATGTCTGTGAAACATAGCCCAACTCTCTTCTTGCAAACAATCTGCATTCTCATTCAAAAGAGAGCAAAAGTGTGGGGGCTGGTCAAGAAGAATACTTCCAGCCACAAGCCTGTTTACTAATGCTGCTTGTGGTGTACTGAGAGTTGCCCATATTAGAAATATTTATGCACTGATATTGTAGCCCTTAGAATTTCAAAAAGTGTGCTGTTAATTATCATTCATACATCGTTCTAGTAATCATCTGAATTTTCTTTGTTTAAAACCCCTCAAGTCAAAATCTGAATAATTACAAAATTGGGTCATAATTTCATTCTTATTAAATGGATTAACTGGAGAAAAATATAATCTCTGAATCCATCTGGGTTTCCCCTCCAAAATTCTAAAAATCAGTGGAAAATAAGATGATATAATTCCAATAGAGGGGAAATGATTAACAACAGCTCTTCAGAGTTAGGCACTCTGGTGAAGGTGGTATACCGTATGTAGTTAAAAGCGAAACAAATGCGCATGTTTTTTCATCTTCCTAAGAAACTGAATAAATGTTAAATTGCTTAACTCCACAAATGTAAGATATACTGAAGCAGCACACTGCCAGGTTCCCTTTACCAGTAGCAGAAGATCAGTGGGGAGCTGGGGCACAAGCTCCATTAATCTCATCAATCTCAGGGGCCTAGAGTTGGCTAATGAAATCCCAGAAGTGGGCTGGTACATGAACCAGAACCTGTGACACATTACTGGGAGATAAAGTGAGTTAGCACCTCATCTGGGCAGCCTCAGAGGGAGGAGATGCTCTGGATGCATCAACAGCTTTTAAACATCTCTCCTTAGTAGAGTTCTTGGCTTTAAGCAATCCTAATACTGCTGCTTGCCTTCTTAAGAGCAAACACTCTTCCTTTCAACCCCAAGGAAAGTGCAAATTGAACCTTGATACTTGTGTGGTGATCTAGCCATTATTTTAACAAACCAGCCAAATGGAGTCTACATTTCTCTAGATAAACTCTTAACAAGAGCAACTAATTAAATTTTATTTTTAAAAACAGCATTTTAAATAATTTTACATTGTTTAAACCTGTGAAAACAATTGACTTCTACCATTGGTAGGTTACCAGAATTGGATTCTCCTTGTTTAAAGTTAATTTATGCTATTAAGTTGATATGTTGAGAAAGCCAGTATTTAAGCTATGATACACTGAGCAGTAAATAATACTAGCACAACAAAAGAAACAACTAAGAACAGTAGGCTGTTTCTGAAAATAAAAGTGGCGGGGGGGGTGACTAGTAAGCATTAATGGTGTATTCTGGAGAACAGGTACAGTACGGTCCTCAGGGAACAAAACACCACTAGAAACGCCAAGACAGGAAAGCTCTCTGAGTCACAAAACAAGATTGTAAAGTATTCTTCCACATGCTAATATTCCTCTGGGAACTGTTATCCTTCTCAAACAAATTCAACTCAGTAAAATTGCACGTTGTGCACTGTTCTTTTTCTTAAAGGATTAACATTAGGCAAAAATACTTTTCAAGAGAAAAGTCAAACTGAGAGAATATGTAATCACTACTGCTAAAGGTCTGAGTAATTTGATTTAAAAATATGCAGACTGTGCTATTTTTCTTGCCTATAAAAACCATTTGGGATCTTTTGAAATGGTATGTTTTGTTCAAACTGTTTTATTTTCTTGATAAAAAATGAATCTGTTAAAGAAAATTGAACCACTAAAGGATCCTCCACGATTGGTGTTCATGAAGGGGGACCTCCAAAGATGTCATGCCTCTTTCTCAGATGTGGGTTCCAAAATTGGATTGAAGTAGAATGTAAGTTTAAACACACAGTGGCTGTTCTGGAATAACTCCATGTGTCAACACTTATTCCACAAAGAATAACTCACTTTTTGGATTAAGTTAAATAGTCTTATTCCAGAATAAGAGTGTCTACAGTCCATGTGTAGGCAAAGATTTAGCAGCAAGTCATCTAAAACTGCTTGGAAAACTTCAAACATTTCAAAATTTCAACATCATCAACAGAAAAGGAAACATTTTCTGTGCATTTCTTGCATGACTTTTTTTTCATTTTCAACCAGTTCAATGGCTCAATGGGAATTTTTTGAAGATGTAGAAACTTATGAAAAGTGTGTGTGTATTAAACAGAGAGTTTACAGCAATAAGTCAACTTTCCCATCACAGGTTGTATGGACAACACTGCATTATCACATCTGTATTATGCTGATGCAATGCTATACCAGAGTCTAGTACAAGGACTAGGAGTAAGGAGACACATTTTAAATCCTGGCTCTATCACAAAGCTAAGCAGATTTGGACAAATTGCATTGTCTTTGTGGCTCAGTTTCCTCATCTGTAAAATAAAGTAAAATATATGTCCCTTCCTTTATACAAAATGCTTTAAAAGCTATGGATGGAAAACATGTACAAGAATTTATTGCTATTGGCTATGTCTACACGGCACTTTTATTTCGAAATAACACTCGTTATTTCGAAATAAAAGGAATTAGGTCTACACGACGTTTCCTTATTTCGAAAGGATGGATCCCATCCTTTCAAAATAAGAAATGTCCTTTCATAAAAGTAAAACCTGCCCCCCCCCCTCGAAACGGCCATTTCGATTCCTTGTTTTGAAACACTGTTGTTTCGAAACACCGGGTTGTGTGGACACGTTGTTTCGAAATGGCCGTTTTGAAACAACGAATCAAAATGACCATTTCGAAACAACGTGTCCACACAGCCCGTTGTTTCAAAAGCGGTTTGGAGGGTGACCTTCCTCCCAGGTTGCCCTGGGCCAGGAAGTGCTCCTCCAGCACGTGGCTTCTGCTGCTGCCAGCCTGTGAAGGTGGGCCATGGCAGCAGAACCACGTGCAGCCCCTTCACAGGGACAGCGGAGGGGCTCTGTGTGGTCCCCTACAGAGACCCATGCTCTCCTGTGCATTTGGGCACAGGAGAACATTCTCGACCGCTTCAGGGCGAGCCACTGAAATGTGGATGTGTACAGGGACATTGCCAGGGCCCTGGCTGATGACAGGTTGAGCGCAACACCGAGCAGGTGCGCTCAAAGATAAAGGGCCTCCACCAGGACTATTGGAGGGCATGGGATGCCCAGGTGCTCTGTGGAACAGCAGCTACCACCAGCGCCCATATTTCACGGAGCTGCACCGCTTGCTGGGGGATTAGCCTGGTGGTCCACCCCACCGTAGGCGCCTGCGGGACAGCAAAGAGGCCCAGAGCAGCACCGCAGGGGCGGAGGGGGCCCCTACTGAAGAGGGCAAAGAGCCCTTGGATGTGGGCGAGGGCAGCCGCCCGGTCAGCAAGGCACCGGCCACCAGCCCAGAGCTGATCCCTGAAGAGTCGTCCCAGCCCAGCAGCCCGGCAGAGCCTGCAAAGGAACAGGAGGGAGCAGAGTCCGAAGGGACATCGCACGCCCCAGTTGGTAAGTGCCCCTCCCACAAGGCAGGGAGGCCCCAGAGTGCAGGGCGTGGATCCTGGGGTGGGCACGGCCCTGGGACGGTGGGGCTCAGGCCTGGGGGAGGGAGCGCTCGCTCTCCTGTGCAGGCGTGATGCAGGGAGGCATGGGGAGACAGTCCCATGCCCAAGCGGGGGAGGGGGGGGTCTGTCAACACAGGGTGGCAATAGGCAGACCTGGCAGCTTGCAGAGCAGGGAGCCTGCAGCCACCATGCCTGTCACATGGGCCCAGGAGACTTCCCCCAGGAACAGCTCACTGCCTACCATGGGCCTTGAGGCCCCGTGCCCCCTGATTGCAGTGTACAGTGCCCACCCAGCCTCAAAATCCTGCTAGCTGTCAGGGCAGGGGTGTTTGCAGCTCACAGGCTGCAGGCACCAGGGCTAGTAGGCTGACACCTAACCATTCTCTCTTTTGTCTCTGCAGCTCATCGGTCCACCCACCGTCCGGCGCCCGGGAGACCACCCCCACCAGTGGCCGTACACCCGAGGAGGAGAGCCCGGCCCACCACCAGGACTGAAGTCCTCACGGCGCTCCTGGAGCTCGGCCAGGATGCAGAGGAGTCCTCCAGGGCCTGGCGCACTGAGCAGGCCCAGCACCAGGACACCCTGGTCCAGCACCTGCAGCGCTCCACTGGGGCTGACGACCGCCTCGTGGTGGCCCTGGAGCGCCAGGCTGCCGCTCTGGAGCACCAGGCAGTGGCCCAGGAGCACCAGGCAGTGGCCCTGGAGTGCCAGGCAACGGCCCTAGAGGGCATCCAGGGCACGGTGCGGCAGCCTGGGGGGAACCTTGACCCCAGCCTGGGACTCCACCCGCTGCAGCACTCTGAGGCCCTGCTGCCCCTCACCACAGGCGCCCCTGGACCCGGGGTGGCCTTGGCAAAGGCCGGGGTGCTGTGGGCCCTGCCTCAGGGGCAGCTCCCCCCTAAAATGCTCCCCCAGTTGTCCCCAAAGCCCCACCCCACATCCCCGTGCTCCCAGTTCGAAATGCCACCCCACATCCCTGTGCCCCCAGTTTGAAATCCCCACCCCACATCCCTGTGCCCCCAGTTCCACCTTCCCATACCCCCTTGTAAATAAAAACACTTCACCCATGTCCAAAGTTTTTGCGTGTTTTATTGGGTTGGTTTCAGGGTGTGGGTGGGTTGGGTGGCGGCTGGCTGGGGCAGAAAGGGGGAGCAGGCGGTGTGGTGGGGCTCATATGGCGATGTGGGTGGCATCAACGATCCCCCCACACATTGGAAAGCCCAGGGCAGTGAGGCCGGCAATGCTGTCCTTCAGCACTCCGAGCTGATGAGGCATGGCCACAGGACCAGCTGATGGCGTAGGCGAGCTGCAGTGGTGAACCTCCTGATGCTGATGAGATGGGCACCAGACGTGTGGGACCCTGGAGTGGCCATCTTCTAGAGAGTGATGGCCATGCTCTTGTCCTCAGGGATGCGTGCCCTCATCACCGTATGCCTTCGGTATAGGACTGGGGTGGGCTCGGTGACGAGGGTGACGGTCCCCCTGCTAATCAGGAGGGTTCTTCCTTCAGTGCTTGCTGCTCCAGGTTCCTTGGACAATCCGTTCCCACCAGTCTGTGCTGGTGTCTGGTGCCGAGATGGGGGGCGAGGAACCACGGTATGGTGGAGGGATCATCAGTAGGCAGGGAGCACAACCTAGTGCGGCGTGGCACTTTATTTCTACCCAGCTGCGGGCCTGAAGGCAAGTACCCAAGGGCCCCGAGAGGAGTGTACAATATTTGTCTGCTGACATGAGTACACATATCCCAATGCATAAGCTCTTGCGAAATAGGGTATTACATTCTGGGCCTGGCGTCTGCACTAGAAGTCCCCCAGTTGCAGCCCCTTCCTTTGACCTGCCCCGCTCATAGTCATCTGTGCCAGGGGCCTTTGGCCTAGTCGGAGTGACCCGAACAGGTTGTTCTTTATCCAGGTCAACTGACCTTAGCACTTTGCCAGTACAATCCAATCCTTGTGCCTCCAAATTCCAATATGTGGTCTGTCTGTGCACCATGGAGGCAAGCACAGCAAGGGTCCTCTGGCATACCTATCTGTTAGGGGCTGCTACTGGCCCTCTTCCAGGCCTTCAGGTAGGGCAGGGCAAGTGCACACTTATTTCCCACCCCCCCCCACATAAGCATAGTGAGCTATCTGTGTCTCAACACTGTCAGGCCTCAGCCACGGGGTTCTTCCACAGTGCTGTGAGGGCCACTGAGATAATGGTCCAGAGCTCAGCGCTGGGCTCATCAGGCTCGGGGAAAGTGTATCCCACAGCAGGGTGACGCCCTGCAGGCTACCAGTGGGGCTGCCAGGTGCTTGAGGATGGTACAGGAGCCAGAGGGCAGCCATAGCCATCTGTCTTGCAAGTGCTTGGGGATCACGGTGGACAGGGAGGGGCTGTCCGTTCTGTTCATATGTGATTGGCTGGCTACCTGGCTGGCAACATGGCCGGCAACATGGTCTGGTGAGCCGGCCATGTTGCCACACCTCCCATGCTGCCCCTCACCTGGAATCGAAATGGCATGTCCACACACAGGGCATGCTATTTCGATTTGAAGGGATTCCCTTAATTTGGATTAACAAAATGTTAATTCCAATTAACTTATTTTGAAATAAGGATTTTATTTCTAAATGGGTTATTTCGAAAGGGGTTCTTTCAAAATAAAAGTTACTGTGTAGACATAGCCATTAATATGCAATTTTGTCACTCTCTGGGACTCTATTAGACAGAGCCTCACATTTGCTCCTGCACTCTGCTTAGAAAGAACTCGACTGTTTCTCCTTCATTCTAACCTCCACACCCTTGTGCCTAACAGTTTGAAAGAACAGGGGATGATTCTATCTATTTAGAAAAACAAAAGGAATCTTCTGTCACTTTTAAAGACTAATGAATTTATATATCACATGAGATTTTGTGGCAGAAAATCCTACTTTGTCAGATGCTTGGAGATGAAGAACTTATAGAATGGGAAGAAAATAAAAGCAGGGAAGTGTAAGTCATAGGATCAGGTCAGGCTATTACACCAGATCAAAACAATATAGGACAAACAGGACAATCTCTGCAGAAAAGAATAAATGGACACAAATCTGTTGTCAGAAATAATAATGTTCAAAACCCAAAAGGAGAACACTGCAAGCTCCCTGCTCACTTCATTGTTGACAGGTTAATAGCTGTACTTAGGCACATGGATTACAAATCAACACTTCAAAGAGAAACTGAATATATATGCAGCTTTGACACTGTTGCCTTAGGGATAAATAAGGATTTTGGGTTCTTTGTTATTAGAATAGGTGATTTTACCTCACCTCCCTCTAACATGCTGTTCTCCACTGTCTGAATCTAAACAACTGCTTTGATTTGTTGTAAACCCTACTCTACACTTACCTGGATTTTCGGCAGCAGTCAACGGCCGATATTCAAGGTACATCAAATATCTTGTGTATCAGCCAGTGACTGTCTACGCCACAGGAACACACTTGGGAAAGCCAATTGCAAATGACTTGTGGTCAGCTTTCAGCTGCTTCTTTTCGGGGGCAGAACTTCCAGAGTTGACTTCCAGAGCACAGGAGTACGTTCATACTCACTGCTGAATTACATCTGGAACATCAGGATGATGGTGGTGATTTTGCCACCATCAGCATAGGCATCCTCTAACTGTCAGATCTGATCCAATAACTTACACTTCCCTGCCTTTATTTTTATCCCTTTCTGTAAGTTCCCCTACATTCAACGCATCTGATGAAGTGGGATTTTCTCCCATGAAAGCTCATGTGATAAATAAATTTGCTAGCCTTTAAAAGTGCCACAATACTCCTTGTTTGTTTTGCTGAACTAGACTAACACAGCTACCCCTTTGGAATTTATCTGTTTAGTACGCTCAGTACTCCTCCCAGGCATTCATACAGAATACTGTGGCAAGGATCTTATTCTGCCATCATTCTGACCAAGTATGTCCAACTTTACCAAGGGTTGTACTGGATTCTTCATCAATGGCAAAATTAAAACTCTTATTTTTTTATGATATACTCTAGGGATTATTTTAGGGAAGTTATAGATGAGGGCAGATTAGCTGTTCAAAATTATCCCTTCTGGCCTTGGAATCTGTAAAAATCTGTGAAAAAGTCTAAGAGGATTCAGGAGTTGACCCCCTACCACTCCGACTGACACCCCCCCCCAACACACATCAGAGCAATGGCACAACTAATGGTACAATGAACTTTCTACACCAGTAGCAAAGACTTCCTGCACAGAATATAGGTTTCATTGGGGGCTGGTCTGAGACTGGGAAATGAACTTCCACTGAGACAAATGACAATCACAAGTCTCTCTAATGTCTGCTCCAAATGCAAGGCACATATCTTTGATTTTGCCTTCTTTAACAAGGCACATACTCTACAACAAATAAATACAAACAACACACTACTACAGCAAAACTTAATGCTTCATACTTCCAGAGAGATAGAATGAATCACACAACAGACGTTGTCCCAGACTCTGAAGAAGAAAGAAAGGACTCAAAGAATGTGGTTTCAGTAAGTGATAAACACAGGAACTGATCTTTAATAACTGATCCAGTGCAGTCATCCTTCTTTTGTAATCTGCATCACAAAGTGCAGGGCTACCATCAGCCTCATTCAGCTAGTCCCATCATCATCACTGGGTCCCCATGACCCTTCCCTCATAACAGGTTTAAAGGGTGCAGAAGAAAGCACTATCTTCTCCTCACTGTACCAGACATTGGGACCTCCAGTTCCATCTCCCACCTCCTTTAGGACAGTGAAGAGAATGGATCATTGTAATTATAACATGTTAATCTCTGATCTGGAACTGAAAAAGTGTGCCCAACAAGGCTAATTTAATTGTTGGCTAAATAAGCATCGTCAATCTGAAAATGATGAGAAAGAGTGACTAGCATGAACCCACAGAAAGACCTCAAGACCCAGGTCTCCTCTATTTCTTAAGGAAAAGAACGAGGTAGGTTTCTCCTCGGCACTGAATGGTACCCTGGGTAATAGGAGGAACACCTTTGTTTGTGCAGGATACAATAAACATATACTACAGCCTTCTGTCTAACCAGTCACCCCCGGGGACGCCTCCTCAATCCCATGAGAGAGACATTCAATCTATAATTACGTGTAAGGTTATCTGTCCCCTACTCGTCCAGACAAAGCCTCTCCACCTCTAAGTTTGCAAAGAAGCATTATTCACATCTCTTAATGCATTACTGGAAGACATTCAGACAGGGCTTCTCCTAGGAGGTGTGGGGTCTGGGGTCAAACAGCCTGTCGGGGGCTCCCTCTGCCTCCCCCTGTGCTGGAAGGGGCAGGGCAGGCCAGCCCAGTGGCTAGGCCCCACACCCCCACCCATCCTCTTGAGCCAACCACTCTGCCCCCAAGGGAAGTCTGGGCCAGCCCAGGGGCTGGCCTCCATTCTCCCACCCTGCCTCTGGGCCAGCCCTCCCTGCCTCCCAAGGTAGAACAGCTAGAGCATGGGAGGGACACCACAGCAGAGCCCAGCCTCTAGGGTGGCTTGCCCTGCCCCTGGGCCAGCTGTTTTACCCTGCTGGTACGGAGGCCAGCCCAAAGCAGAGGCCAAGTTCCACGATCCCACACCCCACCTCACTGCCTTTGCCTTTCAACCAAAGGTAGAAGGGGAGGGGCGGAGGACAGTGCGACCATGAGGGAGCCAGCAGGAGGGGAAGGCCGCACTGCCTTGCTCACAGCCGGACAGCATGGGCCCCAGAGAACCACAGGGTCAGGGGCAATCGCCCCTCTCACCCTCCCCAAGGACAGCCCTGCATTCAGATACTATGTTGGATGGTGACATATAGGAACCTATATAAAATACATGCTAGTTAAGTGGAGAAAAATAAGAAAAGATGGCCACACTAGACAAATATACAGCAAATCAGTGGAATGTAGCAAAATATGCAATTGTGGTCAATTCTAGGATGCCATGTTTTCAGATGTATGTCACAAATCCTAATGGCACTGTGAAAAAAATAACAGCCATTTGAGATCTTCCAACAAACATCACTTACAAGAAATTTTACAAACTGAGTACAAAGAAAAAACTTGCATTTCTCTAATTAAATGCATAATCATGGATGCAGATCCATGTTACCAGTGCTAAATGGCTTCAACATTAATGAGCCATTTGGAATGAAATGGTTGCCTGCAATTAGACATCTGCAGTCCAAGGAAAGCAAGCCAGCTATGCAGTTTGGCTGCCAGAATTACAGTTGCATTCCTCAGCAGGACAATAAGTAGAATGGATAATTGTAATTATAACATATACATCTTTTAGTATTCTGTAGCTGAAAGAGTGTGCACAACAAGGGCTCTTAATACATTTAATTACTGACTGCTAATAAAGGGTTGTCAAAAAGAGCTGGTTTTTAAATGAATTCCAATTCCATTAGCAACATCACAAACTAAGGTCACTATCCAAACCTGATCATTGGTCACTGAGGGTGGATAGGAGCAGTTTCCTACTCTGCAAATAACTAAATGCACAGGTTTGGAGTTGAGACAGTTGCCAGCTGATATGAAAGCAAAACAAAATAGAACTACTACTGAATTTTTGGATGGATGATGCCAAGGGCAATTTTATTTACCATAGGTGAGTCAGTGCACAACTATTTATATACTTTGTTAAATCTGAATTTGATTTCAAACTTCTTCCAGTGAAAGCTGGACAAAGAATCTAACACACTATAACTTATCTGCCCCCTGTATATTGACAGATGCATCTCTGGAGATAGTGTTGAAGAAGATTTTTCCCAAAAGCATTTATTCCACTCGAAATCAGTATGAAAACCGGAGACTGATATGGGTAATCAGCTAGAGATTTCTTCCATTACATCTTAAACCAAATTAGTTAATAATGTGAGGTACTGGTTAGTAATCTTTCATATTTTATCTTTCAAATCATGAGGCTTTTGGAGGTTACTGCGGTCTGTTTGCCCAGAAATGAATGTCTTCCAAATATATAATTTTTAGGCTCTTTGACTACACCTTGGAAACATTTTTCTTGCAAATTCCCACTTGATATTTAATATAATTGGTTAAGAATGCTGCCAGAGTTGCCAAGTGTACTGTGAATTGCTGATCCTGTTCTATCAAACCCTTCAAAAGGCATAGAATCATAGAAACTGGAGGTGACCAGTGTTTGTCTGACCTGCTCTTAAACACTTTTAATGACAGAGATTTCACAACCTGCCTAGGCAACTTACTCTAGTGGTTATTCACCCTGACAGTTAGGAATTTCTTCCTAATGTCCAACCTAAACCTCCCTTGTTGCAATTTAAGTCCATTGCTTCTTCTCCTATCATTGACAGTTAAGGAGAACAGGTTTTTTTCCCCCTCCTCCTCATGACACACTCTTAGGGTATGTCTACATCATAACTGTTATTTTGAAATAACCCATTTCGAAGTAACTCATTTCAAAATAAAATCCTTATTTTGAAATAAGTTGATTTGAATTAACAGTTTGTTAATTCGAATTAAGGGAAAGCCAGCTTTTGAAACAGCCGTTATTTTGAAATAGTTATTTCGAAATAAGGCCGTTCGGACATGTTATTTCAAAACAGTTGTTTTGAAACAATGGTGTTGTTTTGAAACAACGTGTCCGAACGCCATTGTTTCAAAACAACCATTTCAAAACAACAGCTATTTTGATATCCTGCTAGGTTTAACGGTTTCGAAACAACGGCCATTATTTCGAAAAAACAGGTCGAGTTGTTTTGAAATAATGGTACGTCATGTGGACATGAGAAATTTTATTTTGAAACAATGGCTGTTGTTTCGAAATAAAACTCAAGTCTGAACACAGCCTTAGATACCTGAAAACTGTTATCATTTCCCCTCTCAGTCACTTCTTTTCTAGACTGAAAAAACTCCAGCTCTTCCAATCTTTCCTCATAAGTCAAGTGTTCCAGACCTCTAATGATTTGTATTGCTCTTCTCTGGACTTTCTCCAGTTTGTCCACATCCTTCCTAAAATGAGGCACCCATAACTGCACACGATACTCCAGTTAAGGTCTAATGAGGGTGGAGTAGAGCAGAAGAATTACTTCTCATGTCTTACTTACAATACTCCTGTTAATACACCCCAGACTGGTTCTTGCTTTATTTTTTTTACAACAGCATTACACTGCTGACTCATATTTAGCTTGCAGTCCAGTCTGTATAACACTCAGATCCCTTTCTGTAGTACTCCTTCCAAGGCAGTCATTGCCCATTTAGTATATCTACAATGGATTGTTCTTTCCTAAGCAGAGTATTTTACATCTGTCTTTCTTTAATTTCATTCTGTTTACCTCAGACCATTTCACCAGTTTGTCCGAATCATTTTGAATTCTGATCCTATCCTCTAAAGCACTTACAACCCTTTCCAGCTTGGTATAATCAGCAAACGTTATAAGTGTACTCTCTACGTCATCATATAAATCACTGATGAAAATATTGAAAAGAACCGAACCCAGAACCGACCCTTGTCATACCCCACTTGCTATGGCCTTTCAGCACGACAGTGAACTATTGATAACTACTCTCTGGGAGCAGTTATTCAACCAATTTTTCACCCATCTTATAGTAGCTACATCCAGGCTGTACTTCCTTGTCTGTTAATGAGAAAGTGATGCAAGCCCATATCAAAAGCCTTACTAAAGTCTAGATAGACCACCTCTACCACTTCCCTTCTAGCCACAATGCTTGTTACCCAGTCATACAAAGCTATCACATTGGTTTGACACAGTTTGTTCTTGCAAATCCATGCTAACTATCACTTAGCACCTTATTCTGTTCTAGAGATACTTGATAATGGATTCCTTAATAATTTGCTCCATTATTTTTCCTGGTACAAAGGTTAAATTGACTGGTCTATAATGCCCCAGCTTATGCTTATTTTACTTTTTATAGCTTGGCACTACATTTGCCCTTTTCCAGTCCTTTGGGACCTCACCAGTCTTCCATGATTTTTCAAAGATAATAGTCAATGGCTCAGATATCTCCTCAGTCAGCTCTTTGTGTATCTGGGTGCATATCATCAGGCCCTGGTAACTTAGAGACATCTAACTTGTCTAGGCAAGTTTTAATTTGTTCTTTCTATTTTTACTGCCCTCTCCTACCCAAGACATCCAGTCACCACCAACCTTCTCACTGAAGACTGAAACTAAGAAATCATTTATTTCCTCTTCCATTTTCACATTTTTTGTTAATTGTTTTTCCATCTTTTTTGGATAATAGACCAATGCTGCCCTTGGTTTTTCTCTTATTTCTAATATATTTAATTTTTTTTAATTATCCTTTATGTCCACAGCTAGCTTGATCTCTGTTTGTGCCTTGGTCTTTCTGTTTTTTCCTCTGCATAACTGTGTTATTTGTTTATAGTATTTTTGGTGATTTGTCCAGGTTTCTACTTTTTGTAGGACTCCTCCTTCATTTTTAGATGATAGAAAATCTCCTTGTTAAGCCAGAATGGTCTCTTGCCATACTTCCTATCCTTTGTGCACATTGGAATAGTTTGTACTTGTGCCCTTAATACTGTCTTTGAAAAAACTGCCAGCCGTCTTCAGTTGTTTTTCCTCTTAAACATGCTTCCCATGGGATCCTACCTACCAACTTCCTAAGTATGCTGAACTCTGCCTTCTTGAATTACATGATCTTTATTCTGGTGTTCTGTCTCCAACCATTCCTTAGTATCATGAAACTGTCATTTCATGATCGCTTTCATCTAAATTACCTTCTGCTTTCATATTGTCAACCAGTGCCTCTATTAAAATCAAATTGAGAACAGGCTCTCCCTTACTAGCTTTTGCCACCTTTTGAAATAAAAATGTTGCCTCCAATGCATTCCAAGAACTTGCTGAGTAATCTGTGCCTTGCAGTGTTATTTTCCCAACCGATGTCTGGGTACTTGAAATTCACCACCACCACCAAGTCCTGTGCTGTGGATGGTTTTGTTAATTGCTAAAAAAAAGCCTCATCCACCTCCTCTTCCTGCTATTCCCATAAGAATTTCTAGTCCACGGTAGCAGTATTTTCTTAACAGGTTTGGACTCTCTGCACTTTGGTAAGTCCCAGGACATATTCCAGATATTTCACTCTCTCTTTGAACCTGTACTCATTTCTCTGGATAAGCCTTTCAGCCAAATTTTTGGATCCCATTGAATATTTTCTTGAAAATATTCCAAGCAGTTTCTGGTGCAGAAAACTTTATTATCAGACTAAACAACTGCAAAATCCTCTTGCACCTTAAAAACTACATGGTTAACAGCCTTGATATGTAGCCACTGCATCACATGGCCCAAGAGGCATGACTTTATGTAATACATTTAATGGATAAGAACCTATGCTGGGCCTACAGGAGATAAACCCCAGGGGAGGATAAGCAAAAGTGGCTTTAACCCACCTTCTGCAGCCTCCAGATTCTATATTGTTCCTGGCATAAAACAGAGCAGCCAAAGACTGTTGTACTATATGATAGCTTCCCAAGGGCTTTTATATGGCATCTGCTGCTGCCAGGGTATCTAATGTACCATGTATTATTGACCCATCAAAGCCAGCTCCAATAAGAGACCAAAAATATACTTAAAAACATGTACACAGACTACTGTTCTGACCACTATTGTCTCTTATTTTATTCAACTCCCAAGTTGGTTTGTGTTCATCAACTGTCCTTTATGTCATACATAAATTATAAGAAATTTAATGCAGACACAATTTTTTTGTTCTGTTTTTCCTGTGCCTGGCACAAATGCAACTTGAACATTAAATAGGGCTCCTAAGCAATAAATAGGGTAATCAAATCAAATCAAATCAAATCAAATAAATGTATTTATTCAATCAAAGCTATCCAAAAACAGAGTTATTCTCTTCCTTGTAAGGGTTGTTGAGGTAGTGGATAGAGGAAAAACAATAAGTGATCAATTTAATTAATATGTTTGATACATGGCCACATGAACAAACAAGTAGTCCTGTGGCATTTTTAAATACTAACAAATTTATTTATTGCATGAGCTTTTGTTGAAGAAACTCCCACATGAGTATCTCACAAGCAAACAAGAGAAATGTAGTCTAGATGAAATAACTCTAGATACTCTGTTGTCTTATCAAAGAAAAATATTGGGTTAGTCTACCGGTAAAAACAGGGTGCATTTTGGTGTGTATGTTTCATTTACCTCCATATCCCTAATTATTTTTCATTCAAAATTTATTCGAGACTCTTGTATACTACTGAGGTCAGTCTAATGGGTATGTAAGTATCTCTTTGCCTGTCTTAAATATCAGTACTTTGCTATTTTTCAGTTATACAGTACCATTGCTGATTTGATATATTTATTAAAAATCTTTGCTATTGTTCTTGCAATCTCTTGTGCCAGTTCCTTTAGTATTCTAGAATGGAGACGATCTGTTCCCCCAATTTAAGCACATTAAATGCTTTGAGTTTTGCTTCCATGCTGAATGTAGTAATTTCCATTTCTACACATTCATTCCCATTAGATTGCCTAACTTTGCTCCTGTGTTCCAAATTATCATCCTTATTGAAAACTGAAGAAAAGTGATAATTTAGCTTTTGTGCCACATGTTGATTATACTGAAACACCATCCTTGCTATATAGCAAGCACTTTTCTTCATATCCTCTTTTTATTTCTGTGGCTAAAGAACTATTTTCCTCTTTGTTTTAATTTTCTTTGCAGGGTCTAAAACCTTAATTTTTGGCAATTCTTAATTTACTCATACTCTTTCTCATCTCCAAATGTTTTCTTTGCTGACCAAACCATTCTTCTAATCCTGTAAGATCCTCTACTTGTTACTGATGTCCTTATTGAGGTTATTGCTTATCTAGTTAGACCTAGACTCCTTTCCTATTTTTTTCCCCAGGGCTTGCAAAGCAAATTCCAGACAGCTTTTTTTTTCATCTTTCACCTAATCAAAAACCTCCTTCACATTTAAATCCCTAAGCAATTCCATCTAGGTGACTTCACTAACTTGCTCCCTTAAGGTCTCAGCATCTGTCCTGAAATAAAAAGCTTTAGTTTCCCGCCTGTTTTTATGATTATCCTTCCATATAATTTAAACTGAAGTAACTCATGATCATGCTGTCCAAGGTGATTTTCTGTGACTAACTCCTCCTCTATAACGTTCTCAGTACAGAACCAAATCTAAAAGAGCATCTGCCAATACCCATGAATAACTTTTAGCCACTGTTATATAAAGAAATTCAGGTCCTATAGTGTAATTAAGATAAGGATGATCCATTATTCATGAGGCCTAATATGAATTCATCCTAAATATTCTGAGGTCATTGTGAAGCAAAATAAAAATAAACATTTTTATGAAACCTAAATTGCAAAACTGTATTTTCTCCTGAGTTGCAGTGAATGTTTTAAAAAAGGTATTAAGTTCTTAATACTAGAAATCTTTTAGGTAGGAGGTTTGGGGGGGGTTGTTTGTTTGGTTCATTGGTTCTTTTTTGGTTTTTTTTGTTTTTTGGGAGCAGCTCTGTAGACTGGAAGCCAAATGTTGGATATGAAACATGGAAAATACTGAATATTTCCATAATCAGATAATCTCTTTATTTGTATTGTTAAAATATGCTATCATTACTTCAGCATTTTTGGCAATACGTTACCTTCAATATGTGTACCAACTTCCATCATCTCAAAATTTCCATCTTCATTTGAAGTTGCCTCAGTCAGTGTAACTGCCTTTGATCCAGCTGCCGTCTAAATAAGCAATTATGAATGTCTATGCTTTATATTGTGATACTTGGTTCCCTGTCTATATGCCACTATGAAATTAATTTTTATTACCAAAGCATGACTCCATCCAATTCATGAGGATATTATGCAGTTGTTTCTCTTTAAGCATAAAAGACAAAGCACCAGTTATATTAACTACATCCTTTTCATTGCCTTCCTTTAACTGCCGAGAAACCACTGGCATATTGCTATGAAGCAACAGACAGTCTTTTTCACAGGGTTTTTCTTGGTTTCATATTAAAAATGTAATGCAGTCAAGCAGAACTACATTTAATGAGGATTGGATGCCTTCTTTGGACATTATTTTCATAAGAGGTTATTCAACCTTCTTGAATATGTCCACAAAGAAGAAAAGCATTTTAATTAGTAAAGAGCTATCGTTATCTTGATGTTGCAAAGTGAAATAGTTGCTTTCATGCAATTAGCTCTAAAATGAATAACTAAATGAATAATCTGGTTATTGTATGTCTTCACAAAGCTTCATTAATCCTAGTCTCATAAAGATACGAGGGGGGAAAAGGGGACAAGATTCAAGGGCGAGTGGAAGTTTGCTGGTGTACTTAGTAATTAAATATGACCCTCAGGACTTAGCACCTTAAAGACATAATATTGTATGGAAAACAGGATCCCTAGTCTTAAACATAATATTTCAACATGAATGCATGTAGGTCTGGTAATGCTATATGCTCCAGTCATAGTTATACATACAGACAATGTTCCCTCTAACTACTCATAGACTGTGTGCACAAACAATTTCTTTGTGTGCGCAAAAACATTTCTTTGTGAGCACCAATATTAGCACTATTGAACTTCTTTGTGCGCACTTTATTTTGTTGTGTGCGCAGGTTTCATGACCTGTGTGTATGCACACACGCGCACAGCTTAGAGGGAACAGTGCATACAGGACCTTAATGAGGGAGAATTTGGCCCTTATTTATCTGTGAGGGTGTACTACCTCATAGTACGATCTTTTTCATGGATATGAAACCAAAGTAGTTGTACTGACTTCAGCAGTAATAGTTCATAGGTGTACACTGATATGAGAACACAATTTGTCCCATTGTCTACACATTACTTAGCAGCACTGAAAGTTATGCAATATAGATATATATTTCTGAATTATATAGTCATTTATCAATATATGGGCAAAGCATAGTCACACAAGCTTCATCCTTCAAAGTGTTTAATTCCCTTAGGCCAACTAAGTCACTGAAGCCAGCCATATAAATAGATATATTTAGATGATATTATGTGGAATGTAGCATCTAAGATGGCATGTGCCACACCACAAAGAGCTATTTCCATATATACCAGGCAAGTTGTATTTAAAGCAATATTGTCAGATACTATTGTTTAGAGTGAACATTTAGGTTTCCAAAAATAATCAGTAAATATTTAAACAAAAGGTAAAAAAGTATTAAACCAATTCTTCCAAAGTTCCCCCCACCCACATTAAAATAGGCTTGTGTCTTTGGATTTAGACACAAATCTGCAGTTTCCAATCTGAGCATTGCAGTATCATCCTGAAGACATTTTTGTAGATAGTTGCATGGCTGCGTTCCTGCAATGCTACTAATTAAAAGTTGAAAGTGAAGTTCAGGTTCCTGAAAAGGAACACGTATCACCACAAACAGTGATTGTCCCCCAAAACTTGTGAAATGAGACCATTTACCAACCACTTTTCCCACAATAAAATGCTGCTTTAATAATCTTTAATTTAGGGTTGTGACAAAGAGTCTACAAAGGAACTAGGATTTCCAATAATGTAATTTTAATATCAGTATGATATGTGTCCAAGGAGAAGGCAATTGAGATAAAAGAGTAGAGCTCATGATGACAAGATAATGTAAGGTTATAGTACACCAGCTCCTCCAGCTGGAATTGTACTTATGAATCCAACTAGAACCTGATCCGTAAACTTCACCTGACATAATCTGTGCTCTACAAGATGTTTATTGAGCTTATATGCAAAGTTGGTTCCAGCACTGACTCAGACAAATGTTAGGATAATCTCAGAGAGAAGTACTTACATTGAGACAGACTCTTATGATTTTATCATGAGACTTCTGTCTTTGTTAGTCTTCAAAAAGCCCCAACTACTGCAGTAATGTTATCTCATGAGAATCTCATCTATCATTCCTTCCCTCCCCCAGTAAAATGTCTGGCTCTCACTGCTGTGGAGAAAAGCTTGAAAACACGAACTTCAGGAAACATAAGACTTACCAAGTTAGTTATTTTTAAAATAATAATTAAAAAGCCTCATGTTTTTTAAACCGTACTTATTTATTTGGTACAGAAATTGAATCATCATTTGTGTGCATTCAGGGCTGCCATTCACCTAACTGAGTCTGTCCTATCTTTTCCCTTTTCATTTCCAACTCTGCCTCCTCCTGCCTCCATTAGCTTCTGTAAGTATGAGTTCCAATAAATTATTTCTTTAGGAGGCAGACCAAATATACAGAGCCACAATTTGGCTGTGGATGGTGCATGTATAGGAAGAGAGTGTGTCTCCTTTAATCTCTCCAAAGACAGAGATTCCACCACTTCCCTAGGTAGCCCATTCCAATGCTTCACCACTTGCCTAGTAAGAAAGTATTTCCTAATATCCAGCCTCAACCTCCCAAGCTGCAACTGGAAACCACTGCTCCTTGTTCTATCTTCTGTTACTACTGAGAACAGCCAAGCTCCATCCTCCTTGGAGCATCCCTTCAGGTAGTTGAAAATTGCTATCAAATTCCCCCTTAGTCTTCTCTTCCGCAGGCTAAATATGCCTAGTTCCTTCAGTATTTCTTCACAGGTATTGTGCACCAGTCCCTTGATCATTTTTGTTGCCCTCCGCTGGACTCTTTCTAATTTGTCCATGTCCTTTTTGTAGTGGGGAGCCCAAAACTGGACACAGTATTCCAGATGCAGACTCAAAAGTGCTGAATAGAGGGGAATGATCACATCCCTCAAACTGCTGGCAACACTTTTTCTGAGGCAGCCCAGTATGCCATTGGCCTTTTGGCACCAAGAGCACACTGCTGATTCATATCCAGCTTCCCATCCACCATGACCCCCAGATCCTTTTCTACAGTGCTGCTACTTAGCTGATCCCTCCCCAGCCTGTAGCAGTGCATGGGGTTTTTCCATCCCAAGAGCAGGGCTTTGCACTTGTCCTTGTTGAGCCTCATGAGATTTCTACTGGCCCACTGCTCCAATTTGTCATGGTCTCCCTGAACCCTGTCCTTGCTCTCCAGCATCTCTACCATTCCCCCCAGCTTGGAGTCATCCGCAAACTTACTGAGTTTGCAATCTATCCCATCATCCAGATCATTAATGAAAATGTTGAACAGAACTAGCCCCAGGGCCAACCCCTGGGGCACACCACTCATTACTGGTTGCCAGCTAGATACAGAGCCATTGATTCCTACACGCTGAAACCACTGATCTAGCCAGTTCTCTATCCACCTTACAGTCCACACATCCATCCCATACTTCCTTAACTTGCTGACGAGAATGCTTTGGGAAACCATATCAAAAGCCTTGCTAAAGTCAAGGTATATCACATCAATGGCTCTTCCCACATCCACAAATCCAGGCATCTCATTGTAGAAGGTGATGAGGTTGGTCAGGCATGATTTACCCTTGGTGAAACCATGCTGACTGTTCCTGATCACTCTATGGCTGTGTTCACACAGCACTTTTGTTTCGAAACAAGCTCGTTGTTTCGAAACAAAAAAAAACCATGTTCACACGACGCACCGTTGTTTCGAAACAACGGCAACCCGTTGTTTCGAAACAAGGGCGTTGTTTCGAAACAAGTTAAACCCCATTTGGGGTCAAAACAACCTTGTTTCGAAACACTTGTTTCGAAACAACGCGTGTGAACATGTTGTTTCGGAACAAGACGTTCCGAAACAACATTTAAAGGGCTGCCCCCTCAGCGCCCTGGCCAGGGTGCTGAGGGGTGTCCCCTGGCCAGCAGGCACCGGCGGGGAGCAGCGCCGGGCAGCGCTGAGCCCCCCTGGTGCCTGCAGCCCGGCTCTGCAGGCACAGGCGGGGAGAAGCGCTGGGCAGCGCTGCAGCCGACTGGTGCCTGCAGCCCCAGAGGAAGCGAAATAGCAGGTTCACAGTGTGAACCTGCTATTTCGTTTCCCGCTTTTTTCTTATTTTGAAATGACTTTTTTGCTAATTCGAAGTAAGTCATTTCAAAATAAGGTGTTATTTTGAAACAAGTTGTTTCGAAACAACTTGTTTCAAAATAACCATGTCTGTGTGAACACAGCCTATTTTCCTCCAAGAGTTTCAGAATGGATTCTTTGAGGACCTGCTCCTTGATTTCTCCAGGGACTGAGGTGAGGCTGATTAGTCTGCAATTGCGTGGGTCCTCCTTTTTTTCTTTTTTTCAAGATAGGCACTACATTTGCCTTTTTCCTATCATCCAAGACCTCCCTTATTCGCCACAAGTTTTCAAAGATAATGGCCAGTGATACTGCTATCTCATCGGCTAACTCCCTCAGTACCCTCGGACGCAGTTCATCCAGCCCCATGGACTTGCCTATCCAGCTTCTTTAAGTAGTCCCTAACCTGACCGTCCATCACCAAGGGCCTCTCTTCTTCTCTCCAATCTGCCATACCCAGTGTAGTGTGCTGGGAGCTGGCCCTGAAGCATTGAGCAGTTCAGCTTTTTCCTCATCCTCCATCACAAGGATATCTGCCCTATTGAGTAAGGGGCCTACACCATCCCTGATCCTCTTCTTGGTATTGAATAAAGAGTCAAGAATATTTACTTTCGTTCCGCAGTCCAGAAGGAGATGACAGGTACATGAGTTGAAAGTCTCTGGGTATAGATATAAAGGGAAAAAACAGGTGTGATGGCATTTTAAGGACCTGCTATAGACTGCCATATCAGAACAATGAGGCAAATGTGGCATTTCCAGAGCAAATAACAAATAGCCAAAACTCAGTAAGGGGGGATTAAGGTACTCAAACATTTGCTGGAAACTAACATGGCGAAATTTTTGTAATGTGTTCGGGACAACTTTTTGTGTCTGAAGGTGGATTAAATAACCAGGAGAACAGCCATTTCAGATTTGATTCTGACCCAACAGGGAGAAATTGGTAGTGAATCTCAACATGGAAGCCAATTTGGATGAAAACAATCATGAAATGATAAATTTCATGATTTTAAGGAAAAGGAGTGAGAGCAGTAGAATCAAGACTATGGACTTCAAAAACAAAAAAACAGTAAGCTCTGAACAGGTAGATGAGATCCCAATGGAAGAAAATTAAAGGAAGGAAGGGATCCGGGAGTGCTGACATTTTCTCATGGAGGCAGTATTAATGTCATAACTGAAAAATATTCTGATGAAAAGAAAAGATGGAAAGACTAGCAAGAGACAAAAATGGCTCCATCAAGAGGTCTTTAATTACCTGAAACTCAGAAAGGAATCCTACAAAAAGTGGCTAACATGGATAGACTGCTAAGAAGAAATACAAATTAAGAGCACAAGCATGTAGGACAGAATTGGAAAGCCACTCTTAGAAAGGACATAAAAAGTAAAACATGAATACATTAGAAGTAAGAGAAAAATGGAGGAAAGTGTATGTCCTCCACTTACTGAGGAAGGAGAGCTTATAACTGATGACAGCAAGAAGGCTGATGTGTTCAATGCCAATTTTATTATAGTCTTCACTAAAAAGGTTAATGGTGGTCAGATAATCAACACAATATTAACAACGGGAAGGAAGTAAAACAACTCAAAATAGGGGAAAAAAAGTTAAAGGTTAGATGCATTCAAGTCAACAGGATCTAGTGAAATTCATTCCAAGATACTTACAAAACTAGCTACACAAATCTCAGAATTGTTAGCAGTTATCTTCAAGAACGTATGGAGGAGAGATGAGGCCCACGATAAGAGCAAACAGAGTACTAATTTTTAAAAAGGTGAACAAAGCAGCTCTGGAGAGAGATAAACCAATCAACCTAACTGAAATACCTGGAAAGACACTGGAATAAATTGTTATACAATTAGTGTGTAAGCACCTAGACTATAACAGGGCTATATGGAATAGTGAACATGAATTTTGCCAAGAAGAAAGCATATCAAGCCAACCAAATTTTCCAATAGCCTAGCAAATGGGGGAAAGCAGTACACATGGTATATCTTGATTTTAGTAAGACTTTGGCACAACTACTCATGACCTTCTCTCAACTAGTTAGGGAAATGTGGTCTAGATGAAATTACTTCAAGATGAGTGCATAATTTATTGAAAACTCATACTCAAAGAATGGATAATTATAAACAGATCACTCTTGAACCAGACAGGTGTATCTAGTAGCAACCCAAAGGACTCTGTCCTTGGTCCTAAACTATTCAATATTTTCATTAACCATAAAAAATGTAGGGCAGGAATGGACCTTGATAGATCATCAAGTTCAGTTCCCTGAACTGAGGTAGAACTAAGTATCATCTCTGACAGGTATTTGTCTAAAGTCTTCCTGACACCTTCCAGTGATGAAGATTCCCCAACCTCCTTAGGTGGTATGTCTACACTGAAGCCTTAGGTTGACCTAAGGAAGGTTAATTCAACTTACAGACCCCCATGGCCACACAGGGCTTTTATTAAGTTGACTTAAGCACTTCCTTAAGTCAACTTAACACCATCTCTTAATGCATAAGTCAATGTTTTTAAGCTGATCTAAGCCAATGTAGATGAGGAAAAGGTCTTAAGTTGACCTAAATGGCCTCCAGGCCCCCTCCCAGAATTTCTGGCCACCAAGAAGAGTCAAACCAACACCTGCCAGTGTCGATGCAGGCAGCTGATAGGAGTTTTCAGTGTGAACACTTTAAGTCAATTTAAGAAGGTTGACTTTAAGTCTACCTTATTAAGTCAGCTTAACAGAGCCTCCAGTGTAGACACATCCTAGGTAATTCATTTCAGTGCTTAACTACATTTAGAGTTAAGAAGTTTTTCCTAATATCTAATGTAAATCACCCTTGCTACAGTATAAGCCCATTACATCTTGTCCTGTCCTTGGTGGTTAAAGAAAACAATTTATCACCTGCTTCTTTACAATTTTTTTGTGTACTTCAAGATATTTTTCATGTTCCCTCTCAGTCTCTTCTACTCCAGATTACACAGACGCAGCTTTTTCAATCTTTCCTCACAGATGATATTTTCTAAATGTTTTATAATTGTTCTTACTATTCTCTGGACTTTCTTTGATTTGGCCACAACTTTCTTGAAATATGGTGCCCACGACTGGCTACATAACTCCAGTTGAGGCTTTTGATTAGTAGAGTGGAAAATTTCTTCTTGTGTCTTAATTACAATGTTTCTGCCAATATAACGCAGAATTATGGGGGTGGTTTCTGCAATAATTGTTAACCCATTCTTAGTTTGTGACCTACTGAAACCCCCAGATCCTTTTCTGCAGTATTTTATTCTGGCAATCATTTTACTTTCTGTATTTGTTCCATTGATTATTCCTTTCCAAGGGCAGTACTTTGCATTTGTCCTTACTGAATTTTATCCTATTTAATTCAGACCATTTCTAAAGATCATTTTTCATTTTAATTCTCTCCTTTAAGGTATTTTCCATCCCACCCAATTTGGTAGCATTCACTTTATAAGTGTACTCTCTATGCCATCATCCAAATCATTTATGAAAATATTAAATAGAAGCAGATCCAAGAGAGATCCAGATGGGACCTCCACTTGGTACACTGCCAGCTCAGTTTTGAACCATTGATTATTACTCTGAATATAATTTTCCAGCCTGCTATGTGCTTACCATACAGGAGGTTAATATAGGCTATATTTTTCTGGTTTGTTTAAGAGAAAGTCACCACAGACAATATCAAAAGCCTTACTAAAGTAAAAAAAAATACTGTTTCTCCCCATCCACAAGGTTTGTTACATATTCAAAGAAGGATATCACGTTGGTATGACATGATTTGTTTTTGACAAATCTATGCTGACCATTACTTATTACCTTACTTTTTTGTAGGTGCTTACCAATTGATTATTTGATTAGTTGCTACATTCTCTTTCCAGGTACCGAAATTAATCTGACTAACCTATAATTCCCAGGGTTGAACTTACTCCTCCTTTTATGTATAGATACTCCTTTTGCCTTCACCAGTCCTTGGGGATCTTTCCTGTCTGTAGGCAGTTGGCAGCACCACACTCACCTGGATGGCACCTCCTAGTGGTGTTACTAGGGAATGAACTCAAGTGGTCCCCTCTAGAGAATCTATGCTTTGCCTCTTTCCATACTGGATTCTACTCCCAAGTCCCCTTCTGGGTTCTCAGCCCTCTGGCCAAGTCCCGATAGTCCATCCCCTCTGGGGCACAGTACAGCTTGCTCTGGTCCAGACCACTAGTTAAAATAGTCAATGGGCCAGCAAACCTATGCCACTGCTGGCACCCATGCTGTTTCTGGCACACTGGACTGCCTTCCTTGCAGCACCCAGTCCCCTACAGTCATGGCTGGAGTCCAACTACCCCCTCTTGTCCCCCAGATGGCTACTCCAGCCACTGCAGCAGTCTGCTCCTTTTGGGATCCCTAGCTGCTGGTCAGTATCCAGTGGTTTCCCACTTGGAGCTCTCCAAGGTGCTGATTCCTGCAGCCAGCTCATTAGGGACAGGACCTTCTCCCTGCAGATCCCTTCAAGGCAGACTGAGTACCTAGCCCTGCTGCTCCCTTTTTTACTGCCTGCTTTCCTCTTATTGGCTGCCAATTCCTGGTAGCTGATTGGCTGCCACACACAAGCCCCCTTTTAGCCCTGTGTGCACCATAGTGGAACAACCATACGCCATCCTTCAAGAGTTCTCAAAGATAATCACTAATGGTTCAGACTTCTCTTCAGCCAATTCCTTAAATATTCCTGGGGGTATTTCATCAAGCCCTATTAAGTTGAAAACAAGCAACTTGTCTAATGTCATGTCAACACTTATAAGCTTACAGCAGCACAGCTGTACAAATAGAGCTAATCAAACCAGCTATTCCATCAAGGGCTCATTCACCTATGTTATATATGCCATCATGTGCCAACAATGCCCCTCTGAGTTATACATTAGACAAACTGGACTATGCCTGTGCAAAAGAATAATTGGAGACAAGTCTGACATCAGAAATAACAACATTCGAGAAGGAATAGTGGAGCATTTCAATCTCCCTGCTCATCCCATGGACAATATGTCACTTGCTATACTTAAGCAACTTAATTACAAATCAAAGCTTCTAGGAGAAACTACAGAGTTAGAATTCATATGAAAATTTGGTACCATTACGTTTAGACTTAAACAGAGATTTGAACTGTCTTTCTCATTACAACAAGTGACTTTCCTCTGTCTTGCCCCTCTACCTTCTAACATGGTGGTCCAAACTGTTTGAATCTAAGCTGCTTTGATTTGCTGAAGTAGTCTGACCTGATCCCTTAATTTCACTTCCTAACGTTTATTTTCCTCCCATTCTGTCAGTTCTTCAACTTCACAGGTCTGATGAAGTGGGATTTTCTCCACAAAAGCTCATGCCTTAAATAAATTTGTTAGTCTTAAACGCTCCACAGGACTGCTAGTTTGTTTTGCTGAAGTAGACTACCCCTCTCAAGCTGTGTCACTGTAAGAGTACTTGTGTTGCTGCATTATGCTGATGGTGAAGAAAGAACTTTCCTTTGACAAAATAAAATCAGTAAGTGTAGTGATAGCTATTTCAGTGAGACTGTATCTCCCACCTACCTAGTGCTGTGCACATGAGAGCTTATGCTGACAAAGCATACATTGCTCAGAGGGGTGTGTGTGTTTTTCACATCCCAGGAGACAAAAGTTTTGCTGATGTAAGTGCTATTTTAGCATCAGTTCCTTTCCCATTTACACTAATGTGCTCTGTGTTAGTCATCCAATCACCAATGCCCAATTAAGAAAGGGACTTTAGGAGCTGCAGCCCCAAGTCCTTGGCTTGAGGGCACCTTGCAGCCTCAAGCCTGCAAAAATAAACTGGGCAGCCACAAGCCAGATCACTATGTCACATATGGTGCGGGGCAGTCTCCTGGGTCCCAGCACTGCTCCGCCTCCACAAATAGTCAGCCTGAGCTCCCCAGACCACCCAGTGCTGTCTTGCTGCACCCCTGCGGTTGGCCAGTTTGTGGCACAGTAGTGGGGACTGGATACACAAACATGGGCAGCCCTAGGCCCTCAGGAGCCTTAATCCAGTCCTTCTAATCACTGTTAACTTTTCTGGCTAGCTACAACAAAAAAGGCATTTAACATTTAGCCATTGCTAAGTTTTCTGTTACTGTCATTCCAGATTTAGCAATAGGCCTACCCTGTCCCTTGTCATTTTCTGCTTCCCATATAATAGCGAAATGCTTTCTTGTTATGCTTTATATCCCTAGCTAATTTAATAGCTTTGTGCCTTGGCCTATCTAATTTTGTCCCTACACACTTGTTTTGTTTACACACACACACACACACACACACACACACACGCTCCTCTGGTGGTTATAGTGGATCACAAATAGAATATGGGTCAACAGTGTGATACAGTTGTGGGCAAGGCCAGAGCCATAATGCAGCGTTTTGCCGCCCGGGGCATGTTCCAATTGGAACACACCCCTTCCAATTAGCCATGCTCAGAGCTGGCACTGCAAAGCCGCCCCTTTAATAGCACGGCTCTATTGAACCACTTCAGGCCACCTGGGGCTGTGCCCCCTTGGCCCTGCCATAGTTAGGGTCCAGGACAAGGCTAACATCTTTCTGAGATTATTAACTGCAACATCATATTTAAGACATAGGAGATAATTATTCTGTGCTGCTCATCATGGTTAAGCTTCAGCTGTAGTAATGTGGGCTCTTTGGGGCACCACACTTTAGGAAAGATGCAGATAAATTGAAGAGAATCAAGAGGCAAACAACAAAAAAGTTTAAAAAACAAGCAAAGGGGAAAGGTCTAAAAAACTGGGCATGTTTCAAGAGTGGGGACCTTCAAATATGTTAAGGGCTGTTGCAAAGAGGATGGTAACTAGCTGTTTTGTATGACCTCTGAAAATAAGAGAAACAGCAATCAGTTTATTGCACAACAAGGGAGATTTAAGTTACCTATTAGGGAAAACTCACTATCTATAAAAACAAACAAGGAGTCCTGTGGCACTTAAAGACTAACAAATTTATTTATCACATGAGCTTTCATGGGAGAAAATTCCACCTTGTCAGACACTTTGAAGATGGGGGAAATTACAGAATGGGAGGAAAATAAATGCAGGGAAGTGTAAGTCATGGGATCAGGTCACACTAACAGCAGATCAAAACAGTTGTTAAGATTGATGCACTCATTACAACAGGTGATTTGACCGCATTTTTCTCTATATGCTGTGCCTCAGTTTCTGAACCTTAGCAACTGCTTTGATTTACTGTAGGACTTTTCACATAAAACACGGTCACTCACAATTAAAACAAAGGATAAGTAGAGTGGGTTTTATCAGGTAGACTGCTTATTGCAAGAAGTTATTTCAAACACCTGTGCAGGTATGCTTCAATCCTTTTGAAAATCCTTGCTATTCCTGGGCCTCTGTTGATCCAAAACTTGTGGTTGCATCACACTGTTTGATGTTCTTGTTTTATGGAGGAATGAGAACCATCATAAGACAACCAAAATCATATCCATTGCAAAATTCAAAATTTTAAACTCAGGGAGATCCCTTAACTTTCATCTGCTATATGCAGTACATTCCAAGAGAGAAGTAATACAGCAAGTATGCCCAGACAGAGAAAGACTGTGCAAGTAAAATATTGTTTTGTTTTTTTTAACTATTAGCTCCATGTACAAAACTGTTATGAGTTCCAGAGGGGTGGCAGGGTTAGTGTGTATACAGCAAAAACAATGAGTGTCCTGTGGCACATAAAAGATTAACAAATTTCTTCAACCATAAGCTTTTGTGGGCTGCAACCCACTTCATCAGATGTAGATCATGAAAGCTTATGCCTGAAGAAATTTGTTAGTCTTTAAGGTGCCACAAGATTCTCATGATGAAAGCTTGTTGTAAATTCATGGCGCTTCTCTGATGGCTGTTCTGCAGTCTGTATGTCATTAACTGCTGTATCAGTCTAATTTCTGTGGATTGGTGTCAGAAGAACCACAACCATTATTAGTAGTTCTGTTGTCCACAGAGATGGCAAGGGCTGAAAGCAAATGGAGATGTAATGGTTTTGCCAAGCAAGTTTTGGGCAGACTCGTAAAACAGAATTGGGAAACTTGTCACAACCATCCCAAAACTGTCCTCCTAGCATCTTTTATGAACAACTGAAGACATATAATATTTTTAAGGTAACTATGCTGCCAGAACACTGGGAACTTAAAAAAAAAAAAAAAAGAAACCCCTCAGGGATACTATTTTTTTGCATTCTGGCAAGTGTGGTAAAGTGAAGGACTCATTAGTAAAAGAATTTGTAATTGTGCAGTGGACAATAAAAGGATGGGGGGCTTTCTACTGATTTGTTTTTACAAAAGAAGAGGAAGGAGATCTAACATTTCAGACTAAATATGTTTCAAAGTATAGAAACAGTCTGTCCTTTTTTCTACCATGTCCACTTCCCTTATCAATTCCCCTGTGTTTCTTAGAGCAGTAGCAATATTCAGAAACTAGGCATTAAGATATAAGCTTCCTTTTGTTCTAGTCATTAAAACACACACTCATTTTAGTATATGATTAGAACAGTGGTTCCCAACCAGTGTGCCATGCCAACACCCAAAGTGTGCCATGAGCATCCCAAAGAGCTGGGATTGAAGTCCTGCCCCATGCTCAGCCCAGCTACATGGGCTGTGCAGGGCTGGGAAAAGGCAGGGTTAAAGTAAGGGGGAAGGCAGCAGAACACAGTTCCAGAGTCCCCGACCATTAGGCAGGAAGCGTTCCGGCCCCCTTAAAAATAGAGGAAGGCACTGGAACATGGAGTTCCGGGGGTCCCCCTTAAAATAGCACAAGCAACCAGAATGCAACATTCTGGTGGCTCCACCTTAACCCCACTCCACCTTAAGCCCAGCCAGCAGAGAGCTGCGGGAGGCTGGGACTGTGTGAATCTCCCCCTGCAGGGCAGAGCAGCTTGTGTCAGTGAACCTGCAAACAACCCAGGCAGGGACTTTGCGGGGGCAGGGCTGCTGGGGGTTGTGTGGAGCAGGTGTGTGTGTAGCAGAGGTGGGTGGGAGTGGATGTGTAGCAGAGGGTGTGTAGCTGGGGTTGTGGGGTGGCTGTTTGATTAGGGGGGTTGTAGCGGGGGGGTGGCTGTGTGGGGGGGGTGTAGCTGGGGGCTGGAGGCCTAGTTTTGGCCCCTGCAGTGATGGGAGAGTCCATCACAGGCAGCAGGGGGCTGGAGGAGAGGAGGACGGGACCCACTGGGGTGGGAAGGAGCAGCATTGGGGTGAGGATCTGCCCTGGATGGCAGCGAGCCACTGTGGAGAAGGAGAAGTGGTTGCTGCACTGTGCTCCCCTGCCCTATCTTCCCACTCCCCAGGTTTCCCCCTGTTCCCCCGCAAAGCCACTCTTGTTCTCCCTTCCACTCTCCTCTGTTGCCACCCTTGTGCTGTTCCCCACATGGCTGCCCTTGTTCTCTTTTGCCACCCTTGCCCTGCTCTGCTCCCCACACTCACTCTTGCCACTGCACATGACTCCTGACCTCCCCTGTTTTGCCACCCCTGCTCTGCCACCCCTACTACCCCACATAGCAGCATTTCCGAAACACTGTGCCACGGGCCATGAATATTCATAAGTAATTTAAGTTAATTGGAATATTCATGAGTTTTTTAATGGTGGGGTGCCTCAGAAAATTTGAAGCTCTCAAGGTGTGCCATGACAGAGAAAAGGTTGGGAACCACTGCTCTATACAGAGGTGTATGTTTTATTCACAGAATACCTGTTTTATTCACTTTTGTGTTACAAAGGCCAACACATGGTAAAAGTCAGGAAGTTCGTGTTTGAAAACAGTGCAGGAAATAGTGTAGTGGCTAACACCTCTGCTTAACATGAAGAAGGGCCTGGGTTCAATTCCCAGGGGGTTGGACTCGATGATCTCATGAGGTCCCTTCCAGCCCTATGACTTGACTTGATTTCTTTTTGTGGAAAGGCTGTGCAGAAAAAGCCTGCCCTAAGGATGAATTTGCATAAATACAGGGAAATCCCTTGGTGCACAAGAAGGTGGAGGCTATTTCAAGCAAAAGGGCAGCAGTGGTGATTCAGTGATACAAAGATTTAACAAATACACATTCTGTTCTGCTGAACATTCTAAAATAGTTTTCTCAGGATTCAGAACCTCTGGGGTTTGGCCAGCCCTGCTCTTCTACCCCTAGTACCCCAGATGGCAGTATTTCCAAAACACTGTGCCATGGTTCATGAATATTCCTAAGTAATTTAAATTAATTTGAATTTTCATAGTTTTTTTAATAGTGATGTGCCTCAAAAAATTTGAAGGTATCAAGGTGTGCCATGGCAGAGAAGCGGTTGAGAACCACTGGATTAGAAACTTCTGGTTTTGCCCTTCATGACTGCTTATGTTATCCCTGTCTTGTGTTATAAAAGTGGAGTGTATTATACTTCCTTTCACAACAGAAGAAAGGTCAGTGATAATATGTCAGTGATCAGTCCCTGGGCAGGAGGAAACTATGTATTACCTACCGAAACACTACTGTAAAATGGAATCTAATCTTTCATTTTGCTCTTTTAACAGATAAAATATAATTAAGTTCTGTTATGCAGTTATACTCACAGTGCAAGCAACCACCGTAACAGGCATGTCCATCTGTGTTTACTTAGATGTTAACTTACGCCCACTTGCAGTGGCCTAAATACTTAAGTGAAGGTATCAGCAACAGGCTATATTATTTTGGAGATTTAGATGTTTTAGAAACACAGTATAAGTGCAGTGATTCTTAATATGTAAAGTTTGCTATACACTACAGTAAAGAAATTTCAACTCCTGTAGAAATCAAGCTGCAATATATTTTGATCACACAGCCCACACACACACACACACACACACGCTATTCAGCACATGTAAGACTGGAGGATACATTTCTTCAGCTGTAGAGCTATGTCTCATTTATTTTTTTAATTAACCAGCCATTTCCCTTTAAAATCACTTCCTAAAAATTTCCATAAATACTTGTATGTACTGTTTATTACTCAGCTGTTTTTCTTTTGATAAAATCTCAAGGGGGAGAACAATCTTGATTAAATAAGAAAGTGTTGTTATGTTTCAAATTTTCAATTCTTTCTCAGACCTCTAGGAGATGAAACTCCTAGAATTATCTCAATTCAAATTCTTGAGTGAATTTTTGGTCATCAGGAGGAAAAAAGGCACCACTGATTTATTAAAAACAACTGGCAGTATATGTTGATTCTGGTGAAAATACAGAATCATCTCTGGTGATCTTATTTTTCAGATAGAATTTACTGGGACAGACCTAGATTGTGACAGCACTGTAATTCATGCCAAGAGCAGAATTCTGTCACTCCCAGCTGCCAATCCACCAGCAGATAGCAGAAAAGTAACTCTCAGACATGTTTCTTTTTTCATATTTTCTGTGTCTCGTAAAAAATAGCTGTCATTTGCAGTAATCCCTTCATGTTTATATGGGATCTGAATTGAAAGAAAAGCCACAGCAGTCATCATCAGTTTGAAGCCTTAATCTGAAGACCCTGGCAGGAATCAAATGTAGCTCTCTAAAGTGGGATAGACCATTTGCTACAACAGTGCAACAGACTTTAGGTTCACTCCATTTGTTTTCAGGTTTAAGGCCAGGTTACTGTTATGTATTATTATTATAACACTATTAAAGGAATGATAGCTACCTAAAGCTTTCACAAGTGACAAAACTGGAGACTGCAGAGTGGGTGGGAGACCCTCATTTCAGAGGAGTCCCTCTGCTACATAATCTGTAGAATAATATTAGTGTTAGGTTCAGATAAAGCAGGACACTTATATTTCCACCACAAGAAGAATCCTTTCAACACATTGAATCAAAAAGCAAACGAATTTTCTTGCAGATTATTCATATAAATTATGCTTATGTGGATAAATGTTGGTAAATCACCTTGCAAACATCTGTCAGTGTCTTCACTATGGATGCACATGACCTCGACTAGTGTTCAGTTGATCTACTTTGCTTTATAATTATTTGACTATTTTTTTAATTTGTTGCAGTCTAAATACACTGTGTACTGTCTAGACAGAGCTATATAAAATCCATCAGATAAATAGTATTCAGGGAGCAGAGTAGATGTTATCATTCAGCAATACATTGTAAATTTTAATAGTCAATAAAGATTGCTGAGATTCTAAAGTTATTGTTAAATACTGAGTGACTTGGGGTGGGGGAGAAAAACAAAAAAAAAATAAAGATTATATTAACAAAACGTCTGACTCTTAAAGGCCCAAGAGGGAAAATCAGGGCTGGTATAGGCAAGGACATCACCATCTCAAAAGAAATGTCAGTGAGAAGTTTGCAGGTAACACTTTCCCATATTATGCTATGTGCTCTCCTCTTCAGGGGGCCAGCTCTACTTGCCAATGCAAAGGGAAATAGCTGGGTCCATGGCTCTGTATGTTTCTTGCACCCCTTATAGTGGTTTGCTCCTCTTGGGACAGTAGAACGCAGCACTCCTTTCATTTGCCAGAGGGCATTTCTCCAAATGCAGTTTTGGCTGGGCTTTGTGCCAGGCAGCAACAAGGCAGAATATGCCTCACGTCCTAGGAAAGACCACGTACTAGCTAGTCCTTAGAGTTAAACTGCTTATATTAGGTACACCCCAGCTATATTACTTTATTTGGTTTTACTTTGTAATGTACCATTTTATTTATCCACATAAATAATCAAAATGTTAGTGGAAAAATGCATTTCCGAGGAATGTGGAATATGTTAATTTGCATGTTATACACAGTCTCACTGAGCTACTTTGTCTTCTCCCAATGATTGAAACAAATCATCCGTCCCTATAACTACTTTGAAAGGGAAACATCATTAAATAATTTGTTTGGAAACCCTACAGTATGAATGCTACTTGTAAAAAAAAAAAGAACCCTCCCTTCTAGTTTAGACTAGTGCTTTATACTGAAGCGTTGAAGTTTACAATCATTCAGACTTCCTAAAGTGAATGACGATAACTCCAATTTGGGGTACAGTTGTTAGGTGCATAATCCATGCAGGGATACTAGATATTGTATGCAGTCACTCCCTGCAAACAATTTTGGCTGAGAAGAAGAGAGATCAGAATTTCAAAGAAAAAAGATGGTGGTTCCTAGAATGACGGGGGAAAGATCTTCAGGCCCTTTTCTACAATAGTTTAGTCGTGAAGGGTCTGGTTACTGTCTGTTCAGATGCCTGGATAAAGGAGACATAAAAAAGTGTCTAGAACAAAGAAAGCTTTACCAGAATTTCTGGAAATTGTATATCAGCAGATTTGTATTTTAATAACAAACTTTTTCATTAGGTGTCAAATACAAACCCAATACACTGGGCCTGCTAAAAGTTTATTAAATGCAGAATGAATTTATATAAACTAAAGAAAACTACCCAGGACATATTAAACATTTTGAGACACAAATGAATAGCATAAGGTGTCTGAATTTATGTTGGAGTCACACTTGGTGACATGTGGATGGCAAAATGGAATGAAACATGCTAGTGTTATGCAATATCTACTCAGAAAATACTCTAGGAAAAACCTTACTGAAACCAGTAAGTAAACCTGAGTTGCAAAAGCATAACATTGTAATGTATGAAACCTTAAAAAAGAAAGCCTTCCCAAGCCACATCAAAACAGCTTGAGCTTGATTGTGAAATGAAAATAAAGAGTATAGCCATCACAGTGGAGGTGATAGCATTAGGAGGAAAGTCAATGGACTATTAAATGGGAAATCATCTGTTTTCCGAATTTACTTCACCACTATTACATTCCTCCAGTGAGTTGTTATCTGGTAGAGGGGGCCTTAATCTTCTCATTTTCTGGCAGAAAATTTCCATGCGTTTAGCACAGCTATTCATATCATAATGTGCAATCACCCCCTCATAAGAAATTCCAACTAAAATGTGTGCTTTCCCAGCATGGTGCTTCCATTAGTGTATCTAACTGCCCACTGAACTCAAAAGACTTAATGTTATTCCATTACAGCCTGTTGAAGGTCTCATTATTTAATCTTGGCCTACTTGATAGCTCACAGTAACTGAGACAGATTTTTTTTCTCTAGTCTTCCCACAGGGTAGTATCCCACTGGTGTTAACCATAAACAAAAATAGGTAAATAATATAATCTTAATGGTTACAGAGGCCTCCAGGTCATCTATATTGTTTGATGAGCACTGAAGTATATTTTTAAGAAACCCCAGGTTCCTGCTGCTGTACCGTTAATGGGGATAAGACATGTTGAAAGCATAGCATCACAACAAATTGGCCTGTGGAGACTTAGTTTGCAAGTTTCAGCAGTGCAGCTGCTAGCTAATCTGGGCGAGCTGTGAAACCACATACAAATTCTAAGAACTTTAGACAATTAGGATCTTATCAAAAGAAATGTCATGCAGCTTTATCTCCTTTTCTGACAAACAAAATTGCCTTCAGGGGTTGGAGAAAAAGATGACAGGCAAACACTTTTCCTCTCTCTTTCTCTGTCTCTCTTCCATAAAATCATTAGTGTGATTTGATATTCAAAGCAGAAGAGTGAGGACAACCATAGCAGCAGGTGGGAAGACAGCACCAGGGACAGCTTTGGTGGCATTTCTCAGAGGTATACATAAGGAAGTTTTGACAACAAAGGATATGATTTATTAATATGGGAAATGCAGCTGTTCACTAGGAGGCATCATGGGGAGAGGGAGAAGGCACAGAAGTGACGTGCTGCTGTTCAGGACTGGGATGGATACCTTCTCATCTGCACTAGCATAGCTGTCCAACAGCACCTTCCAGTGGCTGCAGTCTATCTGGATTTACAACAACTTGGACAAAACTTGGTTTAGAAAAAATACAGGGAGTCAGGGTCAGGCTTGGATGTTCATAGTTTTCAGGGACACTCAGTCTAATCTGAAGTCCAAATGAACATTTTAATTTTATTGATTGTTTCTATTTGGATTTCATTCAAAAATATTTGCATAATCTTTAAAACAAACAAGGAGTCCTATGGCACTTAAAAATTAACAAATTTGTTTATCACATGAGTTTTCATGGGAGACAATCCCTCTTTGTCAGACATTGAAGATGGAGGAAACTTATCTTCAAAGCATCTGACAAAGTGGGATTTTCTCCCATGGAAGCTCATGCAATAAATCAATTTGTTAGTCTTTAAAAATGCCTTAGGACTCTTTGTTTGTTTCGCTGAACTAGACTAACACAGCTACCTATTTGGAACATAATCTTTAAATTACTGTGTTAAGTGTCAGAGCTGTATCTTTCTAGTTATACACAAAGTTGTAATAAAGTACTTTGTTAGTAACAACTGAAAAGTTCAAGACAAAAGGTCAAAATACAATCTCTTTGTGTAATGTTTAAGAGTATTACAATAAAACAACATTAAAATTGCAAAGCCACACACTAAAAATTAGGAAATGCAAGATTTAAAGTTATCTGTGCAATCTTAATTCAATCTCCTTGTGCATATGTTTTGTAAAACAAGCAAGGAGTTTTGATGCTTTTGTAAGTCTTTGCAGGACTCCTCGCTTGTTTTGCTGAAGTAGAGTAACATGGCTATCCCTTTTGAGCTTGTTTTGTAAAACAGTCATTGATTACCTAATCACATCTAATATTTCCACAGGACCTGCGCTCTATTCAATGCACAGGTTATACGGCATTCTCTGAATAAGTAATTAATGAATATTTCTTTTAATCCTCATCATACAGTGTGTGGCCCAATACCTTATCCACTGCACACCATCCAAACCCTATACTGAACAGAATTATTAATTTCCTGGGTTTTTTTAATTGTGCTGCCACTGCTGAGAGCCTAAATTTACTTTTAATTTACTTTCCTTTGAATATGTAGTTTATATGAAAAGTGTAATATTCTCCAACTGTAAGTTTATTTGTCTTTATCAACATCTCTGGTAAAGATTTTACCACTTTTAGGATGCTCAACCAATACAAATTTTGGAATTTGTTGAAGAAGCACAGTTGTGACTGTCATCATTATTGGTATGTATTTATACAGCATCAACAGTATGTAAGACTCTTTACTGTCAATATTGTAGTTTTGTTATGCTGATTTTCTCACAGTATGACTCAGCACATCAGATACATATTAGCATGAAGAAATCTGTAGCTTGTGATGAGCTGCTGAATTATATACTGATTATAGTCATAAAGAATCCATCTTATAAACTGGCAACTGGATAAATGCACAGCCCTAGTGACTGACTAACAATGAATACTCAATGTACTATTAAATTAAGCATTTTGTTGATTGGTACGCTCGTACATACTGGATCTCTGCTTTTGTCTCATTTCACATGACCATGTGGATTAAAACAGAGACACCACAACAACTGGAGAAGATACAGCCCGGTTAGGTCAAAAAGGGATTTTGAGAGCAAAATAAAATAAATATCAGTCTATATTGTGACTTTAAGTCAATAGTGTAGAAAAAGAAGAGCAGGAGTCTGTCAGCCCCAGAGGTAGGAGAAGATTGATATCAAGCCAGAATTAATCTGGGGGTTTTAGGTGAAGAAGAGTCCAGTTCCTCAGTTCCATTCTTCACTGGTCTCTTTGGATAGCCTAAGCCCCTACTTTTTGCTTGAGCAATTATCCCATAGTTCTAGTTAAGATCAAAGTAAACCAATGCAATGGATGTGGATTATAAAACACAGTTACAGCAGACTCAGATTGGGTCAGATTCTGCTCTCATTTACACAGGGTCAAACGCATTAAATTTTGTTTTGCCCTGCCTAGTTTAGTAGTCCCCCCTGCAAGGGAGTATTCTTGGCTATTTTTGAGTAGAATAACTTTGCTATTAGAATTCCTTCGTTTTTCCTTAAAGTATCTATAAATGAAGGCTGATACTACCCAGTACTTTCTCTGTAGCTAGAAATCTCAAACACTGCCATTGTATTTAGGGAGTCGCATGTTTTCTATTCCTTTTAGAAAATATTAGCAAATATCTATAAAAATCATGGTGGATATAATTTATGCTTATTATCTGTCATACACGCAGTAAATAGATAATTTATATTAAAACAGTGCCACATTATAATGTTAGGAAGTACTTTGCTGTTGGAGATATGCTCTTTCAAGTGATACGTAAAAGCAGATCAGAAGTGAAGTAAGGATCTCAAAGAATTTTCCATGTGTTAACTGCAATGTCCAAGCAAAATAAAATATTCCCCATATTGTCTCAGCTCAGTAAAAAGCTCCTCACTTTCTCCTAACCTCCTTTAGGTCTCTGCTTGTGATGCTTTCTGCTATCAAGCCTCTGCAAAGTTTCATCCTGTGAACCAATGCAAAGTCCTGTTGAGTGAGGCCATCCCTTCATACAGCATCAAGTTAATGAAGAGTGTTGATTCTTCTGCATGAAAGGCACTTTCGAATATATGTTATTAAAGTTAAATTAAAAATAGCGATAGCCATTCCTGCTGTGATTTCTCAGTAGTATCACAGAAGTGTAGGACTGGGAGAGAGCTCAATAAGTCATCTAGTCTAGTCTCCTCCACTCATAGCAGGACTAAGCAATAACCAGATCATTCCTGATAGGTACTTGCCTAACACATTCTTAAAAACCTCCAAAACCAGAAATTGCACAATCTCCCTAGGCACTATTTTCCAGTGCTTAATTAACTTGATGGTTTAAATATTTTTTGTAGTGTTCAACCTAAACTTCCCTTGCCATAAATAAACCCCTTTAATTCTTAACCAATCCTCAGAGGCTAAGGAGAACAATTTTTCATCCTCCTCCTCCTTCTACGTACTTGAAAACTGTTATGCCCCCCCCGAGTCTTCTCTTTTCCAGATTAAACAAACCCAGTTTTTTCAATCTTTCTTCATATGTCATGGTTGCTAAACCTTTAATATTTTTCATTGCTCTTCTCTGGACTGTCTCGAGTTTATCCAAATCTTTCCTGGAATGTAGAGCTCACATCAAATGGCAATGTATCACTGCTAAGATCATTAAAATAAGGATAAAATAAGCCTGAATGTCAGAGTTTAACTAAATTGCATGGACTTAGTCCACAGAAAGCTCAGTGCTATGTGATGTTTATCAAGATAATTATTTGTGTTTTTGATAAAACCTTTGACTAATGAGAGTTTTGAAAAGAAAACTATTTTAGAATGTTCAGCAGAACAGAATGTGTATTTGTTAAATCTCTGTATCACTGAATCACCACTGCTGCCCCTTTCCTTCAAATAGTCTCCACTTTCTTGTGCACCAAGGGATTTCCCTGTATTTATGCAAATTCATCCTTAGGGCAGGCTTTTTCTGCACAGCCTTTCCACAAAAAGAAATCCTGCACTGTTTTCAAACATGAACTTCCTGACTTTTACCATGTGTTGGCCTTTGTAACACAAAAATGAATAAAGCAGGTATTCTGTGAATAAAACATACACCTCTGTATAGAGCAGTGGTTCCCAACCTTTTCTCTGTTGTGGCACACCTTGAGAACTTCAAATTTTCCGAGGCACCCCACTATTAAAAAACTCATGAATATTCCAATTAACTTAAATTACTTATGAATATTCATGACTCGTGGCACACTGTTTCGGAAATGCTGCTGTGTAGGGTAATAGGGGTAGCAGAGCAAGGGTGGCAAAACAGGGGAGGTCAGGAATCATGTGCAGTGGCAAGAGTAAGTGTGGGGAGCAGAGCAGGGCAAGGGTGGCAAAAGAGAACAAGGGCAGCCATGTGGGGAACAGCACAAGGGTGGCAAGAGAGGGGAAAGGAAGGGAGAACAAGCATGGCTTGGGGGGGCAGGGGGAACCTGAGAAGTGGAAAGGTAGGGCAGGGGAGCATGGCGCTGTACCCACTTCCTCCTTCTTCACAGTGGGTCCCTGCCACCCAGGGCAAATCCTCACCCCACTGCTGCTCCCTCCCACCCCCCAGTGGGTCCCATACTCCCCTCCTGCAGCCCCCTGTTGCCTGTGATGGACCCTCCAGCACCCAGCTACACCCCCCCCACACACACAGCCACCCTACCTCCCCAGCTACCCACACCCACAATCAACCAGCCACCCTACAACCCCAGCCACACACCCACTGCTAAACATCCTGTCGCACCCACCCACCCACCCACATCTGTCCCACACAACTCCCAGCAGCACTTTCCCACCCCCAAAGCCCTTACTTGGACTGTTTGAGGCTGGCTGAGGCAAGCTGCTCTGCCCTGCAGGGGGAGATTCACACACTCCCAGCCTCCCTGAGCTTTCTGCTAGCTGGGATTAAGGTGGAGCCAGGTTTAAGGTGGAGTCACCTGAACCGTGCATTTGGGCTGCTCCTGCTATTTTTACAGGGACCCCTGGCACTCCGCATTCGGTGCCTTCCTCTATTTTTAGGGGGCCAGAAGGCTGCCTGCCTAATAATAGGGGGCCCAGAACTATGTTCCAATGCCTTTCCCCTTACTTTAACCCCTGCCTTTTCCCAGCCCTGCACAGCTCAGGTGGCTGGGCTGAGCAGGGAGGGAACTTTAACTCCAGGTCTTGGGCATGCTCGCAGCACACTTTGGGTGTTTCTGTGGCACACCAGTGTGCCCCGGCACACTGGTTGGGAACCACTGATATAGAGTGATAAATATACTTTCACCTTTGCTAAGCTTACCTGTTTCCTTTCGTAGTTAACCTAACAATCTAGGCCTTCACCAAGCTACAATTTAATAACTTCCCACAAATCTGGAGCATGCAGCTGTTACAGGGATGCAAAGTAGTACTAAACATGGTTAACTCACTGAGAGACTTTTATGACCACATTCATTGAGGACCTCAGCTTTAGATATCGCCACAAAGTCAGCAATTCCAGCAGGAAGATTCTTTCTATCAGCACTCTGTGACATTGCATAAGCTATATTCATGAATATCTTGCATTGCCAGAATAGTGCCAAGCAGTTGGCATGTATTAGTGAATCTAGTCCTGTAGTTTTTTAACACTGGATTCAAGGCTGTTTGAACACCCTTGTGGGCCTAGGGCTATAAGATTTTGTGGGGCCCCTGTCCAGCCACCAGCCAGCCTGGAGACAGACAAATAGGGTCTCTGGCAGTTATGCTTACACTGGAACCCCCCTGCCCCACTATTGCACACCAAGGGAGGGGCCTCTGGGCCCATGTCACTCTCTTCCCCCCCTCCCAGCAGCAGCAATATCTCCCAGTGGGGTTGAGAAGAGTCTGCGGGACCACATCTTGCTCTCTTCCTGCTGTAGGGGCAGTGAGGCAGCCATGATAGGCTCTCCATGGGTCCTTTTTTATCCCCAGGCTAGGGTTAGAGGACACCCTGGCTATCTGTGACAGCATGGGCAATGAAGCTCCTGCTCTCACATTTCCCTCCAGTCTCCTCTGCCCTCCCCACATCTCCACATCTCCCACAGTCACAGATGCCTCTGCTCCAGTCTTCTTCACATACCCCCTAACCTCCATGTCCCCTGATTCCCCTGCATCGCCTCATCCCTCCTCTAGTGACCCACTGCTTGGTTCCCCCCTTCTGTCTTGTCCCCTGCATCCTCTATCTCCTCCTCTGGCCCCTCACAGCCCTGTTCCCCCTTCTAGCCCATACCTTCTCACCCCCTTCCAACCCCCGTGCAACTCTGGCTCCTAGGAGTTGAGATGGAGCAAGCTACATCCCTTGCCCTGCAAACTATAGCTGTGGCAGTGTGAGGGGTGGGGGAAATTTCAGTCAGCTCAGCTGGAAACAGTCTGAAGCCAATCCTCTCCCTGCAACTAGGGGTGTGTGGCCAGGAGGCTATGCTACCTGCAGTAAGGGGATAGGAAGGTCTCTCCTATATTCTCTTCGGGCAGTGTCTCCTTGGCAGCAGAAACAGCTGGCCAAGGCTGGATTTTGGGGGGGCACCCCCCCTTAGCTCAGGGCCCTGGGGTTCAGCCCCTAAAGCCCCTGCATTAATCTGGCTGTATCGGTTAATCTGACTGTATCTCACAACAGAGTCAAAACCTCAATAGGCTGAATGTAAAATATGTACTTTCTTGTCTTGATTATTAATTAGGTACTTTTTAATTTAGGTAGGATTCTATTATTACTTATTTGTTGACCCTTCATCACAGAAAGAGACAAGTGTTTCAGGATCAAAGAACTGGGGAATCCTTGTAGGGAAAAAGCAGTAGATAACTTCTCTGCAGAGGGTGGCTTCACCTAACTATAGTTGACATTTCAGCTTCCAGATAATATGTACCTAAAATTAATAGCAAATGAAACACCAGTTTGGAAAGGGAGAAATTATCATTTTGCCTCATTTAAAAACATAACTTGGAACATCACACACTATTTTACACCAGACAGATTATAATGCATGAAAAACAATCCCAATTAAAAAAAAACAACCTTACAGTCAAATATAATGAAAATATTCATAGTTTTCATAACTTTCATGTGAAAAAGATATAAGTAGATTCATTGCATGTTACACTGTACAGCACCTAGCCCTCTTTGCAATAGGTGATACTTTTAAAATATTAATGCCTTTCATATGATACAGAGCAGGGAACAAGCACTATTTTTTGTGGTTTCTGAGAAACGGAAGTGTTAAATATCTATTTTTCCCAACAGCGCTGTGAAATAGCAAGATAGGAGCTTCAGGAAGGTTTCTTCTGACTGATGAAAATACCATTCATCTTCCCAAGTGACAATCTAATCTTTTTTAAAAAATGACTTTACTAAATCTTATGTAGGAACTGGTCAACCAGTTGTTACTGATTTGTGTGCCCAGAGGAGCTCTTATGTACAAACATTTCTATCTAATAACCATGAAGTCTGTAGCTCAGATTATTTGAGAAGATTCCCTCCTGATACCTCCCACTGCTTGACTGACTGACTTCCACTCTTGGTCTTGCATGTAAACTGATACAGGATCCTGCCATTCAAGTTCTAGCCAAGAGCATTAAATAAACTTCGTATAGATGAGGTATGATACTTTAATTCACAAGATTGGTATTCAGAACCACTTCTGGACAAAACAAAGTTAACAAGAGACAGTGTGCATGAAATTGCACCCCTAGAACAAGAAAGGGCAACACTGACTTATATAAAATTTAAAACTACTCTGAAGCCCAAATTCTACCTTCAAATGTGTATGTGTGAGCCCCCAACACTTGTGATCTGGCACCAGCCTGGTTTCCCATGTCTCTTCCATCTTTTTCAAAGGTCTCCTTGAAACACACTTCTTTCAAAATGCTAACAACTTGGATGCAAAAATAATAAATACGTAAAAATTGAACTAAAAAAAAGTTAATAAAAAATCTTGGAACTTGAAAGGTTTGCTAAACTTTTCCATCCCATTCATTCTTGTTTCCCATACTTCTCGCTTTATATGTATATTGTGTGTTCCATAAACTCTATGCTAGCACCAATGTAAACTGGAAGTAGAATCACTTAAATAGACTGTTATATACGTGTAACATCAGTGTAACTGAATAAAGGTAATTAAAGTTTCTCCTGATTTATATTGGTATAAGAGATGTCAGATCTGGCCCCCTGGTCTTCATATTTATCTACATAGTTTCAAAGACGCTTTTGTCCTGTACCAATAGATAATGCAATTAATTATAAACTCTCGTATTTCAGTCAGAATCTCAAAACTGTGGTGAAGGATAGAATGACTTTTTTCCATCTAAAAACTCCATTTCACATATTTTTGTGTATGTTAACTGACATTTGATGAGAGAAAGAAATTGCAACTAAACTATAACTGGGCACTGTATTTTGACTGTTTTCGCAAGGCTGCATGTAGAAATATATGTGCTACAGTTTAAATGCTAATCCAACAGAAGCTACTACTTGACCAATATAGCATTGTTTGAGTGCTTATTAATTATCAAACATTGGAACAACAGCTAACTTCAGAATCTTCACAATTAATTTATTTCAACAGTTTAAGGAGTTTTCCTGACATTGTCTGCCTATTTATTTCTCATAAATCATCTGCCTGGACTAGTGATAAAAATGTTCATCACACTGAGGAAACTATAATTCACTTTTTCTTTCCTAAAAGAATTTTCTTTTAAATATAAACCTAAAAGACAACTTGAGAAAATACAAATATAAATTGAAGTTAAAGAGGAATCACTACACATGAAAGACATATTTAATTTTTCCAGCCTTTTGTGTAAATGATCTTCCTTTTCTCTATTTGGGATAAATCCAACAAATAGGGATATCACATACTACAATGTCTCTACAGCAGTGGTTCACGACCTTTTCAGTAACACAGCACTCTTCAATGAGACAAACAATTCCACAGCACACTGACTTTTTCAGTTGAATTAATTGCTCATAAAAGTCACATTTACTTACATTTTCAATGGTTATGGTCTTACCAGAAGGGTTTCCAACATAGTGCATACAATGAGCTAACAAAGGATCAAAAGCATTTATGTTTCAGATCCACCAGAAAAATATACATGTTATCTCAGTGTTGCCCTTTGGCCACCTGCATTTATAACATTCACATTTCAGAACTGAAAGGTCAATATCTCTCTTTTAATTTGATGATTAATTTTCACAAGTTTTATGAGTTTTAATTTTGGTTGGATTGTTTAAGATGAAACATTGATTATTTTACTTTGATTTTCACTACCTTTGTACAAAATTTCATGGTATACTTGGAGAGATTGTGCCATGGCACACTGGTTGAAAACCACTGTTTTAGAGGACTACTTACAACAGGAGATCCTACACTTGGTGCTATGCATTTACATAAGAAAGGTCTTAACTATAAATAAGCTGTGTTGCTACATTTCTCACAGATACAGAAAAGGACATACTATCAGATCTTTCTTTGTTTTTTCTAATACCTGTCACTGTAGTGTCTGGTTGTTGTATACAAAGAAAAAATGAAGATTGTAATGGTTCTGCTCAAGAAAACAAAATCTTTCTAATCCCTTCCTAGTGCTTCTTTAAGGGTGTGTTCACACAGCAGTCTTATTTCGAAACAACAGAGGTTGTTTCGAAATAAGAAAGGCCATGTTCACACAACGCACAGTTGTTTTGAAACAACTTAAACCCCATGTGGGGACGAAACAACATTGTTTCAAAACAATTGTTTCGAAACAATGCCGTCCGAACATGTTGTTTCAAAACAACGGTGATTCGTTTTGAAATAACTGTTGTCTGAACATGCTATTTCGATTCCTGCTTTTTACCTTAATTTGAATTAATGAACTGTTAATTTGAATTAACTTATTTTGAAATAAGGCGTTGTTTCGATACAACTTGTATCGAAACAACTTGTATTGAAATAACCCCCTCTGTGTGAACACAGCCTAAATCTTGCAGTCAGATCTATGAAAGCTGATCCCTGTATTCTTGAGAGAACCACACTCATTCTAGTTAAAATCCACCAGTGAATCCATCAATCGAGTGTATCCTTACATATTTGAAAGAACACAATTTGTCAGTGTTCATATGTCCATGCAAGATATGCCTGGCAGAAAACAAAGTTTCTTACCATTTCTCTGTAGTAGACACTCTTATCCTTTGAATATTTTTAAAAAGAAGAATTTAAACACGAAAGACCCTCAGGCACTCAATAAGACACAGTCATTCATAGGTCAGCACACATCTTCAGAAGATCAGAAAGGAAACTCCATACCGTTGTGTTTCTTGAGGCACAGTTTATTAAGGCAAAAACAATCAGAATACCAACAAATGTATGAATTTATGGACTTTTTCTCAATATTGATTAAGAATCTGTGGTTCGTTTCTTTTGATAGTCACTGCATTTGCTCTTCTAGGTAGCCACTGTACTTCCTTTCATTTTATGGATATTCTATCACTTTATTAATGGATGTTATGCTTTGAGACTGATAACATTTATGAGACATGTGGTAAGTTGCTTTCCTTCTCCACAGTTTAGCACATCATGTTTATTATCTTCGGTCCTTAATCCCAATGAGCAAAAGAAGTTTGCAACTATTAATTTGAGACAACTTTACAACCAAAAAAAATTCAGCATGCTCCACCAAGAGAAAAATCATTGGGGATGCAACTGTGCTCCTAAAAGGAGTAAAGCTGCACTGACTGGAGGGTACCTCCTGTCAACACCGTGCAATGGAAATGCTGCCGTTTGGCAACATAAATAGGTTGACAAGAGATATACAGATTACATTAAGTAGCTTCTGTTGACTGCCGTTGGCAGTGTAGACCAGGTCAAAGAAGTTATGTGGAAAAGGCCTTCAAGATTAGCCCATCAAATTCCTGAAACACTTGGATCAGTGGTCCTTCTTATAACAATCAGAATCTTTCTGACTTCTGTTCTAATTCCATAGTAGGCTAGAACTGGAATTTTCTGAACTGCTACTTGCAGCAGAAGATCTGTTCGCATCAATGTCATGTGTATGTGAAATATGGATTGGATCACACGTTGCATGATGCACCTTTGAGATGAATGCAATAGTGATGCTTATTGTTTCAAGAGCAGAAAGCTTTGAGATAATAAAAAGTATTTCTTTAAAAATAATCTTATAGCAGGAGAAACTTTAATTAAGCAGTCAGATTCCCCTGGTCCACATCAGTTCTAATTTTCTGTTGGGTTCTGTTTACACTGGTGCTTATTCTAGGCCAGAATAAGAGCAACAAAGCTATCCTGTACTATAAAATAATACATGATATATATGAAATTAGACTACTTTACATTTTAAGGCCTCTTTATGCACGCACACACACAAATGAGGCTTTAGAATGTGAAGTAATCTAATGCCAACATTTACTATCTATTGTTGACTTTATGGTGTAATCTGATGCTTAATAATGTAACAAATGAACACTTATTCTTTTCTTTTTAGTAAACAACTTAGCAGAGCTACAGGACTGGCCTAAGGTTTTATGGCACCCTAGGTGAACTATGACTTTGGTGCCCTGCACATGTCCCATATATTACTGGCCAACACTGGGCTACTGAAAATGACTGAACTGCCAGACCCCTTCCACATGCAGCAAACCCAGGTGGCACTCTTATGAAGCTACGTCATGTCACATGTTAACTATTTACATACAAAGTTCTGCTTCACAACAGGGATGTTATGACACACAGGGAAAAGATTCGGGGCACAGGCCCCCAAACCCACACTCCTCAGACCTAGCCCCCACATCCCTAACTCCAAGCCTAGGCACAGCACAGAGTGCAGTCCTACCACACCCACACTCCGTCTGTGCTGGGCATGAGCACAACATCACAGTGCCAGGCAGATCCCCCCACTCCGACAGAAGAAAGAAACCAATGAGCCTGGCCCAGAGGCACTAACTAATTCTCCCTGCCTGTGCTACACCAAGGGAGTCAACAGCAGCAGGGCTGGGCAGCCCTCATACAGCACCCAGTGGGGCTGCCACTGGATCCAGCAGCTCGGCCCAACGCATTCCCAGATTAGTGTTGCAGGCAATAGCAGATCCAGGCAATAGGCATAACTCTCCCCAAGCTGAGCCTAGCACAGAGCCAGCAGGGGGCTGGGAAAACCTCCCGCCATGAAGCTACCATATCCGTTTAATGCTCAGGGAAGCTGAGGCACATATCATAGAAGGATCCCTAGCAGGAGGTCTATGACACAGCCATGAGGAGAGTGGAATAAGGTGTGGGAGGATAAAAGTGATGAAGGATGAGAATAGAGTGAAATCAAGCATACACGCCCCACACTCAGGTTCCAGTCATAATGTCTAGTGGTATTTGCATCATGTTCTCAGGTCAAAGTTCCTTCAAACCAAAGGTGAGTCTGTGGTGTGAACCAAACATCAACTCCAGAGATACCCCACTGGACTTGGTCTTGTTGTCACAGCCCTGACACTAGTGGCATCACTCCTGTTTTACAGCAGGCAGAAGCAAGATTAAAATTATCATTCTTGGTTTTTGATTAATCCCTGCCTTGTAGCCAAAGCCATCATTAACCTCTGGAAAGTGTGTGTTTTGGAGTCCACCCTTCCCACACCCTGCTAGGGGTTTGTAAATGCCAGTACAAAGACAAAGGCAGCAGAGAAGCTGTCTCCACAAACCCAGTCTGTGGGTCAGAGCTCTGGTTCTGTTTCTGGGGTGGGCAAGAAGTGGGGTCTAATGGGCTAGAGTGAGGGAGGAGGACTCCTGACCCACCCCCTAGGCCTTCCCCCTCTGACTGACTTGCACATGCAGGAGTGTGGTAGTGTGGCCTTCCTCCAGACAGAGAGGGATGGCTCAATGCCTTATGTCTTGGAATATAAAATATTAGCTGCATTTCCTAGTCAAAACAGATATCAGATTAATTGAATTTCTACAGTTACAACTTTAGGATGGAGACTGATCCTGCAATCTTTCCTCGGGCAAAGTCTAAGTGAAGTCAATGGAGATTTTGGCTGAATAAGGACTGTATGACTGAAACTGTGTTTAGTAATATAAAAACAATAATTTACTTTCCCATTTCACAGAACAGAAAGAACACAGGAGCACATTCATAGTGGAAGTGGATGCTCTAGAACTTCCCCAAGAATGTTGATTCAGGAAAACGACCACCTGAGAAATGACAGATAACATATTTTTTATGATGGGCTTATTTGCACGTCTTTTTCCCCTGATGTAGTATAAAGAGAATGTGTGAATGAACAGTATTTGAATGTTAGTTTAATTCCCTAGAAATAAACACAGTTTTCAATTCTGTGGCTTACCATTCTTGAGTCAGCAATAAGAATGTTCTTGTTAACATAGTGGAACACAAGAGGAATTCCCACCCCCACTGAAATATGAGAATTTTATCAACTTTGATAAGATCTGGGTTTCACCAACAATGTCACTCCACTACACAGTAAAAAGTGTAAATAACATCTCTTAGCCCGAGCCTATAATTGGGGTTTTTTTGGCAGCAATCAACCCATGTTTACACAAGGTATGTAAAATTCCTTGCATAAATGGCAACAACTTTCTAAGCCACTGTTACACATTAGGGGAAAGTCAACCACAAAGTGCTTGTGGTCAGCTTTCCCATACAACCCATGAGCCCCAGGACTTCTGGGGTTGGCATCCAGGAGTGGTGCAGCAATTTCATACTCGCCATGATTGCTCGTCAGTATAGATGCCGTCAGTATAGACATACTCTTACTAATGACCATTTGCAAGCCTCCCATTTCTACTTAATATATTCCTATATGCACAGTCTGATTTCATTTTCATGACATTCGTTTGTTAATGCTTTCCTAAAGAGACTGTCTGGTTCTTGAACCATGATAATGAAGTGGCAAAGGCTATTGCTAAGGATGAACTTGTATTTAAATACCACTTTTCTAGAAAGTGAAAAATAATATCATGGGGGGGAGGAGTAGCATGCTGCCTGTGAAAATGGTCTGATTTACTAAATACAACAATAGCACATTTACATTTAACTTATCTCAGACTGTCATTTAATTAAAAGCTAAATCTTTTGCATTATGTTTACTGCATTAGTTCAATTGGTTCCTGAGTTCAGTCAACAAAACTGCATTCTGATCAACAACTCCAATGGACAAGAACTGCACCTTTGATTGATATGACTGGTGGAAATATCCCTCAATGCACTCCAACTGGCACCCTACCTATTGACAAGAAACAAAAATGCATTGTTTTCATTAACTTGTTATATAGGTCTAACTTCTATTTGAAGAGTAGATTGGAACATACAGGATTTCACCAAAGAATTTACAGCATATTTCAGAATGCCCCAGCTGGAAGAAATCATCTTTGAACTGGTAGATTATATCCTACTGGTTTACATTCCTCACCAGAACATGTGCTCATATACAATATTGATGCAATGGAATTCGAGGTTATATCTACATTAGAAAAAGACAGCTTGAAATTTTTAATTCAAATTAATAAATTTGAGTTTAATTTGAACTGAACTCAAACTTGTTAGTTTGAATTAACAAGGTGGACTAAATTGAATTAACATTACTTCAAATTAGTCCACTTTGTTAATTTGAACTAACTGCCCTTTTTTAAAATTTATTAAATTCAAGCATAGGGTTAATCCTCATTTATGTCATCCTTAGTTTGAACTAATGATCAAACTAAGGGCTTAGTTCAAAATAACCAGCTGGTCTTGCCAGTTCAAACTAAGGCTTCATTAGTTTGAATTACGGAATTCTTTAGTTTGAACTAATGAAAGCCTAGAGCAGACAGGTACTAAATTAATTCAAATTAAGCCACCTTAATTTGAACTAGTTTACAAGTGCAAACATATTCCTAGAGTTCATAGACTGTAGGCGGTACCCACTTTCAAATGCAACAAATCAAACAGTTCTCTCCCATTCATAGAAGCAAAGGTTGGAAGGGACTCCATGAGGTCATACAATCCAACCTCCTGCTAAAAGCAGAATCACTCCCACTAAATCATCCCAGCCAGGGCTCTGTCTAATCAGGCCTTAAACGTTTCCAAAATCGGAGATTCAACCATCTCCCTAGGCAATCCATTCTAATGATTCACCACCCTCCTAGTTAGAAAGCTTTTCCTAAAATCCAACCTTGACCACCCCAGCTGCAACTTTAAACCATTGCTCCTTGTTCTGCCCTCTGTTATTACTGAGAAAAGCCTAGCTCCCTCCTCTTTGGAGCATCCCTTGAAGTAGTTGAAGGTTGCCATCAAATCCTCCCTCAGTCTTCTATTCTGCAGACAAAATAAGTCTAGTTTCCTCAGTCTCTCTTTGTAAGTCATGTGCCCCAGCCCCCTAATAATTTTTGTTGCCCTCTGCTGGACTCTTCCTAATTTGTCAACATCCCTTCTATAGCCTGGAGCCCAAAACTGGACTCCAGATGTGGCCTCACCAGTGCTGAAGAGAGGGGAATAATCACATCCCTCAATCTGCTAGAAACATCCCTGCTGATACAGCCCAATATGCCACTGGCCCTTTTGGCAACAAGGGCACACTGTTGTCTCTTATCCAGCTTCCCATCCACCATTACCCCCAGGTCCTTTGCTCTAGTGCTGCTACTTATCTGATTGGTCCCCAGCAAGTAGAAGTGCATGGGATTTTTCATCCTAAATGCAGGAGTTTGCACTTGTCCTTGTTGAACCTCTTGAGGTTTCATTTAGTACCATGCTCTAATTTATCTGCATCTCCCTGAATCCTATCCCTACCCTCCAGTGTGTTCACCATTCCCCCTAGGTTACTGTCATCTGCAAATTTACTGAGTGTGTTATCTATCCCATCATCCTGATCATTAAGGAAGATGTTGTACAGAACCGGCCCCAGGACCAACCACTGGGGCACTCCACTAGTTGCTGGTTGCCAACTGGACACTGAGCCATTGATCCCTACCTGCTGAGCCTGATGAGCTAACCAGCTTTCTATCCACCGTATGGTCCACTCATCGAAACCATAGTTCCTTAACTTGCTGATATGAATGCTGTGGGAAACCATATCAAAAGATTTCCTAAACTTGAGGTATATCCCATCTATGACTATTCCCTCATCCACATCTCATTATAGAAGGCAATCAGGTTGGGGATGATTTGGCTTTGGTGAACCCATGCTACCTGTCTCTGATCAGTCTATTTTCCTCCAAGTGTTTCAGAATGGATTCCTTGAGGACCTGCTCCTTGATTTTTCCAGGGACTGAGGTGAGGCTGATTGGTCTGCAGTTCCCCCTGGGTCCTCCTTTTTTCTTTTTTTGAAGATAGGCATTGAATTGCCTTTTTCCTATCATCTAAGACCTTCCCTGTTCGCCACAAGTTTTCAAAGATAATGGCTAGTGGCTCTGAAATCACATCGGCAAACTCCCTCAGCACGCTCAGATGCAGTTCATCCAGTCTCATAGACCTGTGCACATCCAACTTCTCTAAGTAGTCCCTAACCTGACCTTCCATCAGTGATAGCTGCTCTCCTTCTCTCCATTCTATGTTACCCAGTGTAGTATCCTGTGAGCTGACCCTGCCTGTGAAGACTGAGGTAAAAAAAAAAATTGAGTACTTTAGCCTTTTTCACATCATCTGCCATGAGGATACTTGCTCTATTCAGTAAGGGACCTACACCATCCATGATCCTCTTCTTGTTACTGATATACTTAAAAACCCCCTTCCTATTATCCTCCACATCTCTTGCTAGCTGCAACTTCAATAGCTCTTTGGCCTATCTGATTTTATCCCTGCAGCCACGAGCAATATCTTTATGTGCCTCTCTAGTCACCTGTCCAAGCTTCCACTTCCTGTAAATTTCCCTTCTGTGTTTCAGTTCTCCATAGAGTTCTCTGCTAAGTCATGCTGGTCACCTTCCATATTTGCTGTTCTTTCTGCACATTGGAATGGTATCTTCCTGTGCATTTAGTAGGTTTTCTTTAAAACACAGCTAGCTCTCTTGGACACCTTCCCCTTCAGATTAGTCTCCCAAGGGACCCTGCCCATCAGCTCCCTGAGGGAACCAAAATCTGCATTTCTGAAGTCCAGAGTCTGTGTTCTGCATCTTTCTTCTCCTCCTTTGATCACGATCCTGAACTCTATGATCTCATGGTCACTGCTGCCTAGTTTGTCATTCACTTCTACTTTCCCAATCAATTTTTCTCTGTCTGTGAGCAATAGATCAAGAGGTTCAAGGCCCCTAGTTGGTTCTTCCAGCACTTCTACCAGAAAGTGTCCTCGACATTTTCCAAAAACTTCCTGAATTGTCTGTGCACTGCTGTATTGCCTTCCTAGCAAATGTCAGGGTAACTGAAGTCCTCCATGAGAACCAGGGCCTGTGATCTGGAAACTTCTGCTAGTTGTCCATAGAAAGCCTCATCCATCTCTTCCTGATCTGGTGGTCTATAGCAGACACCCACCACAACATTCATAAAGCCCTTTTACATATACTGCTACTCTTCCACTTCTTCTTCCATGCCTGTCCTTCCTGAACATGCATGCATGGCAATCTCCAGTCATGCAAGCTATCCCACCACATCTCTGTTATTCCAATTACATCATAGTTCATTGTCTTTGCCAGTATTACCAATTCTTCCTGTGTGTTTCCCAGGTTCTTTGTGTTTGTGTACAGGCACCTAAGATACCAGGCCAGTTGCCCTTCTTTCCCTGCTGATTGTCACTCCTGTTGCATCTTCCTCCTTTGATTTTTTCCTGGTGTTCTCCTTTCCTACTCACCTCAGGTATTAAGGCTTCATTCAGCAACCTAAGATACTGATTTGATTCTCCCCTTCCCCCTAGTTCTCACTAGACTCTTCTTTATCCATGCTGTTATTGCTCCAGCTCCCCCCAGGTTCCATCCCTTCCTCCAGGTCTCCCTCACTGTGACTTACTTGTGGGCTTTGGTCACCTTCCCCCTTTAAACCTAATTTAAAGCCCTCCTCACTAGGCTAGCCAAGCTGCATCCAAATATGCTCTTCCCCTTCCTTGATAGGTAGAGTCCATTTCTACCTAGCAGTCCTTCTTTGATTTAATACATTCTAAATATAATCCAGGCTTTGCTTAAGTCAATTTAAATCAACTTAAGCCTCTAGTGTAGATGTAACCTTAGAGTGCAGGTACTGTTAAGTCTTGTTCCCAGCCCACACTTCCTGTTGCAAAGGGCTGGGAGCTTGATCAGGCTCCCAGCCCTGTGCTGCAAGTGGCAGAAGCTGGCTCCCAGCCCCACTGCCTGCTGCAAGGGGCTGGGAACGAGATCTGGCTCCCAGCCACCTGCCAGCGGTGACTGGGGCAGATCAGATCTAGGAGCCCCATAGGGACCAGAGGCAGGGCAGGGTGTGGGGTGGCCCCAGGTATGTCTGCACTGTGTCCAGTGAAGACAAACCTTGAAGTCGATTTAACAAAGTCAACCTAAAGTTGATCTCATTAAGTTGACTTCCAAGGGCTACCCAGTGTAGACCATAGCTTAAGATAAATCTGATGCCCCAGCACTCTCCTCACTTTAAGGCCCATGTGCTTTCTTTTAAGTCCCCAACTGGAGGTGTGGTGGAGTCAGTGACCAGTCACAAGTTTCATCCCTCTTAAATGGATGTCACCCTATTTAAATGATTCCTTGCATAGACTCTTAATTGAGGAAGTTAACTGTCCCTAAGGGACAGGGGTTTGCAACCTAAAAGATAAGAAGGACCATTTTTAAAAATTATTTCAGTAGCCAAGTGTTTTGAGAACCAATGTGTGTGTAGCCTCCTAGTGAGGGTTGGGGGGGGGGTCGGCCAGAGCACCTTCTGCAAAGGCCCCTGCTGAGGGAGAGCCCAGATCCATGAGTGGGCCCCCTTTCAGGGTGCCCTGGTAGTGATAGGGAGCCTGTAGCCTTGTGCAGGCTGCTCACAGGGTCCCCTGGTGGCATGGGGCCTGGAGCTGCAAGGATGTAGCTAAAGAGCTGCATGTGGCCCCACAGCCGCAGGTTGCAACCCCAGCTAAGGGAGCATTCTAGCCAGCCTGTAATGCAGCAATAATTAATTGTTAATTTCTGCCTTGAAGTACTATTTTCCAATGGTTAAGTACATCCCATTAGTAGACCCAGAAACTTCCCCTAAGCCAGAGATGATAAGGCTGCCTATTACCAATTGCTCTCTCAAAGTCCACCAGAGGCTATTGGTTTGGGGTCTGCTACAAAATTCACCATAGTCATTGGATTTTTTTCCATTAATTTCCAGAGGTTTTGGATCTAAACCATAACCCTCAGATCAGCCAAATATATATTTAATTTTAATCTCACAAGTAATACTACTAACTTCAATGGGACACCTCATATACTTTCAATTAGGCATGATTTTTAATTGCTTGCTAAAATGAGGTCATAGAGAGCAATAGAAACATCCCATCCTGTATCAGAAACCTTAAAACAGATACCCATCTCATTCTTGAGGCAAGTCTAACTGTCCTGTTGTGTCACCAAAAAAGCCAATATTAAGCAAAATTTACCACCCAGCCGTATCAGAGATACATTTCTTTATGGGTTTAGGGTAAAGGTAAGAAACTATAGTTTCATGGAAATGAACTAACTCAAATAAATACACATATTTGTAATAACTTTCTCTTTTTAAAAATCAAAATGCATATAAAAAGTAGAACTCAGTACAAGCACAGAGTTTGTGGATTTAGTCAATTACACTCAGCAAACACCTAATTTTCATTGTAGCACTAATTCATTTTTCTTAAAAAGAATAGGTTTGCCCCTAATTAATTTTGTTTTACCCTCAGGCAACTATTAAAGTTTATTCGCCTAAGGGAGAACACATTGAATTTTAACAGAATTCTTTATATTAAAGACTGGAATGCACCCAAATAGTATAAGAAAAACATATACTTCAATTAGAGCACTCACTAAAGACATTGACAGTAAGGAAGAAGAGAGTGAACCAACCTTCAGAAGTGTGCTGAAAGGAGTTACTAGACACAATGAATGGTGACTTCCTAGCAGGGGAAATTTGAAACAGTGAATTCTATTTTGAATGCCACAAAACGGGAATGGACGAAATGATGGACAAGGCAGACAGAAAATTAGCTGATCTGATTACAAACTATGAGCCTCATAATTAGTGACAAACATCTCCAAGACTGCCAACATCAAAACCTTAAGAAGTCCCCCAAAAGGAACCAAGAAATCATGAGCCTGGATTTGAAATCACAATAATAAAAATTTAAGGAATTTATTTCCTGCCCCACTACATTCAAGGGTCACATTCTCAAATGTTTCCTACAGCCATCAGAGCTAAGCATTTACACACACGAACACGCACATGTGAAAAAAACCCTGAAATTCTCCAGAAATTATGGATTTTAGTATTTTTTACAGAAAACACTAACTCACGATGTTCAGGATGAAGTTACTGGAACTAGTAACATTGCACCTCTCCAGTAAATTCTGATGAACAATAATGCCATGTTGAACCTCTGGTAATAGCATTCAAAAAACAATATGTTTTTGCAAGTTATAGCTATACTGGGCATTCCAGTGAGAATGGGAAATACATACAATATAGCATTTATGGAAAGGCTACTGCCCAAACTACTTAAACAAGCAGTTATCATTAAAATAACTGTGAGATAGACAGAAAGTCTGAATGCAACAAAAAGGATATTAATATCCTAAGAAAGGGAGAAGAAAAATTGTATTATCTCTGATTTTTAGCTCCTATCATTAAAAGATTTCAGAAAAGTTAAATAGAATTTAACACTAGAAACAATCCTGTAATATGCAAGTAACTTCTGGACTATTTTTAATATGAAAACATATGTCTTCTGAGAACTGAGGCTAGAATTTGACTATTGGGGGGGAAGAAAATCTGTGTAGGTTAGGCAAGACAAGTTGAAGAAGAACTATGTCTGGTCTGTGCCAGAAAATTAGGCCAGTTTATCAGCATCAATCAGGTATGTAAAAAAAATCTACCTAGGTCCCCAAATAGACAGAATAATGTTACTTTAGAAATGAATTAAAGTAATCCAAATTAAGGACATTTTAATTCTGAATGAGGATGTTCCCACAGGGGTTAACCTGGTTTAACTAATCCTTTTTCAAATTGAGAGCTTTAGTTACTTTGAATTAACTCTCCTGGATGTCCCCATGTAGACTGGCACTGAAACTACATTTGTGATTAGTCCTAGAATAGTGCGTTGGCCACATACTTTAACAAAAATAATTTCAAATTATTCATACTTGTAAATCCAAAGTATAAATGATGACCTGTATGATCCTGGTTCTAGGTGGTATGACAGAGGAAGCAATAAAAATACTGCTACTACTACTAAATCATGAACTCTCCATCAATCTTTATTTATATTGTCAATGAGACTCCCTTTGAATTCATTACCAGTTCTGCCTGAACAAATCTTGAATAAATACTTAAGAAGGACTTCTGGATTCGGGCTGTAGTAAGTATTTTACTTATTCTTTTTTGGATAATATATATTATGATATGAAGACCAAAATCTCATTAGGTATGTCTACACTTAGAATTGCATTCAAATTGATGATAATCAATCTGAATTCAATTAAGTGCATGGCCACATTCACTTTTCTCTATTTGGACTGAGGAACTTAAAGTCGACCTTTTAGGTTGACTTAACAGAGCCTCTAGTGTAGATGTATCTGCAGATTCTCATGCTCTCTCGAGTTAATTTAATAAAATTAAAAATCTCCATAAAAGATGTAGGTTAATGCATTTGATGCCAAGTCTCTTGCATTAGTTACAACAGGGATCTCAAACTCAAATCACCACAAAGGCTGCATGAGGACTAGTACGTTAGCCTAAGGGCCACACCACTGAAACCTTTTCATACAATATTGCAAATATTGATAACAATAATGTTGTTGAAGGCCACAGAAAATAACTTTAGGGGCCACATGCGGCCCATGGGCCATGAGTTACAACATGGCCAGGTACTATGAATTTACACAGGTTAGCTTATGTCTTATTAGAGCTTTTCAACTATGTTTTCACATCACTGTGTTTCACTGTGGAAAAGAATTGAGCTGGAAAATGGTTAGAGCCACAAAGTTAGGAAGGTACAGCTAAGGAAAATAAAAGAGAAAGATAAAAATATAAATGATAAACAAGAAAATTTAGAAAAGCAGAAAGAGAAAATTGCAGATATTTTTATATTTACTGAGCCTTTATATTTTATTTTTGCATGCCATTATCATGATACATTTTTCTAGATGGCTGAGAATATATAATGAATTCAAGTCATATTTTCTAAAAGAATACTTTAATATTGACCTTAGATATAGCATTCTCCAAGCATCACAATGCTTCATTGCACCTCCCATATCAATCTACTAAAGAATGAAATTAATACTTACAATAAAAAAAAACCCTACACTCTTTTCCACATAGAATAAAAGCAGATAACTAAATCAGATGATAGGAAAAGCAATTAGCAAGGAAAACTTTATGTTAATAAAGTAGTAGTGATTGTTAGGTCATCTTAATTATACATACTAAGCTTTGACTTGAGGCGTATTACACTGTGGAAAATTAATAGGTGTACAGCAGCAGAATTATAAAACCATACCACTTTATTTATGCAACACGGTGCTTAGCCTTAATTACTGATTTCATTGTATTTCTCTTATACTATTTTTAGTGTGTAGTTGTGTAAAAAAAAGTATTACTTATGTATATTTTAAAATCAATTATACTATGTCAAATTCCATGAACATAATATTAGCATTACTTAGTTGGTTTACAATTTACATTTAGTTCCGTAAATGGAATTACAGGAACAACAATATATATATATAGATATAGATACATTTTTTCAGGTTATTGTGCTACCTTTTTCCCTTTGAAGGTGTATTAAGTAGAACTGGGCATGAAGCTGGTCTTATGAAAATGTTCAAAATTTCAGTATTTTTTCCTATCATGATTCAAAAGAAAAAGTCAAAGTCTAAAAAATTGTCACACATTGAAAATTTGTGCATAAATCAGATTGGCTCAGTTCATATATTCCATTTTGATACTGACCTCTTAATTTATTCATCTATTTACCTTTTTTTTAACTATGAGATAAATTTTGGTGCAGAAAGTCGTTTCAAAATCAGTAACAAAAGTTTTTCATTTCAAAATGGGATGTTTTGAAAATTTTGAAACCATTTTTCATATTTTTCTTCACAATGGGAGATCCATCAAAATCAGCTCTTTCCCACAAAAACAGTTTCATGTATGAGAAACTGGCATTTTCCAATGGAATAATAAATTGTCAAAAATTTTCTGACTAGCTCTATTTTTTAGAAATCGGAATTATCTGTGTCTTCTTGTAAAGCAAACTGATACATGAAGACATTGAAAGTAAGAATTTAGGATGATTTAAACAATAATTGGATACTAATATGGATAAAAAGAATAGCCAGAGTTATAACAAGCCTATTAACTTCATATTCCAGGGCCTAAGCCTAATTAGCAATTAGAGATCAAGATAAGCCCTAATTTGAGGGGCATTTCATCTCTTAACTGCCCACTGTGGGGGTTTTATACATTGTTATAAAGCATCTGATGCTGACCACCTTCAGAGACAGGATACTGAACTAGATGGACTGTGGCTTGGATCTAGTATGACAATTCCTATGCACCTAATACAAGTGTGCATGTTTCCTCAGGCATAAATGAGCAGATGGTCAGGTATAATGTAGGCCCTCTCCCTACACACTGACACTGTTGACAGTCATTTCATTGCTATGGTGGCTTCTTTTCCCATACCCAGCCTTCAGATCAAATCATGATTTTGTCCACCATTTGCTTTCTCTAGCAGTCTACATCCTGCCTTTCTTTCAGAACAACCGCCAGAGTCCGGTCCATCCCAGCAGCTTCTTTATGCCTCGGCAGTTGATTACCAGCCTCCTTTAGTTGAAGTAGGATGCCAAGACCTAGTCTCCCTTTTGGATTTCCTCTTCGTCGTCTCTTTATTCCCAGACAGTGAGTGCAGACTCCATTCCCCATAGTCCATTCTGCTCTTAACATCTTCCTCACTTTGTAATTAACAACCAGCACCTCCCCAGCCAGCTTTATCATCAATGAAGCCTGGTTTTCTCTCTCTCTCAGGTGCTACCAATTATCTTAATTGACTTCTTAGGCCCACATTAATCCATTCATTCAGTGCTTGTGTGAGATATACACCCCATCACAACTGTGACACTGACAAAACAGGTATCACCTCTTGTCAAGGCATCAGGCCTCAGATGAGCACTGACAACTTCACTGCAGGAAACCAGTCTATTTAACCTATGTGTTAGTATGGTATGGCCCTGATCACAGAATCATAGGCTGTGTTCACACAGCACTCTTATTTCGAAACAACAGGTTGTTTCGAAATAAGAAATAAGAAATACCCCTCAATCTTCTCTTCTGCAGACTAAATAAGCCTAATGCTTTCAGTCCTTCCTCATAGGGCTTGTGCTCCAGCCCGTTAATCATTTTGGTTGCCCTCTGCTGGACTCTCTCTAGCATGTCCCTGTCCCTTTTGTAGTGGGGAGCCCAAAACTGAACACAGTATTCTAGATGTGGTCTTACCAGTGCAGAATAGAGGGGAATGATCACATCCTTTGATCTGCTGGTAACACTTCTTTTGATGCAGCCCAGTATGCCATTGACCTTTTTGGCCACAAGAGCACACTGTTGACTCATATCCAGCTTCCCATTCACCATGACCACCAGGTCCTTTTCTACAGTGCTGCTACTTAGCTGAATGTTCCCCAGCCTGTAGCAGTGCATGGGGTTTTTCCATCCCAAGTGCAGGATTTTACATTTGTCCTTATTGAACCTCATAAGATTTCTATTGGCCCACTGTCACAATTTATCTAGGACTCCCTGAATCCTGTCCTTGCCCTCCAACGTGTCTACTGTTCCCCCCAGCTTGGTGTCATCCGCAAATTTACTGAGAGTACAGTCTATTCCATCATCCAGATCACTGATGAAAATGTTCAACAGAACTGGCCCCAGGACTGACCCCTAGGGCACACCACTCATGACTGGTTGCCAGCTAGACATGGATCCATTGATTCCTACACGCTGAAACCGTTGATCTAGCCAGTTCTCTATCCACCTTATAGTCCACCTATCCAACCCATAATTCCTTAATTTGCCAATGAGAATGCTGTGGGAAACTGTATCAAAAGCCTTTTATAAAATCAAGGTATATCACATCAACGGATCTTCCTGCATCCAGAAAACCAGTCATCTGATCACAGAAGGAAATGAGATTGGTCAGGCATGATTTATCCTTGGTAAATCCATGCTGACTGTTCCTGATCACTTTATCTTCCTCTAAGTGTTTGAGGATGGATTCTTTGAGAGCCTGCTCCATAATTTGTCCAGGGATTGAGGTGAGGCTGACAGGTCTGTAATTCCCCGGATCCTCCTTTTTCCCTTTCATGAAAATACGTACTATATTTGCTTTTTTCCAGTCCTCTGGCACCTCCTCCGTTCTCCATGAGTTTTGAAAGATAATGGCCAGCGGTGCTGCTATCTCATCGGCCAATTCCCTTAGCACCCTTGGATGCAGTTTGTCCGGTCCCATGGACTTGTGCACATCCAGCTTCTTTAAGCAGTCCCTAAACTGACTTTCCATTACCAAGGGCATCTTTTCTTCTTTCCAGTCTGCCATAACCATGGTAGTGGGCTGAGAGCTGACCCTGCCTCATTGATAACAATGAGTTTTATGTTTAGACATAAGGAAATGCTGGTAAATTGCTGCGTACATTAATCTCACTTGTAATGTCTTTATCACATAGTATAAAATAGTCTTTACTTTATTACTGTATCATTATAAAAAATGTTTGCTCTGCAACTGTAGATCCAGGCAGGAGGAATACTATCCTGCCAATCAAGATGGGCTATTGAAATTAAAGGGGCATTTGTGGAACATAAAAATACGTATACTTTGTTAACTGCCCCCTCATACAAAGAAGAGGCTTTGTATAAAATGTCTCATCTCATCAGCTTGACTGCTGAAAAAAAGATATAAAAATAGCTGACAAGAAAATGTTTAATCTCTTTTGCTGTTTTGGGCACTCATAATGCCAGAGCTATGAAACAGGAGCAGAGATTCCCCAGGATAACACATTCAGAATAGGCAGATTACAATTCAGTCACCTTTTAAAAACATCCAGTGTAACTCATTTGCGTATATATAATGTTTGCCTGTTTTAATCTCACAAAACTCATTTCTTTTGTTATATAATAAATTCATGGTTTATTATAGGATTAATTGCAAGAACTGTCTTTAGTGTGAGATCTAAAGTACAAAATGACCTGGAGTACATAGCTGATATCTTAGGATTGGGAGCAAACTAAATATTTTGTGATCTTTGGGGTATAACAATTAATTATCACTAAGACCACCTTGCCTGGGTGGCAAGATCCACTGGAATGCCCAAAGCAAGTATTGCGACTCCATGGCAAACTGTTACAGTGATTAACAAGTACACTCTTGTTACTGCATAGGTTAAATCATTTTGCCCTGCTTCTTGAGGGTCTGTTCCTTACTTTGGTAGTGATGGTCATTAGCCATGTTAGACAGTGCAAAAACAACATGGTGCACCAAATAAATGGGGTATCTTGGACATCAGCGTGTTGGAAACGCTAATATTCAAAGGCAACTCTTCTAAACTCAGAATTTTGCTTTGGAAACTGGTGAAAGTAAGTCTGAAAATCTCATCTGTAGCCATGATTGAAGCTATCAAAATCCATAGGGAAATTTTTTCATGATAGTCACTCTCTGCCCACAAGATCCTCAGAACTAGAAAAACTGCCATATATTAGAATTGAGGTGCATTGGCAGAAATGTGGGGGGCTACTTGCACAGAATCAGGCTGCGCTATGCAAACAGAACCACAGCTTTAACAAGTAAGAGATGCTTCCAATTCACTTATCTGCCTCACTTAGTTTCTAACCAATGATACAAAATAAAAGGTCTGATGACCTTACAGTTTTCTAATAAATTATTTAACTACGTTCAGGAGCCTGACACTTATCTGTATTGAAGTATTCTCCTTCACAATGATATATTGTTAAAGTACACATATTTGGTAAGAGAATATTTGTTAGGCTATCAAGAAAGGTTACTTTTCTAAAATAAGCAATTATTGATCAGGAGTGGAAAAGCAAAAGCAGATTTGTACAACAAAAGCACACAAAGGATCAATAAAAGAAAAGCTGATTTGGGAGACATGCAAGTCCAAAGATTTTACTTAGATATTCCTCTAGACCTTCCGGCTATTTTATTCTAAAATTCTGGTCTAAAAACCAAGTATTGTGCAGGACTTCTTGCAAGATTTCTTGTACTTTCTAGTTTTAGCTGGGACATGAATATTGCAAGAACAAATCTTCTCATTGACTTTGTTTCTTTTTTATTTTTATGCACAGATCACTATAGCTTCTGAGTGTATGTAAGATTGAATATAGAAAAAAAACATTCAAATGTGCACAATGGACAACACAGAAGTCCACACCTTTAACAGTATCACACAGCCATAATTAAGACTTTGAAAATCTGCAGTCAGGTGAATGACAAAAAGGATTTGTGTTCTTGCCCCATGGTCAGAAGTTCAGTGAACTCAGGCTGTGACAGAGAACCTATGTTCCACAGCTGGAGACCCACCACAAAAATACTGGGGTCTACTCTCCACTCTCAGCCTACAAAGGTGCACTAGAGTCTGTGAGGAAAAGCAACTCAGCTGATCTTTGCTATCACAAATGTGCATTAACAGAAGATGGAACTTTAGTAGCTGAACCGTGATAAGTTCTACCAATTAACACTCTATCTATTATACATAAATGGTAACAGCGTCAAAGGAGAGCAAATCAAGGACAGCAGCCACCTGTCACACAAGTGTTATGAACCACCAGGCAGAGCTGAAACTCCACACACTTATACTGAGACACAATTTTCTTTTATAAAATGCATTACAAACTTTTAAACAATCCCTGAGAGCATCAATTTGAAAGTCCTAGGTACAAATTTTAAAAGTGCCTAATTTATGGACAGTCACTGGCACTTTGTTTCTAGTATCACTTTCGAAAAATGTGCCTTGGGCTCCTCAGTCACTTAGATACTTTTGAAAATCCCTCTCTATGTTTCAAAAATCCATACATTTAACTGTATAGAACTATTCATTTATATACCCCAAGTACGAAGGTTTAGATCCATCTGTTTTAGATTTGATCTGTGGTTCCAGAGAATCTAATATTTCAAACCTGATGTTAAAGCTCTAAGCCATCCCTTCCAGTGGAGCACAAAAGCTCTGTTACTGCTTTGGTTGTTTTACCTTTCACTTGCTTCTCTCTGTAGAAAATGCTTCTGTAAAATATTTGGCCCACCAAGAAACAAAACAATTCTTTTCATTGTGGATGAATAGTTGACTCTGGTGATGGCTTCTAGGGCCAATTAAGGGGGTTAACAGAGCCCTGAGAGTTCATAAATGAATTCAATTGCTTTTTCTCTATTTCTTTCTATAGCTTGAAGATAAAGGGTATGTCCACACACAGTCCTTATTTCGAAACAACAGTTATTTCGAAATAAGGAATGGCATGGCCACACGACGCACGGCCATTTCGAAAGAAGCAAACCGCTTCTTTCGAAATGGCCGTGGTCCTTTCGAAAGAAGCTAAACCTCGTTGCCTTTCGAAAGAGTGTTGTTTCGAAACGGTTGTTTCGAAACAACGCCAACGGGACATGCCGTTCCGAAATAACTGGCTGAGCTTCCTCCCAGGGTGCTTAGCACCCTGGGAGGAAGAGCCACCCCCTCAGCACCCTGGACAGGGTGCTGAGGGGAGACAAGCTGCAGGGCACCGGGGCGCTGCCCCCAAGACCAGCGGGGAGCCCTGCGGAGGGGCGCTGATGCCCCCCCTCTCCCCACCGCTGGGGCTGCTCAGGAGCCCGGCGGCCGGGTGCCGGGGCTCCCCGCTCTGCCCGCTGCCGGGGCTGCTGCCAAACTCCACAGTGGGGTCCGGGGGCACCCGGCTCTCCCTGCCGCC
>ML681979.1:49376829-49390530 GCA_007922195.1 Podocnemis expansa | reverse complement strand
CGGGGCTCGCAACCACTGTCCCCGCTGAGCCCGGGGCCGGAGGGGCTGGCGGGACCCGGCTCCCCGTGGCTGCAGCCGCGCGCCGGAGCCACTCCGCCAGCTTGGGGGGCAGCAGGGGCGTTAAAGCCCCTGGGGCGCAGTGCCCCGCTGCCCGCTCCTGGCGGGTGCCTGCAGGGGGCTGCGGGCACCCGCCAGGTGAGGCGCGGTGCCTGCAGCCCTTTGCAGGCACCCACGGGGTGCAGTGCGCCTCTGCACTGCACCCTGTGGGTGCCTGCAGCCCCCAGAGGAAGCGAAATAGCAGGTCCACACTGTGGACCTGCTATTTCGCTCCCTTATTTCGAGGACACAGTTTTGTTATTTCGAAACAAGTTATTTCAAAATAACAGGTTCTTTCGAAATAAGTTATTTCGAAATAGCTTCTTTCGAAATAACAAAACTGTGTGTAGACATAGCCAAAGTAAGGATCTAATGGGTAAGCTCTGTGGTCTTAAATAGTGACAAACAACAATATTACTACTAGCAATAATAGGTCTTCATCCCAAATACTGGAAGCTTTGTTGCTGAGCATACTGGGGTTTTTTTGTTTTTGTTTTTTTGTTTTTTTTACGAAATGAAAAAGAAAGAGCATGAGATGTGTAAGCACTTTGGCCCTACGTACTGACAAATGGGAATGGTGCCATTTCCAGCAGTAATTCTTCGTCTAGTAACCAGAAGCCCATTATGTCTTTGACCACTCATAAAGGGGACATAAAGTATAGTCAGAACAGGTAAAAAGAGATTTAAAAGCTAAAATTCTCAAAAAAAAAAAAGCCCGTGAAAACTCATAAGAGAAATAAAAGGATATGAAGGCAACAAAGACTTAAAGTAATTGAAATAGTGATATTTAGATAATAGGCATCTGCTTCATGCCTATTTCTAAAGCCACTTAACGGTCATTTTTTTTTTACAAATGTATGTGGACAAATAATATATTTTATAGACACCAACATACATGGTAATACTTAGAACTTGCAGTACATTCAGATTATTAAATAAATGAATTAAAAACTTTTCTGAATCACTCTTTTCAATTATTAAATGTGGTGTACTAATGTCAAAGTGCAAGTAGACAGAAGGATGATAATTTTCCTTTGTCTAGACAGATAGCCACATGATACACTAGCAGTCCATCCCTCTGGTTCTGTTTGAATTAACATTGTGACCCACCTTTCTCTGTATCTATATATTTGCAGCTAACATGCTATTTTTTTTTCATTTCATGCATCTGATAATGTGGGATTGCGCCCACAAAAGCTCATGCGATAACTAAACTTGTTAATGTTTAAGGGTGCCCCAGGACTACTTATTTGTTTTCCTCGCTCTCTAACTTCCCCAGCTGTGTTGATACGTGACATATCATGACTCTGCTTAAGAGGGACTAGGATGATACACTTCAAACCTGCTTAACTGTTTACATTATCCATTGATTGTGGTTTAATATTCAGTGCCTGTGAAAACTTTTAACACACTATTATAATCTCCCCTGGCATTTTAAAAGAGATTGACTATCTGGTTGTGTGGCTCATCTAGCACAATCTATGCATATAGTTCAACTCATCAGATAACAATTTTCAACAAATGATACAGAATTTGTTATTTTTTTCAAATTAAATATCAATGCTGTGTCTTTTAAATGCAGAAGAGATAGAGCTCTGTCAGCATAGATACTATAAAAGCTGTATTTTTGTTATAATACTACACAAAAGGCATAATAAAAGTGAGCATTCTTGCTCCCTAACCAATGTGACATTTGAGGGAGGGGAGAACTTGTTTTTCAAAAAATTGAAGCATTGAAACAATAATAATACAATAAACTATAAAAATCAATAATAGTAAGAGTGAAAAAACCAAAAGTGCTGGGTTGTTGTTCTTTTTGTTTAACAAGAAGAATCTGTTTCATTATCTACCATTTAAAATGAGATCTTTTTTTTTAATTAAGTATAACTATAATTAACTCGATCATTACCTTTCATAGTAAAATTTAAGGAGAAAGAAGCAGATGAGCAAAAGATCTGTTAGATCATGGTAATTTCCTGCAATATCATCAATTTATGGGTCACCCCCATCAGGGAAGAAGTAGAAGATCTAGAGTGAACTGACCAGATATGGATAAGCATACAATAAATAGATAAATACTATTTCTATTCACATAAGGTAAAAATCACATAGCTGATGTTAATGGCAAAACTCCCAAAGACTTCAGTGGGGCCATATTTCTTTTTAACAAAATCATTGAGGTTATCCCACAAGCCACTGCATCTATTACTACCTACTGTTAAACCACAAATGACTACATTCTAAAGCATTACCACTCACATCCAATTATATGAGCCCATTTAGAATAAAGGATAAAGCCTTCTTCTTATCACTTCCCACTGGGCGATTCCACATGCTAAATATTCTATGACCTCTGCATAAATCTTCAGTATGCATCAGGTGTTGAGTGTACATTTGAAAATACAGGTGTTAATTTCAGTCTCATTTCACCCCATCTCTAACATAATAATCATAATTACCATACAAGGAAAGTACAAAGAATAAACATTTATAAAACATGGAGATCATCAAGTCATGGGGTTCTATGTGCAAAACAGTTAACATTTTCCAGGAACATTATTACTAATAATTGGATTTCTGATTATTAGAAATAATTGTATAAATCTATAAAGCAAGAAATTTCAAAAATGATGAAAAAACTTTTCCTTTATTGATACATTAACCTGATTTAAGAAAACAAAGGCTAGTTTTTGAAATTATATTAGAGAACTTTTGATATTATATTATATACTGTATATCATCACGTATAAGCCGAGATTTTCGTGCCTGAAAACTGGCTTCAAAACAGGCACTTGTCTTATACTCAGGAGAATATGGTAAACAGCCACAGCCCTGCCTTTCCCTGACCATGTGGCAGGCTGGAGCCCCAGTGTTGCCAGGTGGCCATCTTGAGCAGTCAGCGGGGACTGGGGCTGCTGCTACGCCTGGAGTAAGGAGGGGATCCCAGTGTTTGGAGTGGCCAAGTAAAGGGGTCAGGCCTGGAAATCAAGGGGGGGGATTCAGGGAGGCCAGGGAAGCCACGGCACGGCAGGGACCAGGAATTTGGGAGAGAGGGTCAGGGAGTCTAGGGAAAGCGGCAACAGGGCTTGGGGTTTTCAGGGAGCCCAGGGAAGTGGTGACAGGGCCCAGGGATTTGGGGGGGCTGCCTGGGAGGCCAGGAAGAGCGGCTGCAGGGGTCAGGAGACAGGGGGGCAACAGCAGGAAACTGAGAAGCGAGCAGGGGACAGCATGGAGGAAAGGGCAGAGGAGGGGGCAGCAGTGAGGAAAGGGCAGGACAGGGGGACAGCAGTGAAGGAAGGGGGGAGCAGCAGGAGCAGGGGGCAACAGCAGGAAACTGAGAAGTGAGGAAAGGGCAGAGCAGGGGGCAGGAGTGAGGAATGGACAGCAGGGGGCAAGGGAAAAGCAGCAGCAGAGATTTTGGGGTGGGGAAGCTGTAGACAACTCCAGAGAAAGCCTGCAGCACTGGGTTTGGGGGTTAAGGGCCAAGGCCAAAAGGAGACCTCGGCTTATACCCAGGTCACCAATTTTTGCCCCTTTTTGGGGTTCAGAATGGGGGGGGGTTGGCTTATGCCCGAATTGGCTTATACCCGAGTATATACAGTAATCACATTTTAAATAAATCCATTTTAGTACCAGGCAAATATTTCTCTATTCTGTGACCAATTTAGCATAATCCACAATAAATCCTCTTTTCAATGAAGTTAAGGAAAGAACATAGCCCGAAAATACACAAAGAAATAAAAATAATGACCACTTTTAGATATCAGACTGCACATGTATTTTGTTTGAGATAAGATTAGTATGGCTGTCCAATACTAATTAACATCTTTGTCTATTAATTATTAATGCAACTATTAACTAATCTATGTGCAGTAATTGAGATTTGGTACCTTCACATTAGAACAACCGAATACTAGGACTGGAAAGTTTTCAGTTCTAAGGATTTTATAATTAAGAACACATAAACTAATTTGCAAACTGGTATTCATACCGTCATAAATCCATCCAGCAAACCTGAATCAGGTTTAGGAGGTGCTTGCAATCGTTCCATAGACCACTTTTCAATGATGGAGGCCACCTGGCTATTCTCTGTGTTTAAGATTCTAAATCCAGTCATGTTGACGCCACTATACCGGTAGGGTTCCACATCGAGAGCAAAAAGGTCCTGAAAGAGATATTCTTCATTTATTTTCTTTATACATGTGAATTCTTCATTCAGCCTCTTAATTCACCCATGTCTCTGGAGATAAGCACAGAAACTTGCCATGATCAACAATATTGTACATGCTGCAAAGAACCATATGCCCATTTATACACTAGGTTGACATCTATTTCCTCCAACTGATGCACACATAACTACAACTCATGCTAGTGGCAGATACCCTGTATGAACAAAGGAAAGAACAGATCACAAATTCATTAACAAAAGCATATTAGGACAAAAGTTAAGCCCAGTGGTTGAACTGTATCAACTGCTAGCTACAAATACTCCATCAAACTTAATCAAACTTGAATATTATTTGCTAATTTAATAATTTATTTTTCTATAGTTCATCACACACTGAATTTAAATGACAAAATAAAAGAAGGTGACATTCCCTGCACTTTCCTTAGTCTCATTCTCGCTGTTAAGTTTTATCCACTTCCCTAGTTTTTATCTTGCTCCATCATCTGTAACATAATTTCTCCTCAATGAGCTACAGAACACTTTGTAAGGAATTAGTCTCCATTGTACTTGAAAAGGATAACTTTTAAAAGTTCATCATTAAATTTAGACACTTTCAATTGGATGTTTTATCAAAAATCCATATCAACGGTAATTTTTATACATTCTTCATACTGATCTCTCACTTCCTACAATTATTTTACTGAACTTCAGAATATAGAAATACCTTTAATTAATCTGATTCAGTCATTTTTCTATAGGTGCTGTAAAGGTTCTCTACCTTTCCAGGCTACCAGAGTCTGATTTGTCTTTTGTACTACAAGTTTTACCTCAATTAAAGACTATTTGGTTAGAAAATGAGACATACAAATACAAAAGTGTCTCAGCATACCATTGACAAAAAATTGTTTACTTTCCCATTTTACTATATAATTGTAAAATAAATTGATTGGGATACAAATATTGTACTTAATATATAGTGTACAGAGCAGTATAAACAAGTTATTGTCTGAAATTTGAGTTTGTACTGACTTTGCTAATGGTTTTTATTCTAGCCTGTTCTAAAAGTAGCCAAATATTTAGTTGAGTTGATGTTTCCCTCAGAAGGTCCCCTGTAAACATGCCCATTGTTGAGAACAACTAATCTGTGAGGATGTCTACATGTGGAGGCTTATTTTGGAAAAAAGTTTATACCTGTCCATGCAGGCATTTTTTGGTATTTCAAAATGAGTGCTTCGTTATTTCAAAATAACAAAAGCGCTATTTTGAAACTGAAACCTGGATTTATTTCGAAACTATTGATTCTTTCAAAATAGGTATTTTGAAAAAAGCCATTCCGAGCCTTGGAATTTGCTTTTTTCGAAATAATAACCCTATACTTTATATTGCCTTTCCCTATTTCAAAAGAGAAAGTCTAGGGAAGACTTTCTGTTTCTAAAGAAGAACTCCTACCTCATGTCAAAATAGAGAGTTTTCACTAGACTCCTGTTTTGAAATAATACATTCAGAATAATGCTATTTTGAAATAACTGTTTTGAAATAAATTCAAGATAGTTATTTCAAAATAACTTTCACAATATCTGTGGTAGTGTAGACATAGCATATATTATTATTACATTTTAATTAAGATATCTTCTGAATGAAAAAATAGACATTCCTTCCATCTAACAGAAGGACTAAGATTAGGAAAAAAGTCACAAACTTCAGATAGACCAAGTGATTTCAAGATCAAGGTCCTGTCCACTCCAGTGCATGTTCTAGCACCTCTGTGGAGTCCAGACACCTTCACTGGACAATCATGAAAGAAAGAAAGAAAAAAAAACTTTTATGACTCCGTAAGCAGAGCTTCAGCCAGCGGGAGAATGCTTTAGCACTCTTCAGCCAGCAGGAGAATGCTTTAGCAGACTTTATCAAGACTAATCTTTTTTCTGATTTCCATAATAAAGTGTCTAGTGAAGGTGACACAGACCTTTATTTTGCAGTCCTGCACCATATTATTTATTTTGATAACCCCTTCATCCTTCACATTTTTCAACCCACATCCTTTGTCTTTCATTTCCTTTATTTTATTTTTATTTGCCCATTTAATATATTCTAGTATTCTATGAATTGTAACATTATGGCTGATACTTATCAGAATACATATATTTTACCCACTGGAAAGTAAGCAGAGGAATAATCAGGAGAAGGCAGTATATGATGCATCATTCATTGTTAACATTAGAACTCAATCCTAACTTCAAATACAGTTATATTTCAAGATTCCAGTTAGGGTTCATGGTATTATTTTTCATATACAATTTATAGAATATGTAGGCATTCAGACTGCTGTGTGATACCTATTTACAAATTTCCATTCTTGAGTCCGTATTCTAAAAGACATTGTACATTTTAGCAGAACAGTTAAAAGGAATGAGAACTATATTACAGTATTGCTGTACTTCTACAGTATTCCTCTCTTCAAATTTCAAGCACTTTCAAACATCTACACAAAACCCCCTATTCTCAATAACTAATTATTTAATCCAAACACATTTTTGTTTACTCAAAAATATAATGAATATGCACAGCTCAGTGTATTAATGAGCTAGTGTCTTTGGCCCCTGAATCAACCAAAGGTTAATACAGATACAAATACTGCTCTGAACATGATGATTGGAATTAATTATTTGACAGCACTTTCACTTTGTCAGGTAAGAATCAATTAATAAATCAAAGCAGTTGAAACTTGGTTGTGATTTATATAGCTCTACTACTGCAACAAAATCTATCATAGGCTGGTATATTCCAAATCATCCTTCACTGTCACTAACACAAATTGATCATTGACTCACCTAGAGGAACTAGTGTTACAAGAAGTAAATAGAAATATTTAATTACAGTAAAATTCTGATTTTAAAATTTAGTGAAAATTCCTTGCTAAAATGTGAAGGAAAGATAAATACAATGAGATAGAAAACTCAAGTCACTCAAAGAAGCAATTCTCACCAATGAATCAATTCAAAATACAATATACTAAAAACAAAACAAAACAAAACAAAACAAAAAAAACCCCTGAGAATTCTGGAATCATTTGGTTAGTTTAGGAGCTCTCCCAAGGTGCATTATAAACTGTGTGCAATTCCAGCATCCCTGAGTTCCACACAGGCCTTAAATGCCCTACAGCTTACTTTTCCAGAGAAAAATCAAGGTTATATAAATTGCAAATGGGTAGTCCGGTGAGTATAGTCCAGCAAAACAAACAAGGAGTCTGTAGCACTTTTAAAGACTAACAAATTTATTTATTGCATGAGTTTTTGTCAGAGAAAATCCCACTTTGTCAGATGTATGTTATTGTATGGTTATGTAAGATTCTCTGCCTTTACTAAAGTCTTGTGGCACTTTTAAAGACTCACAAATTTATTTTTGTATGAACTTTCATGAGATAAAATCCCACTCCCTCCCCCACAGGGGAAGTGTCTGAAAAAGTGGGATTTTTTCCCACAAAGGCTTGTGCAATAAGTACATTTTTTAGTCTTTAAAAGTGCCACAGGATTCTTTTTGTGGGGTTGTGTGTGTGTTTTTTTTTTTTTTTCCCTGAACTAGACTAACATGGCTAACCTTTGGAACAAGCCTTTAATGAAATAACTCTTAAAGAAGAACCTTATTAGGTAAGTAAAAGCAGAGAATCTTACCTAACCATACCATGACATATGTCTAACAAAGTGGGGTTTTCTACCATGAAAACTTATATGATAAATACATTTGTAAGTCTTTAAAAATGCCACAAGAATTTTTTTTTTCATCAAAGGGTGGTACTGAGGCTGCTCCAGTACTGCTGTTTTTCATGTTCTGTAATCTTTATGATTTGTCTCATCTCCACATAAAAGCCTTGTGTCAGCAAGGTACTTAAGCATGTGCCTCATTTTAAACACATTAAGTAAATACACTGAAGTTGGTCCCACATGCTTAAAATGACACAAATGCTCAGGAACATTGCTGAACTGACTGTGTCTTTTGGGGACATAATAAGAACAAGGTAAAAGAATGTAGACAATTTGAATTTTCCAAAAGGTTTCCCATTTCTCAGGGTATAATTTTTAAAACTTCTATATTCTACCCAAATCGCCCACTCAAATATAGCTAGGAAAAAATGTTATGCCTTGTTGTTGTTGTTGTTGTTTAGGAAGAGTACATTACTTAGGAGTAGAGATGAGTGAATATGAATATATGTGTGTATTTGTTCAAATTCACATATATATTTAGTTTCAGCTTTTCTAATATTTTAGATTTAGCACCAATTTTTCAGTTCCAAATTGAAAAAAATATATTTTTGTTTTACATGTTTAATTCCAAAGTTTTCCATTCCCACTGACTTTATATTTACATAAAGAAAAAGAAACAATGACTTGACTTATATAGTTGTTCATGTACAATTAGGTAGTATGTACAATTATTTATATACAATGAATTATTTATGGTTAACATGCAGACCAAGAATGGTCTGATATAGAAATTAATAAGTAAGCTGAAATATTAAATTCATTTGAGAATTTTGCACCATGTTCATAGAAAAATGATAAGGAGAAAAAGGGCAAAACTCATAGAATTGTTATTGGTTGTGGACTGATTATGCTTTCAGCTCTACTTGAAAGATAAAATCTGTCATGCTACAAAATAATTTTCTCAGCTTCCAATTTCCAGGGTCCAATGATGAACAATAATTAAAATAGTCTCATGAGTTTTCTTTGGATGTAACAAAACTTGGAGAAAACATTCCATTCTCAAATTTCCATTCCTGTGAGACCTCTTTCACATTGTTAAATAACATAATTAAGAAAGCTAAGGCCTTTATTTTATGTCATTAGCATGATTTTATAAGCTACTTACCAGTGTAGTAAAGATATAATGATAGTATTCTGTCATCATTCCCATAGCTAAAGCCTGAAAAAATAAACAAAAAATGAATATTTCTGAGGTCACATAATATACGTTTTATTGCACCTATATGGCAAAATAAAAAGCAGAAGTAAAATACTATTGGGAATAGACTACAAGGTAGGATTTATACTAAAATTAGGTCAAGCAAATAATTTCTTAGTAGTTAGAACACATTACTGACAATTAAAGGAATTTATGAACCAGATCCTCTGATAGAAGAATTATTAGAATGTGCAGTGCTGTAATTGTGAAAAAGGTTATAATTTTACATATTAATGGACGTATTACAAATTATGAAGTGAGAATATTTCAGTTCAAAGTATTTATAATGCCTCCACTAAAAAAATAACCTAATGAGAAATACAATTTTACTTTGATTAACATTACTCAATTAAAAACTAGTACTAGCTAAATAAAATAGGAAGCTGATGCTAAGTAGATAGATAGATAGATAGATAGATAGATCGACCTAGCTCTGGGCACTTTAAGCATTAATGGAGCACATCAAACAACTGTATCATTCTTCAAAAAATACAGATAAGTCTTTTTTCCTGCTTTCCCAAAACCACACCACCAAATAATTTCAGCTCCACTGATCATTTTTAATTTATCATGTATTCTTGTTGCAGAATAAGGACAACTACAGTTTTAAAGCAGTGTTTTGGGGCTCTCCTTGTTCTTCTGATTATTATTCTACCTTGAAGGACAGTTCCAAGATGAAAAGCAACTCCCACATATATATCTCATCTCATCCATGTATGGTTTGTTCCAGTAGCTCACTTATCATCAGATTGTCCTGGTTCCCCAACATCTGACACAGACCTTGTTAATCCAGGTAACATCCAAGCCAGCATGACTCTCCTAGTTCATGTCACTCTCATATTCAAGGTAGGCAAGTGAAGCATTATGGGGTCTTTTGCACAAGGACCCCTACTGGGAAGGTAGACAGGTACCCACCGGGATTTGAACCCCGCTATCCCGTATCAAAAGGCATTGCTCTTAACCACTACAGCACACTTAACCACTACACTAGCCAGTCACCTCAACAGTCAACCTAATGAGAGGGGATATATGAAACGTATGAGGGAACTATGGCTGGACCAAAGACCTACATCCACACTAACTGAGAAGCAGCTAGTTACCCAACGCTTCAACATAGTAAAGAGGAACCTGCTCTCACAACTTGAGATAGACCAACTCCACATTACATCCTGAACTCTAGAAGAAGACCCAGAAGAACAATTAGATGTGCAGCCACCACCTGAAGCTGGAACTTCACTGTCACCCCCTCCATTACAGAGCACAGCAGCTGATATGAGGCATAAGATCATGGATAAACTAGCTACAGTCAACCCTCGAGACCGATTACAGAGGCTCGTTGGAGAAGTACCATCAGACAGTATGCTAGAAGATGCCAATAGAGCCCTAATGACAATTCCTACTACCACCATAACTCAAACCAATGAACTGGTATACGCTACAGCCTCTGTAATCCTGGAGATGCTTGGCTGCCCAATCAAGAAGGACACCAGTACATACCCCCCCGGGCAATGAGGTTGGAGGATAAGATCAAGGCAACCTGCAGAGAAGTTAGTCAGCTGGTGGAACTACAGAAGGGTGTAGAGATTAAGGATAAGACTCGGCTACTGAGAAAATACAAGGGCCTGACTCCATCTGAAGCCCTAGAGACTGCTAAACAAAGGCTCACAGCACTGGCTACCAGGCTAAGGAGATACACTAGCGAAGCAGAGGCCAAAAAGATAAATGCCCTGTTCTCCAAAGAACCGTCCAAGGTGTACTCCCAACTGCAGTGCAACAACACAATAACAGCAGAGCCACCAACAGCAGAAACTGAACAGTACTGGAAGAACATCTGGGAGAAAGAGAAGACTCATAACACCAGTGCAAAGTGGCTGCAGGACCTGAGAACAGACCACAGCAATCTCCCAGAACAGGAACCAGTCACCATCACAGTAGCAGACACCCAACAGCGGGTCAAGCACATGAAGAGCTGGACAGCACCTGGCCCGGACATGATCCACACCTACTGGCTAAAGAAACTAACAGCAGTGCATGACCACCTAGCAGCACAGATGAACCAGCTGCTAGCAGCAGGCTCCCACCCAGACTGGCTAACACAAGGAAGGACAGTGCTGATAATGAAAGACCTGCACAAGGGAACAGCGCCGTCCAACTACCGGCCAATAACCTGCCTCCCCACAACATGGAAAGTCCTATCAGGCATCATTGCCACCAAGCTACAGGACCACATGAGCCAGTACCTGAGCACAGCTCAGAAGAGCATTGGGAACACCAGAGGCTCAAAACACCAGCTGCTCATAGATAGAGCAGTCGCCCAAGACTCAAGATCTAGACAGACCAATCTGAGCACAGCCTGGATTGACTACAGGAAAGCCTACGACTCAATGCCGCACAAATGGATCTGTGACTGTCTGGCACTATACAAAGTCAACAGGACACTAAGGACCTTCCTCAAGAACTCAATGGGACTGTGGAAGACAATGCTGGAAGTCAACTCAAGACAGCTTGCACAAGTGGCCATCAAGTGCAGCATATTCCAAGGTGATGCGCTGTCCCCGCTGCTTCCTCCCATGCATTGGCTTGAACCCCCTCAGCCAGATAATCACAAGGACTGGATATGGATACATGTTCAAGAGCAGAACTGCCATTGGCCACCTCCTCTACATGGATGACATCAAGCTCTATGCTAAGAATGAACGAGACATCGACTCGCTAATCCACCTGACACGGATCTACAGTGAGGATACTGGGATGTCATTCGGACTGGAGAAGTGTGGCCAGATAGTAGTAGAGACAGGAAAGGTAGTCAAGACTGATGGGGTGGAACTACCAGCAGGCCACATAGCAGACATACAGACCAGCTACAAGTACCCTGGCATCCCACAGTCGCATGGGAACCATGATGAGGAGGCAAGGAAGACAGCAACATCCAAGTACCACCAAAGGATAAGACAGGTCCTGAAGAGCCAGCTCAATGGGAAGAACAAGATCCACGCCATCAACAGGTACGCCCTGCCAGTCATCAGATACCTTGCTGGTATAGTGAGCTGGCCAAAGGAGGACATGGAGGCTACCGATGTGAAGACCCGGAAGCTCCTCACAATGTACGGAGGTTTCCACCCCAATTCTAACACCCAGAGACTGTACACCAGCTGGAAAGAAGGCGGGCGGGTTTTGGTGAGTGTCAAAGCCGCTGTCCTGGATGAAGCCCAGAGCACCCAGGAGTACATCAGTAAGGTGGCACCCAAAGATGAGCTGCTGAGAGAATGCCTGAGGCAGCAGCAGCAGACATGGGAGGAAGATCAAGCAGAAGAAGTGCCATGGAAAAACAAGACCCTGCATGGGATATACCATCGACAGACATCTGAGGCGGCTGACACTGGGAAATCCTACCAGTGGCTGGAAAAAGCTGGCCTAAAAGACAGCACTGAGGCACTGATCATAGCAGCACAAGAACAGGCACTGAGCACCAGATCCATTGAAGCAGGAGTCTACCACACTAGACAGGATCCAAGGTGCAGACTGTGCAGAGAGGCCTCAGAGACAGTCCAACACATAATGGCAGGATGTAAGATGCAGGCAGGAACAGCATACACTGAACGGCACAACCAAGTAGCTGGCATTGTGTACAGGAACATCTGCACAGTGTATGGGCTAGACCCTCCCCAGACCAGATGGGAGATTCCACAGAAGGTTGTGGAGAATAAAAGGGCTAAGATTCTGTGGGACTTCCAGATCCAGACAGACAGGCAGGTACTGGCCAATCAACCAGACATCATGGTAATAGACAAGGACCAGAAGACAGTGGTGGTGATAGATGTAGCAGTGCCAAGTGACAGCAACATCAGCAAGAAGGAGTATGAGAAGCTGGAGAAGTACCAGGGCCTGAAAGAGGAACTAGAGAGGATGTGGAAAGTGAAGGCCAAAGTGGTCCCGGTGGTGGTAGGAGCACTTGGGGCTGTGACTCCTAAGCTGGGAGAGTGGCTCCAACAGATCCCAGGAACAACATCAGAGCTCTGTGTCCATAAGAGTGCTGTTCCTAGCACAGCTAAGATACTGCACAGAACCCTCAAACTCCCAGGCCTCTGGTAGAGGACCCGAGGTTGAGGAAGACACATACCACCCATAGGGGTGAGAGGGGAATTTTTGTTTGTTTTGTTTGTTTGTTTGTTTGGGAATAAGCCGATCCGGGTATAAGCTGACCCCCCAATTCTGAGCCCAAAAGGAGCAAAAAGTGGTGAACCGGGTATAAGCCGAGGTCCCCTTTTGGCCTTGGCCCCTAACGCCCCACCCACTGCTGCTGGCTTCCTCTGGAGTTTGACAGCTTCCCTACCCCAAAATCTCCACTGCTGCTGCTTTTCCCTTGCCCCCCCTGCTGTCTCTTCCTCACTCCTGCCCTTCTGCTCTGCCCTTTCCTCACTGCCGTCACACCTGCTGCCCCCTGCTCTGCCCTTTCCTCACTTCTCAGTTTCCTGCTG
>ML681979.1:49345101-49376819 GCA_007922195.1 Podocnemis expansa | reverse complement strand
CTGCTGCCCCCTGCTCTGCCCTTTCCTCACTTCTCAGTTTCCTGCTGTTGCCCCCTGAGCCGCACTTTCCTCACTGCTGCCCCCTGCTCATTTCTCAGTTTCCTGCTGTTGCGCCCAGCGCTGCCCCTTCCTCACTGTTGCCCCTCTCCTCCCACCTGCTCTGCCCTTTCCTCACTGCTGCCCTCCTACTCCCTTCTCAGCTCCCTGCTGTTGCTCCCCTGTTCCCCAACACCCTTTCCACCCCTTTCCCCATCACCCCCAACCCCTGCTGCTGCTCTTTCCAGCCTGCCAGGCACCCCCCCCCCAAATCCCCAGTCCCTGTTGCTGCTTCCCTGGGCTCCCCAGAAACCCTGGGTCCTCCTGCTGCTTCCCCAGACTCCCCGACCCCCCCCCAAATGCCCGAGCCCTGCCACCCCTTTCCTGGCCTCCCTGAACCCCCCCAAACCCTCCCGGCTGTCCCATCACTTTCCTCAACTCCCCAACCCTCTCCCCAAACCCTGGTCCCTGCCACCACTTCCCTGGCCTCTCTGAATCCCCCCCTCCATGTCCAGACTGACCCCCCTCCCAGGACCCCCTCACTTGTCCACTCCAGAAGCCGGGGTCCCCTCCTTCCTCCAGCCCCAGCCCCGGCCGACTGCCCAAGATGGCCACCCGGCAACACTGGGGCTCTGGCCTGCCACATGGTCAGGGAAAGGGCTAGATGGGGCTGTCTACCGTATTCTCCCGAGTATAAGCTGAGTGCCTGTTTTGAAGCCAATTTTCGGGCACAATATTCTCGGCTTATATGTAATGATATACGATATGTAAGATGGCATCTTCTTCCTCTTCAGAGCAGCTGCCTTTGTATATTAAAATTTATACCCAGTCTTTTTAGTAACTAAAATTTGTAGTATATTTTTAGCACTGAAGAGACAACACAGCTATGGAGAGGAATCAAGATTCTGTTTCTTTTTGTTCATTACCAGCATTCTTTAATCAGTTACATCTGTCTGAACTCAGTGAAGGCCAGGGGACTACACAGGAGTCATTATGGGGAGAATCTAGAAACAATGTAAGTTGCAGAAGTATAAGTGAGATCTTAGTTTGTAATGCAGAAACTTTTCCGCTTGTAACACTGCATGAGAAGGCAAGACACAACAAAACTGTAGTTCTGAAAGGAAAACATGTTAGAAATAAAGAAATTAAAACTTGGATTGAGTATCCTGGCAAGTTGTGACAGAACAGATGTTACTTCCTGGACTGTAGAAGAATGAGACAAAAAATTTAAGTAATCAGGGTTCACTTTTAAATATAAAGCCAGGTTTACCTTCTTTCCTATATGTAATGTAAAGAAAACCATTAGACTGTCCCTGCCCACAATGACGTACTGCAAACCTTTCAAATTCTTCACAAAAAAGCAACCTAAATATTTTGGTTTGTATAGTATTTTGTCATAGGGGGCACACCTACATTGCCCAGCATTTTTTTAAAAACTTTTTTTCAGGATAAGTATTTTGAAACAATTATGTCAAAAAAACTTTTTTTCAAAAATACTATTTTGGAACAACAGTCAGGGGACCACTCATTGTCCCAAAATACTGTGATTTTTTTTTTTTTATTTCAAAGAAGAAACTCTACACTGGACTTTCTTTTTTGAAAAAAAAACAAAGCAATGGATGAGATAGGGAGGCTTTTTAAAAAAAAAAATCCTTTGCTGTGTCCGGGGATGGCTTTTTTTCAGAAAGCTACCCCAAAAAAATGCCTTTTATTTCAAGGAAGCTGGTAGGTTTAGCTTTTTTGAAAAAGTGCTCTGGTATCTCAAAATACCAGAGTGCTTTTTCGGGATTGTTAAACCTCATTTTTCAAAAAAAAAGCCATCCCCAGACATAGCAAAGGTTTAAAAAAAAAAAAAAAAGCCTCCCTATTTCATCCATTGGGTTTTTTTGTTTGTTTGTTTGTTTGTTTTTTTGGAAAAGGAACTCCAGTGTAGAGTTTATTTTTCAAAATAAAAAAAAAGCCATGGTATTTCGGGACAACTAGTGGTCCCCTGACTGTTGTCCCAAAATAGCATTTTTGGAAAAAAGTTTTTTTGACATAATTATTTCAAAATACTTATCCCCCCCAAAAAAAAACCTTTTTCAAAAAGACAGAGCAATGTAGACATAGCCATTGTATCTCTCTTACATTTTTTTATCTTCCTCTTTCTTCCGTCCACTACTTGTTGTCTTTGTTCCCCATATCTGTTTTCTTCCAGGTACAGAGGGAGCAGGGAAGAGAGAATCTAACTTTCTCCATTCCTGGTTGGTGTTCTGGCTTCATCACTTTCCCCCTCCAAGTGCACTTCTTCCTGCCCTCACCTCCCACAGCCCTTCACTCAGTGTTCTTTCCTCTGAGGTACCTCCATGCATGTTATACCATTCCTACTGTTTCCCTTGTTTATTCTCCTCCACTCTGTTCAGTCCATCTCCATTTTCACTTTTCCTATTGCTATTGCCATCGTTGTATTTTGATTTCTATCACAAAGCTTCCTTCATCCATTTTCCTTGTTTTCACAACCTCAGAGCTCCCATTTTCCTATAGGCCTTCCATTTACCTTCTCATCCTTCCTCTTCCACAACTCCATCCTCAATTATTTCAAAGAATTCTCTGTCTAAGTCATCTACAGTTCTTTCCTTGAGATTAATATAAACTCCCCCTCAAATCCCAGCTCCCCCCCCCAATTTTTTTACTCAATTATATAGTCCAAATAACTGACCTCCCTTTCAACATCTCCTCCTAAGGAAAAAAAATGATCCTGTGTCTGCATCCACTTTACATGCAGCTTCTAACGTCTCTGTCCCACAAAGGACTAAGCTAAGGACCTGTTGCCTTCCTTCTAAATGTTGGGCAAAGTGGTTCTGTATTGCGAAGGAGGCAGGTGCTACCTGCCTAAGTGCTGGCAGAGCCAAGAGAAATCCTATACTGTTCCATGTTGCAGGATGCCTGGGTTGCTTGCTTCCAAGCAAGAAAGCAATCAGAACAGCCCTGTTTTCCATCCTCTTGCATCAACCTATGTACTACTGACAAGCAGCTGCTGCCAAGAAGTCCCTGCTCGCACAGAGGAAGTAGCTTCTGAGTGCTCTGGAAGCTACAGCGAAGACAGTAAGAAGGGAATAAGGAGATGGCATCCCCACCCACCTCTTTGCCTTCCACTGGCCTGAAAATTCACCATGATTGTCACAGCTAAAATGATACGTCTTGGCTTGCATTTAGCAAAAACAGCTTTAAAAAAAAAACACCTATAGATATTTTTACATGCACATATTTGGGAAGGAGTCACCAAGAAACAACAAACATTTTTATGGAGTCAATATTCAGAACAGAACCACACTCTCAGCAAAAGTACTAAGGTCCTCTGTTTAAAACATCAGTGGTGCAATAAGTTAATGGCTTCGGCTGACTTTCCACTTGTCAAAAGTGAGGGAAACAAAAAACCCTAAAAAGCAGCAGACTTTTAAATGCAAAATGTGAATTCTTACAGAACAACTCCTACTACACATTCTAAGTAGCGCCATTCTCAGTAGCTTAGTTACACTGTTTAAAATTCGGTTAAAGTTAGTTAGAATGAAAATCTTATGTTTGATAAAATCCTTTCCTGTGATAATGGGCTGTGTTTACACAGCACTCTTATTTCGAAACAACAGAGGTTGTTTCGAAATAAGATATACTCTGTTCACACAACACACGGTTGTTTCGAAACAATGGCGCCCGTTGTTTCGAAACAACTTAAATCTCATGTGGGGACGAAACAATGTTGTTTCGAAACGATTGTTTCGAAACAATGCCGTCCGAACATGTTGTTTCTAAACAACAGTGACTTGTTTCAAAATCATTGTTGCCTGAAACTGCTATTTTGCTTGAGCTTTTTTCCTTAATTCAAATTAACAAACTGTTAATTCAAATTAAGTTATTTTGAAATAAGGCATTATTTCAATACAAGTTGTTTCGACACAACTTGTATCGAAATAACGCCTGTGTGTGAACACAGCCACAGAGTCAGAAGACAAGCAGTAGAATGAAGATACACCTCATAATATTTACAGGCCAAGTTTACTTTGTTTTGTTTCGTTTTTCTCATTCCTTCTTGCACAGATTTGTTTTTGCTGATGCAGGATACTGTGAAAAGCCCAGCTTGCTTTTCACATAAGCACTATCAAATGCATCATCAATAATGTAACTTGATGGATTTATTGTTAACATTATTGGCATTCAATTGGCATCAATACATATTTTTCTCCTTAATTTTTTTTAAGATCTGTGAATAATTAAATGTGATTTTTAGCAAGACCACTAATAAAGGAGTGTCTTGCTCAAAAAAGAAAATAAGGATAAAAGTATCTCTTTCAAAAATAGAAAAAAGTTCCAGATTACTGGAAGCCATAAAAAGCATTTGAATGAAAGAAAGATATGTATATACATGGTTTTTTCTCACCATTAGCACTGATGCATTAAAATGCTATACTGCAGTGCCTTAAAATATAAGATAGTTATAACAAGCAGATTACAAAAACCTACCTTAGATGATGTTTTACTTTGTCTCCAGACAAATGCATACATTTTTATTAGAGAAGGGTGGGAAATGTTTCCTTTCTATTCCACAGGAGTTTTGGAGATATTTTTTCCAGTTCCAAATTGTGATAAAAAGTCCAAAAAATGAAAGTTTTCATGGGCCAACAGTTCAAAAAAAAAATTCTGAATCAGCTCACCAGAAACATTTCATATAGATAATTTCATAATGTTTCATTTCAATTTTGACTTTTTATTTTATTTTTCCTTTTGCCTTTTGTGTGTGTTTATAATTTTATAAAGTCGTTTTGACCTAAAACTTAAAACCTATTATTATAAATGTTTCAAAATAGAACATTTCAACAAACTATTTTTTCTTTCTTTTTTCCCCCCAAATTGGAAAAAAAAGAGACCTTTAACCACAAATTGACAAAAGGTAACAAATTCGCTTTTTTGATACAAAAGCATTTTGTTGGAAAATTTATAATTAATTTTAATTTTTATTAATGTAGATGAAGTAAAAATAATTGGTCATTCAAACTGCTATTTAAAACAGTGAACTAATAGTATAGGATTTTTCTTTTTGATTCAGAAGCTTTTTTCCAATCCCAGTTTTTACTTCAAACATATCATTATGATCAAAATTATAATCATTCACTCATTTTCTTGTTAACTGGTGAAACCTGAACATGTGGTGCAACTTGGGAATGGTAGGGGGAATTAGGAATCCTCATCCACCAAAACAGTAGATGCAGCAATGTAGCTATTCAGAGACCACTGCTGCACTCCCAGTGCTGTAACACACTTTAAATGTGCTGCATCACTTACTATAGGGAAGCATGATATCTAGCACCCACTCCTACCTCTTCCCTGGCATTTCCCCTAAGAAACTGAAGTATCCCAATGAAATACAACTGTAGCATACTGCTAGTGCTGAGAGTCTGGGCAACCTTTTGTGATTCTATCATAAACCCTCTGCATTTCCACACAATGGAAGTGCAGAAATTTGACTATGTTCAGAGTCCTCTGGCAGGAGGGCAGAGAGAATTTGCCCATAAGAAAATATCTAAAGGGAACTAACAATATGAGTGATTTTCTGAACAGAACATACGTGTGTGATCATCTTGTAAGAGAAAGAGAGATTTAATTTACAAACATACTCAAGTGGTTTGTCAAATCAATGCAAGGCTGTGTTTTCCATTACTGAAACACGCTGTTGAAATCCTATTTATTTGATTATGGAATACACTAAAATTAGAAGTCTAAATTAAAATTGTTCTTTGTGCAAAATAACGCTAAACAGACATTCTAAGGTTGCCTTCTGTTCAGAGTACCTGTATATGAGTGTAGAACCAACAGTGCATTTGTTATTCTAAGAAAATAGGTAACATTTGACTCCATACCCTTTTAAATAAAGATCTCACTCCACCCCTACAAAATAAAAGAAAAGTGGCTATCATATGGTTTCATATAAAATTAGCTCAGGAAGACTTGCCTGATTTTCCAGCAGAAAAAGCTCACTCAGTAAAATTGAGACACAGTTCCCTGGCTTGTTAAAATCAGTTGAGATTAAGTGTTCCTGTTATTTGTTAGAAAAGTATGCTAGGCTCTCTGAAGTGACGTGATGATTACCTGTTTTAAAATGCTCGCTGCCATTTCATGACTGCAGTCAAAGATTACATGGAACTCTTTGCCTCTTTTAATCTCCTTTAGTAAAGGCTTAGCATCCTTTGTATCAGATGGTAACTGACGGATTTTTAGTCTCAGGTTGTACCGTGATGGAGCCTTAATGAGCTCTTGTAATCGAATAAGGCCTTAAAGAAAATATGAAGGAGAAAGGAAGGAAAATTATTAAAACTAGAATGAAGTGACCTTGCAAGAAAAAACAGCTTATTACAAAAAAGCATATATACATTTGTGCTTAAAGAAATGTCTGGGCTCCCACTGCTTTCTTGTCACATTTCTTTTTTCTTCATTAATATTAATAGGCAGTAAGCAGCCTGAGTTAGGATTACCTTCAGGGATGCAGACAAATCTTCCTTTTGCATTATCTTGGAGCTATGATATTCCTCTCCAAAGAATATATATAATTATTCTAATTCAATTAAAGCAATATCCCACACTAATAGTTTGTAATCAGACTACTCATTCTCAGGACTAATCTATCAGGTTTATATAAACAGTTGTTGTTCATCACAGCACCATGGAACATACCACAATCCACGCCAGGCAACTAACAGAGTTAATTTCTTCTTCTTAATTATACAATTAACAAACTCATTTAAGAAGCAGCTTCAAAACCACAGCAAAGAGGAGTGTAAAATAAACAGCACACTCATGCCACTTCATTCTTCCTTAACAAACACTACAGAACATTTTGAACTACTTATTCCCCACCACCGCCACTCCCTGTGGAGTTATATGCATGGAAATTTCTTCCAAATCTTTTAGCTCAAATCAGTGTGACAGTGCATAGTCAGTTTACAGATCATTGGTCTGTGACCAATACTAAACCTCATGTTGTTTAACTCTATTGAAAATGACAGAGTAAAAGCAGATCTTCTCTAAAGTAACAGTTCATTTCAGAGTTAGCAAGGAAGACATAGTCTTGTGAGTAAACTTTCTTCCTGGCATACAGAGAACTGGGTGTGCACAACTCACTGACAGTAATGGTTGTTATATCATCAGCGATTAACATAAGCAATACTCCAACCCAGAATTTAAAATGTGAATTTCAAATCAGCCACAAAGACAAAGATGCACACCTGCGGGACAGCACTAACTAGGCAAGATGTCCTGGAGGCTCCTAGCTGCAGTCCCTCCTCCCTCCAGTCTCCTGCTCCACACAGGGATGGAACTGCTGCCACACTCCTCCCCCCCATTCCCCCACTCAACTCCCTGCTCCCAGCAGGGAGTCAAGCAGCAGTCACATTCCCCCATTCCTGCTTTTGACTCTGCATCAGGACCAGGCTCCAGGGGTCGCACTCTCCTACCCACCCGCCACACCTTGAGTACCAAAACATTTCTGCTGATACTCACTCATGAACTTGATCTGAAAAATTATGTCAACCTCTGGTATATGCCATTAGTACTTCATACACCATGTGTGGGGCTTGTGGAAAACTTCATAAAATTTGTCCCTCACCTGTAGTTAGATGCAGTTAGTGACCTGTAGTTAGTGTGTTTTTACTTTTGTTAACACTATGTAGTTTATAAAGTAAATCTAATTGTACAAAGCCCTTTTATAACATGTAAGGAATGACAAAAAATGAACAGCATATGTAATTGCCCCAAAAAAGCCTATCCTAAAATAGAGGCGTGAACACTGACAATACAGAACATTGCAGTACAAAGAAATAGAATGACCCAGAGTTATTATAGATCAGTGGTTACTAAGCTTTTCCAGGCTGGGATTCCCTTTTTTAACTGAAAAAACTTTGTGGCCCCCTTGGCTGCAGTTTTTATGTAGTGGCGCCACCGCTTTGTGACGGCACTGCTGCAGGGCACAACGTGGCCTCTGGGGGCAGAATGTGGCCCCCACCACTCCAGGGGAGTCTCCACTGGCTGGATCCAGCACCCACTGCTCCAGAGTAGCCCCTGCCAGCAGAATGTGGCCCCTACCACTCTAGGGGAACCTCTCTGCCCCTTCCCCTCCACCCAAGTCTTCCCAGCCTGCTGGCCCGTTCTCTAACTGTCCCGCCTGGTTCCCCCTCCTATCTCCCCCAGGCCCCCTTCCCCTTCTTCTTACCTGGCTGGAGCTGCTGCCACCTGCCCCCCCCCCCGGCTACTCTCCCTGGGCATGCGCAGTGCATGTTTTTAAAACTCCCAGACTTGGGGAAACTCCCTGCAGGCTGGAAGCTTGGGTCTCCATGGGAACCTGAGACCCTGGTGGCATCCAGCCTCACCTCCCAGCCTGTCTGCAGCCCCCATGGCGTAACTCTGCAGCCTTGCAGGGGTCCATAGGACCCAGGTTGGGAACCACTATTATAAATGGAATGCTTCATGCAGCTAAATGTCAGAGAACTGAGTGTCAGAGGCAGAATACCATGTACTTTGTTCCTTTTAGTTTCTAAGGCTATGTTTACACTGCCAAATAAGTCCAAACTAATTTAGGCCCTGGCAACACTAGGCTTTGCCTAGCCTGTGCAAAGAAATTTCTTATTTCGGACGAGGCAAAGCTTAGGCCGAACTAATAAGGACCGCTGGTTAGTTCGGACATCCATGCTTAGATCGAGCTAAGGCCTAATTTGAACTTAAAAAGTTCGAACTAAGCCATTAGTTTGAACTAACCACGCATTCTAGCTCAAACTAAATTGTTAGTTTGAACTAGAACACATGCCTAGTTTGAACTAAAATCCGTGGTTAGTTCAAACTTGCCTGAGATTAGTTCAGATTAACCTCAGACTTCTTTAGCTTGGACTAGCAAGTCCTAACTAAAACAGCACATATAGACATAGCTTTTAAGGTAGTTATTGTCTTTAAAAAACTGAAAAACAATTTAACTTAAAATGACACTGTATTACATTCTGAGTAAATCATTGGGTTAAACTAAACCTTTGAACCCTGGCTTAAAATGTCTCTTTTCATCATAATTAATTCTTTATTGTGCTTTTTAAGTACAGTATATGTAAATAATACCAGTGCTCTATTTTTTGTTCTTCATCTAAATTAATGCTACCTACTCTGTTCAGGAGATATAAGCTTCCCCTCTGGCATCATTCGCTCTTTTTCAGATCCGTAAGAGCAGCAATTCTCAATCACTGTGTCAGGACACATTACTGTGTTGCTACACAGTATTAACTGTGTCACAGAGATCTAGGGAGATGGGGTTGCACTGGTGTGTCCTGTAGGAGGGCATATCACAACCAAGTGTGTTGCAACCGCAAAAGGCTGAGAACCACTGCTTTGGAGAACTCTACATGGCATCAGAATCCATCCTGGAGATGGTACAGGCTATGGTTCAGGAGCAAGGCCATATCATTTTCTTGACACCCTTGTAGAGGCTCCATGGAATAGGAAATCATGCCTAGTGATGTTACTACCTCTTCCTCTAATCTTTTCTGTGCTAGAAAAAAAAAACATACAAAGGATCTAGAAGGCCATCCGTGGCTAGTACAGAGGCCTTTGTTCCTGGCTCCCCTGATGTTACAATGTCAGGGTGAAGACTGTGATAAGCTTCTAGGACCCCAAGCCCTACAGAGGGTCACAGCCTCTTGTTTTCTCCTTATACAACATACCCCTAGCAAGCAATTTAAAAAAAAAAAAAAAAAAACTTAACTGAAGACATTTTTCCCGCTCAAATAACAAAATCACCTTTGCTTTTAAAAGATCACCTTGCCAAGTTTAAAAGCTGGTATAATTCATTGTTCTATTTTTAAAAATGAGAGTAGGCCAACTAAAATATTAAACACTGAAAATTATTCTTTCTTCCATGATGTATAATGGCTTTTTCATGAGAATATTTACAAAATATGACATTCTATGTCCCTGATGCACATTTACACACTCAAATCAACATTGCTGTTTAAATTAAACTGCATTGGTTTAGAAAATAGACTGAGATAGGCTGGATGGCTCAGGAAACCAGAGATTGGATGTAGAACTTTTTGCCTATAGGTTTTTGATTTGAATGTGGTTCAGAACAGTAGTCATCTGAACACCTCACTATACAGCCACTGATTAGTTGCTTCTGTGCAGTCTAATTATGCTTATAGTCAAATTCCATACTGAATAGACTTCCACCTCACAGAAACACCATTGCATACATCAGCACTCTTTCTATGGTGATGACATGGGCTGAATAAACATGGAGACCAAACCACTTTTTCATCTCTAGTCAGATTCCCTGCAAAGTAAGACACTGGATAGGGGTACCTGTGATATAATTAACTCTTGGATAAGTAGCAATATCAGTCCACCAGGTTGTAAAACCAGCACTCTTAACAAATGAAATTAAAGAAAAATTTGGCTAAATACTTACTTACCTGATACACTGTAATGACAATTAGAGCAAATGAATTGAATTATTTCTTTGATGGGTTTAATACAGCCACTTGCTTAATAACTTTGAATACAGTAATATTAATTAAAAACATATTTAGTTTTAATTTAAGTTTATAACAGTCTCTTATGAGTAGCAAGCTTCTCCCCCATCCTTTGGATCTACTTCTATTTACCAGCACCCAAATTTTACAACCAAATCAGGAAAAAATGACTGAACTTGTTACATTCACGTTATCATCTATTCGTGATAATGGATAACAATCCTTTAATGTGACTTTAATTAGTTTTCTAAAGCCACACAAAATCTGGTGCTGCCGTCTTTTTTCTAATCAGAATGATGGTTGAAGCCCAAGAACTGGCTGAAGGTCCAATTATGCCTTCCTCAGTTACACTTTCCTCAATGTCCTGTAAGGCTTCTCCATTTTCTACTACAGTTAACTATAGTGAGATGGCTATTTAATACACTGGTTTCCACCAGTATCAATCTTATGCTGAACCAATTCAATATAACATATATCTTTGCTATATTAGGAGAACAACTTCTCATTCCTGACCAAAAATTCTCTCAGTTTCACTTACAGGTCCACCTCTTTTCCTGACCAACCATAGATATGAAACATGGGGTGGCATGAAGAAAGGAGGATGCCACCAAAATGTCTGGCTTGAAGTGGTTACCATTATAAAATTATTCCAACCCTTAATAATCCGCTCTGTCTAAGAGTATCACAACCTTAGGGTTCCAGAGCCTCAGCTTCATCCTGAGCCCAAATATCTACACTACAATTTTATAGCCAAAAGCCTGAGCCCCATGAGCCAAACGCAAGTGACCAGAGCCAGCAGCAGGTGTTTAAACTGTAGTGTAAACATATCCTTACATAGAATCAATTGGGAAATTTGACAAAACCTTTTTAATTGGGGGGAAAAAAGCCAATTTATTGACAAAATTATTTGGTTTCAATTAATTTCCTTACTTAACAAATGTTGACAAAAAAAAAAAGGCCTGAGATGGCGAAAATGTTTTGGTTGTATCTTTTCTAAATAAAAAATGCCAGTTTTCCAACTTGAAATGACTTCACATATGGGAATACTGAGTTTGCCCCAGTTCTAGTACTAATATAGTCTGGTATTGCCATGTTCATAGAAAAGGGACTTCATGTCATTACTGTAAAGCTGCTGGCCATTTGGGGGGATGTGAAAAACTTGGTCAAGTTAAGAGAGAACTGCTATTGAGTAATATTCAGGCAGGATGTAGGAAATGAGTCTTGCATTGCAAAGAAAGGAGAGGTTTTATGCAGCAGTATCTCAAGGGGGTATCAATGGAGGACATTTTTTGTTGATAAACTTGGCCTTCTTCCTGAAAGAGAGTCTGACAATAAGGATTTGGTGATAGCTATAGACTAGTTTACAAAATGGCCTTAAATTTACCCAGAAGGGTATGAAGAGGCTATGAGAGTAGCAGAAATTCTAGTGAATTAACTCTTCACCAGATTTGTGGTCCTGGATGAGTTACACAAAATTCAAGAGACAAACACTGAATCCAAAGTGTTTCAGCAAGTTCCCTGAAACTGGCAACACACCTGTGTACCTTCAATCAGATGGGATAGTGCAAAGGTTCAGTAAAGCTTTTGGCATTCAGTTGACTACATTTGTAGAACAGCACCAGAGGGACGGGAACCAGCATATCCCATTCCTATTGAATCTTTATAGAACAGCTGTCAAAGAAGGCAAAAAATGTAACCCAGCACTACTTGTATTTTGGCATATGCTAAGGACTCCAGCAAAACTTGTGTATGGTGTTTCTGAAGAAGAATAGACGATATACAAGTAGTTTGCACTATTACTGAAACCTTATCCAAAATGGAAAAAATGTCTCTGTTAGATACTTGAGGATAGCCCTGGACAAAATGAAGTAGGAAGCATCATTGCTATAAGTCATATGGGGAAACATTTAAAAGAGGGGGAGCTGATCTGGTTCCACAATACTAGGTGAAAGAAGGTAGGAGTCCTCTGCTAGATAAAAACTAGAACACTATACAATCCTAACCCAACTGTCACGGGATGCACATCTGTGCACCCTGAGTTATTGATCTATATGGTTTTTCTGTTCACTTATTCACTGGGATTGTATGTTTTTATGCCACGCAAGGTGTCTTTAAAGAGTCTTGTAACCTATTCTACTTGATTAATATAATGGTATGTTTCCTGCAGCCTCATGCATGTGTAGATGTGTAGCATGCCTCGGGGCAGTGGGGGGGACAAACAGAACCTTCTTCCAACAACACGTAAACAACTAAAGCTGTGAGTAAGCAAGAACCTGGAGAAGGCAACAAAGATATGCTAATTGAGGTGTCTCAGACCAGAAAAAGAGAGCACCGCTGCCCAGAATGGGAGGTGTTAAGGCGTGTTGAAACAAAGAGAGACACTTTTTGCCTGGGAATCTCCATCTTGAAATAACTTCAAGCAAGATCCGGGCCCCGTCTGGTCTCAGGCAGAGGCTGGCTGTACAAACAGCTGACAGAAGAACACCTTGAGCATAAACTTGGACTATGAGGTCATATTAGGTAGAAGTATTAGGTTAGTATGAATGTTTTATCTTTTATTTCCTTGTTGTTACTCCTGACTCATTTATATTGTGATTCTGCCATGATTGACCATATTCCCATTTAGAATTATAATCTGATCAATAAACTAGTAGTTGTTTCACCTAAAGCTATGTTATCTTTAGAGAGTGTGGGTGAGGAAGGCTGGGCATGATACATTTCTTTGTTAAATGGACGGACGTGAGTGTACGGTGATTGGGAGTGGGTCCCAATCTCTGTACAACAGTGGCTTCCACAGTGGTACCTGGGCAGGGGAGGTGCTTGCTTGGGGACCGTCCCTTGAGTAGCCAGAGGGTATATACCCACTGCTTGAGACTGACTGCATGCAAGAGGCTGGAGTGGACTGACTGGAGTGGACTGACTGCATGCAAGAGGCTGGAGTGGACTCCTAAGAGTGTGTGGTCTCTTGGCAAAGTGGGGCAAATTGGGCTTCAAGAGTGGGAATCAGGAGCTTACAGCAGCACACTGGACCAGATCTGAGGAGCAGCCTGTCACTCCAACCAAATGAAATGAAATGGTGTATTGGCTACAGCTGGAAGTTATGCATAAGGACAACCCAAATGACATTGGGGGACAGGATTTTAGCATGGTTGTCCAATAACTGAGCTTTGGAAACTGAGCCTCAAAGGCTATGTCTACACTTAGAAGGTTAGTTTGAATTAACTGAATTTGAACTAATTAATTCAAACTAATAATAATTATTATTATAAATTATAATTATTAGTTTGAATTAAGCTAATTCAAATTAACACAGCCACACTAGAAACCCTAATTCGAACTAGCATGTCCATGCACAGGACTTGCTAGTCTGAATCAGATAGAGCGCGCTATTGCATAGGGAAAGATCTAGCTATGGTTAATTCGAACTAACAGTTAGTTTGAAGTAACACAGCTACACTGGGTTAATTTAATTAATGAGTTCGAATTAACCATCAATTTGAACTTAAGGGAGGTTTTATAGATTCAAACTAGGCTTTCCTTAGTTCGAACTAAGGGAACTCCTTAGTTCAAAGTAATGAAAGCTAGTGTGGACATGCACTAATTTAGTTCGAATTAAGCATCCTTAATTGTTTATATTGTTTATATTGGATTGTATAAAGGATTGTTATAGGAATGAATTCTCTGTTAGAACAAAATTGGCAGGGTGTCCTCCAACCAGCTTGTTTTACTAAAACAATAGACATTGCTTAGTCTCACTGAAATCTCAGGTCATTGTAAGAATGTCAGGAAGAGAATTAACAACTTCAAAAACATTTAGATGGAAGTGAAATTGGTGTGTATCAGTGACTTGAAACCGCCCTGCCAGAGAAGCACCATAGAAAAGATACACTTGTGTCCCTTGTAATTTGAAGATAATTTATTTTCTTTCAGTTTTGCATGGATCATATGGGAACTCACCATTTTGGACCTCATTGAGATAAAGGGCAATGTTGTTATGTTGTGGGTGGATGAAAACTGATTGAATCTATCATTCAGGACAAGTGGGGGGAAAAAATAAGATTCCTTTATGAAATAGCTGAAATAATAGGAATCTCTATCTGAAATAGAGACAACAATCAAGGCTAATATAGGAGTCAGACTATATAGTGTTTTAGTTAGTGTCTGAATCCAAAGGAAGGAGGGAGTATATTTTACTGTGTGTGTGTGTGTGTGTGTGTGTGTGTGAGAGAGAGAGAGTGAGTGAGAGTGAGAGTGAGAGTGAGAGTGAGTGAGAGAGACAGAGACAAGGAGCAGAAACACCACAGAATTGTACAGAGAAGGCAACAAGGAAGCTCAAGACACCTAGAGATGCACATGAAGCATCAACCTGATATAACAATAAAGCTAAGAGAGACAGCTTTTGGGTAGCGCAAACTGCAACCAAATATGCTGTCACTCTTTGATTTCTATTGTGTTCAGGAAAACAGGATTTTGTGTGCTTTCCTTGTAAATAAACTGGACTGCATCAAAGAAATACCTCATTCCATCAATATTTCCCCTAAAGAGAAACCCACAAGGTCCCAAATACTAACTAACCACTTGGGTAAAAAGGGGCAATAATTTAAAAGCCAAAACAACAAATTAGTATGGAGCCTGAGGGCATGTCTATACTACTGCTTAACTCAATGTAACTTATGTTGCTCAGTGGTGTAAAAAGCCACCTCCCTTAATGATGCATTATACAGCAACCTATGCACCAGGGCTATGTCAGCAGGAGACAGTCTCCCAACAACATATTTTCCACCTCCCAAGGGGTGAAGTAATTGTGCCAATGGGAAAACGCTGTCCTATTAGCATACAGCGTGCTCATCAGATGCACTATAGCTGCACAGCAGACTGATATAGCACTTCTAATGTAGACTAGCCTTGAATTAACCTTCCCTGATTACTGTGATCCCTCAAGATTGAAACTGTAGAAGCTGGTGGAGCAATATGAGGAAAGTACAGCATGAGAAGTGGTAATGCATAAATTTTCTATGGATCAATTTATGACAGACTCCACAGCTATCAGGAGAACATCTTTAATAAATACTAATTCCACCTCAACCATTTTCAATGAAAAAGTAAAGCTATGACAGAAAACAACAAATTCCAGAAATTTTAAATTTAAGGTATTTTTTTTTCTCAGAGGTACAAATGAAGAAAGGAAACCCAGCTGTATATCTTCATTTGCTACCTTTTGGTGTTTAATTTCTTTTGGAAGCTAATCTTACATTCCCAGATTCCAAGAACTGAAGGGACCCTTGTGATCAACTACTTTGACCTCATGTATGACACAGAACATAAAACTTTCCCAAAATATTCTCCTTTACTTTCTGTCCTAAGTTGCCATCTGATGTTGATCAAGTATGTGCTATCAAACAGCTGTCAAGTTCCAATGAAGAAGACACTGTAGTTCTGTGGTTCAGGAAGAGATTCCTGTAGATACAGGTAAAGCATTCATGGATCTTTTGGAGGAAAATTGCTACATAAATGTAAAATATTATATTAGAAGATGTTCAATGAAAAGATTACAAATAGCACACTCAGAAACAGTAAAACATTAAGAGCTACTTCCTTTCAAGGGAATTCAGAATGAACTTTTTCATTGTCTCATGGATAAGCACCATCAATTGTGTTTATAAAGCTCAACTGAATTATGTAGGCCACAAAATATGTTCCAGTCTACTGAACGGTTCATTTTGGTAGTCCACTGGGCCATAAGCTACAATAAATATTTGTTTATCCCTGTTAATACTTATAAAGTAAATACATTCTGGCAGTAATTCAACAGTTTTCAGAGTGTAAGGCTCCCTGGGGAATGACTTTGAAGAGCAAAAATCTTTCACAAGCAGGAGCTGCTATCTTTGGCTTAGGATTTCAAACATTCATCACTTTGTGGAAAATGATCAGTAGAGAGAATTGAAGCTAAGTCTGAGGGAGTAGCTCCCACTACAAAGAAATACTTCACAAAAGAACAATAAAACAGTGCTTAGTATACATTTGTTTTTGGGGGTTTTTTTTCTACATAACAGACCAGACTTGCAAGCTGTGGAGGAACATTAACTCTCACTAAGATTTTAATAAGAATTTAGGTTGCTCAATACTTCTTATGTTTAGGTTAAACTTAGAAAGAAAACATGCTTGTGCTCATAGAAAGTGAAGGCTGAAACTCATTCCTGAAACATTGTGCCTATGAATTTAATTGGTAGACAATACATACTACAGTAGAACCATTTAATGTAAAGCTTCCCCCCCCCATCCCATTTATGCTACAATAAGGTTCTAATATTTATGCGCTTAAACATTTAGGTTAAGCAGAGCAGGAGATAGAGGGATGCCTATATTGCTGTAAGGAGAAGCTTTTAGACAGATATCCTTCCAAGAAGCATAATTTTAATTTTTCTACAGGGTACAGTTCATGAAAGTAATCCTCAACACAAAGTACATAATTTAGCTGATGGAAAAGACCATATGTTTTTTATTCAATTCCTTCCCATCTTCCAACCCTAACTTGGATGGTGGCTAAGGTGATTAAATGTTTTGGGGATGTTATTCACTCATCATTTCAGCCTTCTTTTGTTTGTTTTGGTTTGGTTTGTTTCTTTCCTTTCCAGCTAAATGGTTGTGTTCTAGCCCATTAATCAGGCACCAACCTCCGATTAACTTTGAAATCCTACAAAATTTCATATTGAAGCTACCTCTCTTTATGTTCTCTTATAAAAGTTGAGGTTGGCTGTGCCCTCTTTTGTGCTATCAATTTTTAGAGTCTGGTTTTCCAGGACCAATGACAGGGTACACTGCCTTTAAAGCTTTCATTCTTAGAACTCCTTCTCCTTTTATGAGTCCAACAGAGACCTAGTTTGGAGAGTTTAAAATCACATTTTTTGCATAGGCGAGCATCTGAGAGTATACCCTCTGGAGTTCCAAGGCATGTACGAGAAATATGTCCCTACTTTACCCATTATCAAGATGATGCAGCATGTTCTGTCGTCTGTTACAATTCAATGTTCCTACTTCTTCTTTGGGTTGATTTATTCCCCCAAGGAAGGGACAGTTCCTGTAACTGCATCCAGAAGCTACACTTGGGACATGGCTCCTCTCCACCCTTACTTTCCATCTCTCACTTCATGCACATCTACAAAGGGCCAGACCCAAACCGGTTTTAAGTTAAAAATAAAACATGGGCATTTAAGGCTAGAAAGAAAGGGGGGGGGGTTGTTTTTTTGTTTTTTTCAGTTGTACTAGTTCAGAAAACACCAAGCACAACACACTTCAATTTATTCATGGTCTCTGTTACAGTATCTCTTACAAATTAATGATATGGGCACATGAATGGTCCAATGACACAGTAATCTTCCTTTTGCCTTTGAGGCAAGCAATGGTAGGGAATACTGTAACACTGAGAATTCTGTCCCCTCTGAAGCATTTTGTTCAGTGCATGCCCTAAGTTTCAAAGCGAGTTGCTTGCAGCCCCTTTCAGCCAAAACTATAAATCTGCCAGTATCAGACCAGGGCTGGATTAATGCAGAGGCTACAGGGCAGGAATGACTTAACTGGGGCTTGCAAGACCATGTGGCTCTTCAAAGAGAAAGTGCGGCTTGCAGAAGAGCATGGCAGGGAAGAACTGCATGGTGGGAGACAGGGGGGAAATGAAGCATGGTAAGAGCTGGCAGGGAAGTGGTGGCACGGTTGGGGCCAGCAGGGAAGCAGCAGCACGGTCAAGGCCAGCAGGGAAACAGTGGCACGGTCAGGGCCAGGAGAAGGTAGAAGTGCAACATGGTTGGGAAGAGCAGAGAAGCAACAGCATGCTAAGAGACGGCAGGGAAGTGGCAGCAGGGGCGTATGAGGAGCACGACATGGTAGAGGAAGCCGCAGCATGTTTAGGTTTTCTCATAGGCCCTAATGCAGTTTACTCATTGTTAAAAAAAATCGTGTTTTACAAGTCCTAAAATGATGTGGAATACTAAACTGAAAATACAAAGACGAAAAGTTTAAAACTGAATGTAAATTACTTTCAGTTTTTGGCACAATTTACTGCTGAAATTTGTTAAATCAAAACATTGCGCAAGATTTAGAGATCAACACATGAGAGGGTTTTTATGTACTGCATTGACAAGTTACTGCCCAGATTTTAAAAAACTTGCCACTAGCCTGCAGTGTTTTACATCCAGCAACAGCTAAGTTTTTACTGTACAGGCCTAGTTTTCATGGTAACCTTAAGTAATTATTAAAATCTGACATTATTTGCCCTACTTTTTTTGATAAAGTTAAAGTGTGCAATGAATTTTAAGCTTAGTAATTCTGTAGTGGGTAAAAGTATGTGGTTATATGCCTCAGTCCGGCCCACAAAAGTTTAATAATCGACTTGTGCGGCTCTTGAGTTCCATAAGTTCGGCCACCCTACTATAGGGGCTGAAGCCCAAGGCCCTGGGCTAAAGTGTGTGTGTGGGAAATCCAACCCTGGTTGGCTGGTCTCTGCTACAAGAGAGGCACTGCTTAACTTGAAGGAAATGTAGGAGAGACTTTCCCTCCCCCTGCTACAGATAGTGTAGCCTCTCAGCCACACCCACCGCTCCATGGAGAGGACTGGCTCCAAGCTGCTCCCAGCCAAGCTGACTGCAATTCTCCCCACCCTCCATTTCACCTCTCCAAGCAGCCACCACTGCCTTCATTTGCAGGACAAGAGACGCAGCCTGCTCTGGGCTTGACTCCTGGGAGCCAGAGCCGCAAGGGGGCTGTAGAAGGGCAGCAGGGTGGGGCGAATGGGGTGGGGGGGGGGGGGACAGGAATGTTAGGAGCTGGCAGAGGTGAAGGTGAATGAAGGGTACAGGATGGGAGGGGGGCAGGAGGGAGTGGGTAGCTAGAGGGATGGCTAAGGCGATGCTGGGAAATCAGGCATCAAGGAGGTTAAGAGCTAGAAGGAGGCTGGAAGGAGAAGAGGTTGATGTGAGTGGGGGGGGATGCTGTGGGGGAAGGGAGGATGTGAGAATGAGAGGGGAAGCTGGAGGGAAATGTGAGAGCAGGAGCCCCACTGCCCAGGTTGTCACAGCTCACAGACAGCCAGGGTGTCCTCCAACCCTAATTTGAGCATAAGGGACCCAGGTAGGGCCTGTCATAGCCGCCTCACTGGCCCCACAGCAGGGGGAGAAGAGGACATGGACCCACAGGCTCCCCAGACCCACTGGGCACTACTGCTGCTACTTACATGGAACAGGGAGAGTGGGACATGGGCCCACAGACCCGTAACATGGTGTGCTGCCACTGATGAGGTGGGAACAATGTAATGTAAGTATGTCCCCATGGCAGCCAAACTTGCCAGGGGCTGCACAAAATCTTATATCCTTGAGCCCACAAGGATGTTAATCCAGGCCTGAGGAGAGCAATAAAAGAAGAAAAGAGGGGGAGAGCAGCAAGACAACTGATTATTTTATCATTATTTTGAACTACACCTTTACATTTACTAATTCCAAATGTTTGTCTTGAACATTTTTAATACAATATAATTGACTTATATGACCACCTGAAATACAGTCCTGGAGCTGAAATTCTGACCACTCATTTTATTTGTATTACAGCCTCTCACTATGATGAAAGGAAAACAATCTGGATAGACAAATTCTTGAAACAGCTTTACAACAGCTTGGAAGTAAAATAATTGCTATATTTTGAGGATGTATTTCCTAAAGTGCCTGACAACATGGGCCCTTTTCTGCCCATTTAAACTCTCAGCTCTTTTTTAGCAGCCACTGTGACGACCCTTACACCTGAATAGCAGAGAATAAGGCATCAGTCTGATTTTTCAGAAGCTCTCATCAGTTCAGCTTTATGGGGAATTCTCAAGGCCCTGTATGAGCACTGTAACTGGCATCTCCTCCGAAGAGATCAATCCCGTCACCTCCTCAGCATGCTCAACTTCAAACAGCCCCAGGAAGCAGGAGTCTCAAGTTTGTTCCAAAAGTCACCCATCTTTAAAATGACATTGCTATACTAGCTGGCCAGCTCATCAAGCTATCTATCATTTCCATTAATGCTGTCTTTGTGATATACAGGAAGATTTCAAACCAATGTTCTTTGCCATAGGTTGTATACTTTTCTTGTACAACAAAAAAAAACCTTTTTTTCTTTTTTTCAGATGAAAGCCAATGTTGCCTTATTCTGAGCAGCAGGACACTCACAATGTGCTAAATATAAATAGTTACCTTACTTTGCTGTTTAAATAATTCCTTTATCTTCAGGATTTTTGGAAGGTTTCCTGTTCATGGATTAATAGCTGGGTATATTTGCCTTTGGAGAGGAAGGGGACACAAAATGCTAGATATATAATGTATTAATTGGGTATTATCTGTGTGCTACATATCAAAAATAAAAACAAATAATTTACAGTCCATTATTATAAGCTGATATATAAAATGTTCACAGATCTTAACCATCTTAAACAGATTATCTATGGAGCTATCTGGAGTGGATCTATTTTCCCCACCTCCTCTATTCACAAGAAGCCAGTCTTTAATAAAATAAAAATAGTCATTCTTTTGAGAATTTGCATCCACTAGCAGGACTGGTGAGAAAGCTAGGCAATCTCACTGCCATTGTGAGTGTTTTGGAAGTATGGTCAAAGGTACTAAAAAATGAGAAAAAAAAACTTATTTAAAAAAAAGTTAAAGGAATGAATAAAAGGATGGTTAAATTTAGACTATGAGATATCTTTGACACTACTGTAGCTTGATTCTCGCTTACACTTGACACCACTCTGGCAATCTGAACTTTTAATATCTCAGACTTAAGGGATATTTCCACCACAACACTGAACAACACAATAACCTGCAAGATATCTTCCTACCAACATTGCAAGAAGAAATATTCTACATTGACTTCTCCTGACAGTCAGAAAAACAGACTAGACTTTGATACAGATTGTTTCCCCCACTGTGCAAAGGCTGAAATCATGGATGAAGAACACACTTGAAACCATAACCTCAGCCATGCAGGATGCAATGCCATCCACAGCCCCAGGAACAACTCTGACATTATGATCAAGGATGCTGTTGTAATCATGAACAAATTGGATTACAATCAGGAAGCTTATAGACAACTCTCCAGTGCAGCATTGTACAAACCACTTCTCTCTGGGAGCGTTGCTGCTCCGGGGAAGGACCCGGGGCACCAGCCCAGGCCCTGCCCCCTGACCGCAGACCACACCCCCAGCCAGGGATAAGGCAGGAAGTGACAGCGGCAGGGCCACCTGGCCTAAGAAGGGGCCAGAAGCAGCAGCCGCCACCGCTGTGGGCGGCCAGGCCCCAGATCTCTGGCCCAATCCAGCTGGAGACTGGGACAGACACGGGCCCTGCCACAACCTGGGGCACAGGTCCCATGTGCCAGGCACCAGCAACACCCCTGCTTCTCTCCAACTGTACTGAGGAATACCAAAAGGAACTAACCCATGTACTCAAGAAACTCCCTGAAGCAAAACTGGAATAAATCAAGACCGACACACACCCAGATCCCTAACCAGGGATATTCTATCTTCTATGGAAAACCCATACACATGAAAACCCCAGATGTTCCATCTCAGGCATTGGCACTCTTACAGAGGGCTTATCTGGCTATGTGGACATTCTCCTCAGACCCAATGCTATCAACACACCTAGTTATCTCTGAGGCACTGGAGACTTCCCGAGAAAGATTCAATCCATTGGTGACTTTCCAGAAAACACCATACTGGCCATTGTGGATGTAGAAGCTATGTACACCAACATTCCACACAAACACAGATGACAAGCCATTGGGAGAACTATCCCAAATGATGTCACGGCAGATCTCATGATTGAACTTTGTGACTCTGCGATGAAGTGGGATTTTCTTCCACAAAAGCTCATGCTAATAAATAAATCCATTAAGTCTTTAGAAGTGCCACCAGACTCCTTTTCTGTTTTGCTGAACTAGACTAACACGGCTACCCCTTTGGAACTGAGAATGGGTGCACATTATACTTAAATACATTTTAATGCCTCTCTGAGCTGCTAAAGTGGTGAACAATGGTCTTAGTGAAAATGAGCATCAAGTCCTTCGAGTATTTATTTAAAAAGACAGAACCTACTTTATTTTCTCATGCTAAACTTAATTACCCTCATAAAAGGAGCCTAAGATTCAAATATGCAGTTTTCGTACTAAGAATACTATACTGTAGCAAGCCAACTAACACTGTTTATTCTTATGAGTATTCTATTACTGCATTAAAGTTGGGGAAACGGACATATAACACCTTCCACTGTCAATACAAAAGTGTGGGGGGGGAGCAGAAGTGTCAATCATAAGTGTCATGAAGAATTCAAATATGTCCTTGCTATATTGACAAGTTCCAAAGTGTTAGTCTAGTTCAGCAACAAACAAGGAGTCCTGTGGCACTTTTAAAGACTAACACATATATTTATTGTACCAGCTTTCATAGAAGAAAATCCCAATTCATCAGATGCTTGGAGAAGTACTCCCATTCATTTGTACTTCTCCATCTTCAAGTGTCCAGCAAAGTAGATTTTTCTCTTATGAAAGTTCATGAGATAAATAATTTTATTAGTCTTTAAAAGTGCCACTACTCTCCTTGTTTGTTTTCCTCGCTATATGTACCATTAGCACTTTGTTCTGTAGTATTACACATTTGTCCTGGAAGTGCTTCTAACACAGAGCTATACCATATATGTGGTAGTGATAGCATTCACATGCCAGTGTTGACATACAATGACTCAGTACATGACAAATGGGACAATATGGTGCAGTATTATAAAAGTATAGCAGCACATCACTTGGTAAAATGGGCAAAGACAAAAAATATGGCTTTAATGTAAGGAAATGTAACACTTCTAAGTACACACTTTCACAATGGGGAACTGTAACCTGAGAAGCAGTGATTCTGAAAAAGATATGGAAATTGAGGTGGATAATCAGCCGAACAAGGTCTTCTAGTGAGACTCAGTGACCAAAAGGACCACACTGATGTGCAAACAGGGAAATAAGGGTAAGAGCAGAGGAGATAATTTTACCTCTTTGTTTGGCAATGGAACCACTGCCAGAATACTGTGCCCACAATTAAAGAAGGATGCTGATAAACTGGAAATGGTTCAGGAAAAATCTATGACAATGATTAAAGGATTAGAAAATACATATTGGTGATAAACTGAAAGAAATCAATCTACTGAACTTAATAAAAAGAATATTAAAGAGTGACTTGTTTATAACCTAGGTGTACCTAAAAGGGGAACAAATTTTAAATAATAGAGTCTTCAGTTTAGGAGAGAAAGATATAACATGATCCAATGGTTAGAAGTTGAAGCTAGAAAAATTCAATATAGAAATAAGGCATGATTTTTTTTTTAACCAATGAGAGTAATTAAGTGCTGGAACAAATTACCAAGGGTCAACGTGGATTTTCCATCACTGATGTATTTAATTCAATATGTGATGTTTTTCTAAAAGATATGCACAAGAAAATACATTGGGAAAGTTATATGGTCTGTATAATACATGAGGTCAGATTAGATGATCACAATGGTCCCTTTTGTCCCTGAAATCTATGAATTTCTCTCCGAAAAAATGGCAACATCTGTTATGAAAATATCCAGATTAAGCCATGCTTTGATCAAAAAAAAAAAAAGTTTGGGCTAGCCACATGGATTTTCTTATGAATTAAGCAAATCAGGAGGAAAGGTCTGACATTATGGCTATGTCTACATTTGCTATTTCAATTCGAATTACTCAATCCAAATTCAATTTGAATTCAATCAATTCGAATTGCCATGGCCACACTAGGAAATCCAATTTGAATTGGCATGTCCATGAATAGGACTTGCCAACTCAAATTGGGGGGGGGGGTCACCATGGCAAGTGTCACAAGATGCTCAATTCAAAGTGAGTAATTCGAATTGACATGGTCACACTATGTCAATTCGAACTGGTTACTTCAAATTTGACAGTGACTTCGCTGGGAAAGCAGGTTTGACGGATTCAAATTCAGCTTTCCTCAGTTCGAACTGAGGAGTGCCTCAGTTTGAATTGAGGAAAGCTGTCATGTCCAAGCACTTATTTGAATTTGAATTGAGGGCTTTCAATTCAAATCAACAGTAAGTGTAGACACAGCCTATTAGACAGAAGAGGGGAGCCACAGATTCAATCCCAAGAATATAGAGTTTCATGGAAATTAACTAAAATATTGGGGAAATTTACTGGAGGCCAGAGTCATCTGTCTTTCTCCTCTCTCTATGACTGTGACTCTTTTATTCATTCAGCACCACCACTAACATAATTACTGCTCAACCTTCTGTGCTTATCTAGTTAGTGCTCTAACTATTTCCGTGTTCAATTTCCACCCAAGTGGACATTTAAGAAGACAAACTGAAATTTAACATACATAATTCTATTGTGCCACTGAAACTTTTATAATACTTTGCCTCTGAGCTTGAGGAGCCCATGAGATATTTAAAACTCTAATTCTGTGTGTGTTTGAAAGATTTAACTACTACCCTACATATCTTAAAATACCAGTTAATATTTAAAAAGAATGTATACATTTTAGATCAAACAAGTAAGCAAGCTTTTATGTATAGACAGGAACATGTTTTGTTTAACTGCAAGCAAACTTAAATATCTTTTGAACTTTGACTTGGACTCTGACGATAAGATTTTCAAAAGTGCACAGCACTAGCAACTCTTATTACTCTCAATATGGGTGTAGCCATAGGTGTTGAGCACTTTTGAAAATATGATCCATAATATTCAGCATACCAGTCTGTGAGAAAAGAAAGTAGAAAAAGGGTTCAGAGGCAATAGTCAACTGAAAAAAAAAAAACATGGATACAATTTAAAAATCATGTGGTGCAATTACATATTTTGGCTATCCTAGATCGAACATTGGTTCTTCTATCCCAAAAGCATATCTTTTAACTTAAAAACAAATATTTCCTTTTAATTCTAGAGCTGAAATCTCTGTGAGCCCAAGGAAGGAGGCTGGCCTTATGGTTAATATGCTTTACCCAGACTTATGAAATCTGGGTTTAAATCCTGGCCTTATCACAGACTTTCTCCATGATGTTCTGTAATTCCCTTAATCTTGCTGAGGTCTCATTCTATACAGCTTAATGTTAGACGCCAACCTCCTTTGTTTGAACACTGTCATATAGAATTGCAGTACAATATAAGAAGCTGACATACTTTTTCCTAAATGTATAACTTCTGAACTTTATTCTCCATGCCACATCTAAGTACATATGTGCACTCCTGTCTTGTGGTTGGGTTCCAAAAGACACTCCATACTCCAGCTTCAACACTGTTCCAAAAGTACTGCTCTTCATCACTGAAAGAGCTCACCTGCAATACAGTCCCATGAGGTGGAATCAATCCATTGTGCAGGCTCATAGCGTTTCTGTCTTTTCTACATTTTCCTTACCCCCCACATAAAACAACATTGCTTATCTAGTTTTAAAGGTCTCTGCGATCATGGAGCAGGGACAAGTTTGGTCTTGAAGCATGAGTCATATCGTGTAGCCCCCACAAGAGCCATGACTGTGAAAACTATCTAGTTTTAAATTTGTAGAGGGTGAAAAGACACCCAAAAATTAACTGAATACTCTTCTTGTCAACAATGATAAACAATAAATCCTGTGTTGTAAAATAAGAAACAAGATGATGTTAACAATGTGGAGAATATTTTCTTCTGCCAGACAGCATCTCTGCCAGTTTATGTATCACTTAACGGAACATCTGGCTTTGACTATGCTATTGTAGCACTGCCTGTGAAGAATTGTTTTTCTTTTTATAAGTTGCATGGTTTCCAATTGAAATATATTATGAAAACTTTAGCCTGAACTACTGAATATGGAAAATGACAATGACAAGTAAAGGTGCTTTGAATTTCAATGAGAAATTCTCAGGCACAGAATTTAATGGAGGGAACCATGATCCATAAAATGGCTGGCATATACAAGATGGAGAGATTAATGAAGGCAAGAAAAGAAAAAACATGATCTGCTATGGTAGAGAAAGGAAGTCAACTCTTCCTGCATTTCAGCTTTCAAAATCAAGGTCAAAGGATGAAGCAAGTAAAGCGCATCTTTATCATAAGGGGAACAGAGGCAACAATACTGTATCAGTCAAAACTGCAAGATCCTTACAGGAAAAAAATACCAACTAGAAATCCCAGTAGACTTAGCTGGACATGTGACATTATTGAACATTTTCTGCTGGAATTTCCACTACAGTAATAAAGAAAAACTGGTTAACCACATTTATTTTGAAAGATCAAAACAGATCATTTTTTGTTGCAAAAGTGCACAGAAGAAGATGATTCTAAACACGAACCTAAAAAGAGTAAGATGGGAACATTTGATCTGAGACTGTGCAGTAAGAAACTGATTCACACACTACTAGACATAATAAGCATATTTAACACTCCTACAAGTAGAGAAACTCATGCTACTGAAATATATGTGAAAAATGCAATTACTACAGTAATTGCAAGATGTTGAAATTTATGAAACATTCAGTGTTATAACTAGTAGTTTTTCACTTTCTCCTTATTATAGTCACCTTTTGTCTTTGTTTATCTACTATTTTGAATCAGCAATAAAATTTCTATCTGGCACTTTTAGCATACTCTATGCTAGAAAGTAAGCTTTCAAGAGCCAGTTCTAGTAGCCAATATTCTGTAAGACTGAAAACTCTAAAGTGTGTGTTTTCCTTTGGGTGGCACAGTACAATTTAAATTACCATCTGGAGTAAGTTCATTTAATCATTCAATATTTTCTGGCAATATTGGCCCCTACCCTCTTTTAACTGAAGAGAATGGCAAAACTCCATCAAGCCTATTATCATTCCAAAATAAAGGGCTGGTTTTTTTTTCCTACAAATAGTTGTATTCCATTTTTTCTGTAAAGAAAAAATGGACCCATGATCATACAGGACCCAGTTCAACTCTGTTTGAAATCAGAAAATTCCTTCAATCCAACTATGGTTTGGACTAACGTTGATGTAATTTTTTTGTGCTGTTTTAAATCTATCAATTAATTTTGAGTTCTAAACTAATAACCACAAAGAATCTTTATTGGATGAGTGACCAGAAAGAATAAGTAAACATAACCAAAAGTATTTCTCATAGTATAAGGATTCAGTTCTTAATCCATAAAAGTAAATAATTCTTATTCTTTAGATTATAAAATATCAAAAAATAAAACTATGACTGCACAGGGTACTCTCTCTAATTCTGCCGGTTTTGTGCAGATTTTTTGTTTGTTTTCATTCTGACATCAGGAAAAATAGTCTGAAATTTTACTGGGCAACTGGTACAATAAACTTATTGGAAATAAACAAGAGGTCTGGTGGCACCTTTAAAAACTAACAAATGTATTTATCACATGAGCTTTCATGGGAGATGCTGCAAGTATCTGACAAAGTGGGATATCTCCCATAAAAGCTGATGAGATAAATTTGTTATGCTTTAAAACTACCACCAGACTCCTTGTTTGTTCTGCTGTACTGGACTAACATGGCTACCCCTTTGGAACTTGGCTTTTTAGAAATGTAATTTATCAAACTATATAATTAACCATATCCAAATACAGGTATTAGGTTTAGTGCATAATTACTAATTTTATTTGCACTTGGAATTACTATAGAAAAAGTACTTGAAATGCTCTGCATTTAATAAACACTGTATAATACTCTAATCTACATTTGCCAACCCTCTAAAATAGATCAAAATTATTATTTATTAATAATGAATATGACAATTCTTTTCAAAGTTATATTTATTTGGAAGGGAGAAATTCCCATGTCCTCAGTGATAGGATAATGTCAAAAATATGCCTTTAGGTATTGATCCATTCATTTTAAAAATTCAGAACTTTAAAATAAAATATTACTAATGATTGTAGTCTGACTTTCTAGAAGACAAGAACAATGAATCTTTCTAACTTTTCACACAATACTAAACTCCTCCTCCATATTATAAGTCACACAAAAGAACACAACTCTTTGAAAAGTCTGCACAGCATTAATTTAGACATGATCACTCTGTGTAGTTCCCTGTTGCAGATTCTGAATGTGTGCAACTTTAAGTGAGGATTCCACATGACAAATGACTATGAAACACATAATGAGAGCCAGACTGTGGAAAGAGCTAGAGTGCTGATCAATGAAGTTTAGCATTTGATCCTAAATTAAGAGAGTTCAAGTAAGCATCACAAAACATTTATGCTGATACTTTAAACAACAAACTTTTCAGAAAATTCTGTTTCCCCAGAGTGGATCTCCATATTTTTGCCCCTCATTCTAAAGTTAGTTAGTTTATTTTAAAACAGCAATCAAAACAAGACTTTTCATAGGGAGTCTTGTGGCACTTTTAAAGACTTTATTTATTAGATTTTAAAAGTGCCACAAGACTCCTTGTTTGTTTTGCTGAACTAGGCTGCCAGGGCTACCCCTTAAAGTCTTTTCACAGTTACCTGTGCGTGAATGCTTCTCGCATATACCATGTAAGTCTCTGATTCAAAAACCTACTTAAACAGTAAGTGAGAAGAGAGAATGGATGATGCAGTGAGACAGCCAGTTTACCTAGGATGTAGGAAATAGAAGTTCATTCCTCTGGTCCGTCACAGGCTTTCTGTTTGACTTGGAAAAGTTTCTTTAGGCCTCAGTTCCCCACATGTAAAATGGAGATAATAGCATCTCCCTGGTTGTATTGTGAGAATAACTACATTGAAGATTGTGAAGTGCTTTAAGATATATTAGATATACTGATAGAAAAACATTAAGAAAGAGTGAGGTATTTTTACTATTCATTTCCAATTATGTAAGTGTGATTATGTGCTTTCCCAACTCCTGAACTGGGGACTAAGTCAGAATTAACTAGTGAAGTCAAAGGAGAACATCAGTTTAAAATGGGTGTAACTGAGAGCAGAATCAGACCCAGTAGGCTCTGGTGCAGGACTCTGTAATTGTTTTAGCTGTCAAAAATTCAATACTTACTTCTATATTTATTTATTGTTTCACTCTTTTACTTTCTTATAACTTTAATAATCTACCCTCACTACAGTATCTTCTAAATAAGCTAGATTCCAAGGTAATGAACACAGCAGGAAAAAAAAATGGATTTGATCTTTTGCTCATTTAATGCTGAAGGAAATGGAAAATCTGAAGCCATATGGCTTCTTTGTCTGACTTCAGTCTAAGTTATTGCTTGCATTTACTTGTTCTTTGCACAAAAGTCTGTCTCCAAGCACTGTTTACTAGCCATATTTAAGGAGACAACAACTTTCCTAGGGACACAGAGTTTAACCTCCATTTTACTTCCACCTATTACTGAAACATATTCACATTTTTTATCATTTAGTGGTGAATGTTTCTTTTCCTTCATTTTTCCGAGGTTTCTAAATAAAAATTACAACAACTGTGAAACTAAGGGTAGTTCCTGTCATTTATTATAAGCGTATACATGAGACAGTGTTATCTCTGGATGTGGTATCATATGAGACACATAAAACTATCCAGGGCAAGTCCAAGAAAAAGAATAAATATTTGTTTAAAAATCAGTGAACGTTCAATTCACTCCTGTTAATGTTACCACCAAAAACACACTCTTTTTTTAACCCCCACCTCTAAAATGAGCCCCAGACTATAAAATATCAAAGACCCTCAGAACAGTTTCATTTTGGAATGTAATTCCATGCCATTTTTAATGTTGATTCCCCCAAGACTGCAACAAAAGTTAATTTAAAAAAATGCTTCTGTTTATATCAAATTGATTTTGGTAAGCTATTAGTTGCCTTTGCACTATGTAATTGGAAGATACTAGCAAATAATGGTTTATGTCAATCAGGAATTAAAATAGTGTTTTATAGAATACCCATAAAGGGTGAAGCTTGTCAGCCTGCTTCACAGCTTTGCTAGCCTGAAGTTCTGTAGGGCTGATCTAATCTGTTTACTTAATTTTAGAGAAGATTGTCTCACGTATGTGAATTTTTGAGAACTAGAAAGAAAGCTCTACGTGACTTTGTTCTCTGTGGAGATTTTAGAATATATGAGAAATCCAGCTGGTGTGCATACCTGCCATTCTTTCCTTTCTTCCTTAAGCCATCTGACTACAACAAATCCATAAGTGTAAAGGGAGCCTACTTAAAATAATAGATAATTTACAGGTGTCTAATTCATGAATCATAAATTACCAAAAATATGCTAAGTCATAATCTGTGGACAGTTTTTAAGAAAAAACATCCATTGAATCAAATATGAAGGATCCCAGGACATGATCCAAGGTCTTTAAAACTGCATGATGACATCTAGAGAGTTTTAGTTCCACTTTTATTCAACTTCACTGACGGACTACATCAAGCAGACGTAAGAAAACTGTACTGAGAAAATAGAGAGGGAAGGAGAGGCCCAACTGTCACCTAGCAGACAAACAATCCAATACTGAAAGGTACAGCGATCCCTAATGCCATTTCTTCCCTCAGTATTTTCTCCCTCTCCCATTCCCTTTCACACAGCTTGATCCATGCAATTCTGGCATTGCAGAAATTGTATAATAGTAAAGGAACCAAGATCACCCATTTAGCCTTCATCCATTTCATTTCTTCCCCCTTTCTTGTATTCTATAGCAAAAGTATCATCTGTTCCATGATCTCCCATCCATTCCAAGACTTCCCATCTTTATTACTGTAATATCATTCCCTCTGGTACTCACCTCACCCCTCTCTAACTGATGCACAACAAGGCTATTGGAATTTCCTTCTTATTCCATTAATCTGACTACATCATCTCTTTCTTTGAATAATTTCACTGGCTCCCCTTCTCAACTATATTTAATTCAACCTTTTTATCTTTTCTTTCTAAACCCTAAATATCTTCTTTCCTTCCTCTTTATCAAGCCTTTCCCTTTTTCACATGGGCCATGTTTTTCACACCATTGACATCCCCATGGTCAGTGTCAAGGCCAAACACTTTTTAATACTAATAGTTTTATTCCATGAAGTACCAAAAATATAATGGGGCTCTACAAAATTATTTATTATTATTATTATTATTATTATTTTATTATTATTAAGAATAAGAATAAGAATAAGAATAAGAATAAGAATAAGAATAAGA
>ML681979.1:49278179-49345091 GCA_007922195.1 Podocnemis expansa | reverse complement strand
TAAGAATAAGAATAAGAATAAGAATAAGAATAAGAATAAGAATAAGAATAAGAATAAGAATAAGAATGAAAGAGGATGCTAATAGAAATTGATCTCAAACTTTAAACCTTTAGGATTCTCTGACTTTTCATTTTTCCTTTATTTTTATAGCATTGACAGTGAAGTTGTGTATACTTTTACATCTGTTTTTGTGATAGTATCCATAGAGTTTTGGCAACTTATATGTACTTTTGCAACACTGAGTCATCAAGATGAAATATCCAATATTGACTGCAACATCACAAGGCTATATATGGTTAGAGAATGCAGATGACAATATTTGTTAAATGATTTAGGGTTAATGTGTTAGCCCTTTTCATTTAGTCGGGGAATAAATTTTTAAGAGCAGCTTCAAAATTGCAGTACATTTGAGGCCATGACTATTAACATAATCAGATAAAACAGTGACCTAAATTTCCCCAGAGTGTAAATGCAGCTTTCCAACACCTACCAACCCCCTGGTCACCTTACCTCCCACCCACCCATCTCTGAGTCCTGGTTTTATTTGGAGACATATCCTTAGAAAACTCTTGAAATCTTTTACATATATCCCTAGCTTCCTAACCTCAGGTTTTTTTTTTACTAACAAGACTTCTCTTTTACAGGAGTTTTCATAATATTGAAGTAATAGGACTACATAAAGTAAATCTGTCAAAAAAAAGATCAGTATTAATACAAAAAATGTGAAGCCACATGACTGCTAGAGAATATTATTGTTATTCCTGTGAAAAGTGTCCATTTGGGAAATGTCCATACAGAAAGAAAAAGTCCATTAGTAGAGGACTATATCAGAAAAGTGAGCAGGCCTTACTGGCCATAAGTCCTAAACAGCTTTTAAAGAGAGGTGAAGGGGAAGGAGTAAACAACAGGACAACAAAAGGAGAGAGAATAAGAATGCACACTGATCCCCACATTTTGGGTGACTCTAGCCTGTGCTAGAAGATAGGAGAGGGGCGTACAAGAATGCAAATTCTAATTTTGCTTTTTATTTCTATCATTCATTTGAATGGATATGAAACCAATCAAAATCCTTTAGGGCTAAAATGTCATTATGATTTTAAATCTTCCAGTGTTACTTTCAACTGTCAATAGACATTTCAGCCTGAAGTACCAACAGTAGCGTACCAACCGAGGGGATGGGAGAGGTCCAGGCCCTTAGGCATGGGCTGCACTATGGCCCCTAGGCTGGCCCTGCATGAGGACTAGATGGCCTAGATTTGGGGAGCTGCCACACCCTCCCACTGCATGGGCCAGACTCTTTATGCAACACAGCAAGGCAGGGCAGCCATAGCCTCTGGCACTGGCGGGTGGGTGTGGGTACAGAGGCAGAGCTGTCCTCCCTCCACTGTGGAGCAACGTTCATGCCTGCCCTGGCCCTGGCTGGCCAGCCTGCCACAGGGGACGGAAAGTGGGCCACTATGTGGCTGCTGCTTTTTGGGGACAGGGCCCATGAGAGGGCCCATTCAGTGCAAGTTGGCCCACTTTGTCACCACTCCGCTCAGTGCTGAATGGAGGCCACTTTGCCTCCAGGACATGGAGGGGGCCCATTCTGAATTGGGGGGGGGTGAAGTAAGCCAAGCTACACTGAACGAGCCCTCTTCAGGGCACTGCTCCTGGAAAACAGCAGCCACACACTGGCGTAGTGCCCAAAGCTGTGTGCAAGCAGATTTTGTTTCTTTTGTTGCTGGCAGAATGTGTTGTTCTGATTGTTCTGAGAATAACCAAAGTCGCAAAATCTGCTCACACATGGCTTTGGACATTACACTAGCCTGGCAACCCCCTGCAGCCCAGCAGAGACTGTCAGGGTGTCTGGGAGCTGTCACAATTACTTCCCCCATGCCTCATGCCATCCCACCCTATGCAACTCCCCCTCGTGCACAAAGGAAAAGAGGTCCCTGCTGTGGATCTTGCCCTGTGTGGAGTAAGGACTGCACAGGGTTGGGGGCAGGGGTAGGACATGGGGGAGAAGAAACGTGACTTGACCCTCTGGCACCCTCAGCATGCCACTAAGTACCTATGAGTTGAGCTGAGTCCGTCTTAGCCAAGAGTAATTACCTTCTTTAACAAATGTTTTAAACCTGTTTGCAGCCTAGCTTTAACCCTAAAAGTCCAGTTTTTAATACTGACACTTGCTTTCAGCAAAGAGTTGTTCCCTTAAGTACTTCAAAAGCAGAAGATGCTGTGGACTTCCCAGCAGCATGTCCTGGATTTAAATTCTTTGAAGCATCTGAGGGAACTGCCTGCAACAAGGATATGCTGGTAGTTTTTTTTAAATATAGACTTTAAATTTACTTACAGCCAAGACCACAAAAAGATTGAAAGTTTGTTTTTTTTACAGTTTCAAGTTTCTTTCTGGTGTGAGAGCAACCTTCAAAGCAGAGATGCTGGAACTGAAAGTGCTCAGCTCACTTTGTGAATATTCATGGAAAAATATTGAAAAATTTTTTAAAACACATATTGGTTTCCTTACTAATGTATATTTTTAAAAGAAGCCTAACCACACACTAAAAATATTTAAACGTAATCATATAAATTTGGTCCACACATATTTAAAATAGCCATTTTGTAAGCAGAATGCTATATGTAAATCACATAGAATCATGAAACACCCAGTCTACAACCTAATTTCTCTTACATACCCATGCTGTGTCAATATCTCTCAGCTACATGATCATCATGCAATATTCTTTACAATAATATTAGAACTGTCCAGGATTTTTTTCAATTATTATTTTTTTCCTCCAGTGGAAAATGGCAATCCATGGAAACCAACATATTTTGTGGGAAAAAGTAGCTTTTAACTAATTTTTATTCAAAAAAAATTTGAATAATGGCTTGAAATTGTCAAAAAAGCCTTGATGGTTCAGCAAACTTGAGACAAAATTTATTACACACTGACCAAGCTAGCTTACTGAGTATCTCTCATCAGTTTCTTTCTATTGTCCCCAGCAGTTCTCTACTTTTTTCAACAACTTTGATACTCCTATATATTAGAGGAGGCCTACAAAAAAAGGAAATTCCCATGCTTTCTTTGGAGGATAATGGTTCCTGTCAGAGCAGCTTGGGGAATGTGGAGAGCTACTGTGGGGCAAACTGGGGGGAATTTCCCACTGGATGTTTGAGGTTTGATTTTATCAAATCTGAATCAGTAAATCTGAATTTAGTTATAGAAATAAAATGAGCCTTCAGTGTTCATTTACTTTCAGTTTCTGGAGCTAAGCTGCAGGGTTTCTTAGCCTTCAGGTTTTACCCAAGCCTATCTACACATGGAACCAAAATAGCCTTTTTGGTATGTTTCCAACTTAGCTAAAACCAGTGAGCCAGGCTGGGATTCATCTGGCAGACACTTGTGTCATGTAGCAGCACTTCTTTCAGGCTGCTTTCTTATTCCTCAGAACTGAAGCGTATACTTAACAAAAAACACCACCACCTTCTAGATCTTATGTTTGCAGAGGCAAACAGAACTGAAAGCATCGACCAAGTGTGACAGATGCAGTGATACAGAATCTGAAGAAAGAAAGAAAGAAAGAAAGAAAGAAAGAAAGAAAGAAAGAAAGAAAGAAAACTCTGCAAGATGTGAACTGCCCCATTTTTCTCAATAGAGCTAACTAAGAGATCCGATGATACCAATGTCAATATTCAAAATATTAGCTATTTCATTACTCAGAGCATTTAATAAAGAAAAGGGAGGATTATATTATGATGATTTATACAAACTACTATTAGTGAAGTTCAGTTTGTCACCAGCACTTAGTGGGCATGGTAAAGTAATCCCATTTTTATCTGCCCCTTAATCAAGAGGAAGTTTAACCCAAGATGCCACATAAAACCCCAAGGGGCATCTGAGACCTCCCGTGAGCCAGGCAACCTCAAGAAACACAGTAAGGCATCTGACATTATGAAGAGGCCAAGTCGAGCAGATCTCATGTGTGTTTTTGAAAGGGTGAGGAATGGTAAGCCTAATCAACCCTGATAGACACAGGATCCGATTTAGAATATATATCTGCAAACGTATTGTGAACAGAGTCTCATGTGGTTGAAGCCTTTTTTGTTGATGGAACTTGAAAGAGTATCATAGTCCTACAGCCCTCACTCTGACCCCATGATCTGATACCTGGAAGATGTGTTCTCTTGAAATTTTCAGCCTAAGGATGTTTGAAATAGGGTTGGATAAACATCCACTTTCACGTGCTTAGCTGAACAATGTAAGGTTTCTCTATCACTTATAGAATAAAAGGTGTGTGTATGTGTATAGATAGATAGATATGTGCATATGAACTATGCACGTTTAATAATATAGTTGTGTATATTAAACACACATGCAGCACAAATGTACACAAAACTATCTTACAGGTTACACGGCATTTTAGACAGAATTGTGCTTCAGTTAAAACTATTACTTGTCATTTAAAAGGAAAAAAAAACACATTCAGCAAGCAAAGCACACACACAACTATATCTGTGCATAATACAATGGGTAAGCCTTACCAGTGCTGTCATCATAAACAACAGTGACTGTTTTCCACTTGAAAAACTGCACAAGGTCAAGTATGGCACGACTGAGAGAAGAAAAATCTGGGTAAAGGCTGACATAGAATGAGTCCTTGTTGTCTGAAACTTGATGTTTCCAGCGGGTCTGTATATGTGGAACACCAAGGGCATTGCAGATGGATTGGACGGCATTAGCTGAAGAGCTATGGGAAGGTCCAAAGATGGCTGCCACACCAAGGGATAGCTGATCACAGGCTGAAGAAGAGACAGAAGTCTGTCAGTGATGAAAAGATGGAAGGCAATATGCCAGAAAGTATTATATTATTCCCATTTACTATATGACACTTTGTCAAATATAAACTTATTTTCTGAGGGACTTCTCCCACCCCATTCCCAACTTTACATCTTTCGTTTGTACTTAGACTTTTACTTAAAATAACAACCATGCCAAAATAGGTCTGTATGTTTTCACAATGATATAATAAATAACAATACTCAGCACCCATATATAGCACCTACCTACATTTAGTCCAAACTCTCACTAATGTCAGTGGAAGTTGCCAAGGCTGCACACCTTATAGAAAAACGTAGAGGAAACAGGAAGAAATCAAACTCTAATGCAGTTTACAGCTGGAGTGGGCTCATATAGGACTGACTTTTAAACCCAGGCTCTAGAAGGGAATTTCCTTCCCAGTCTACCCAGATTACTTCCCTAGAGAACCCAATCACTTGGAAGATTTCAACCTATTCAGACAATGTAACATTAAGCATATACTAACTTATTTTGAAATGGACTTTTGGATGTATTGCTTTCAGAGGTATATATTGACTAGTGGAATGCAGGGTTCAATATTTCTCTTTAAAATTAGTTGTTGGTATTCATCAAATAATGAAATTAATGTCCATTGTTACACACATTCTGACAGAATATTTTGAAATATTCTCATTTGGCCATCCATCCTTGAAATAGAACATGTTTGTTCTTTTAAAAGGGCATTGGGCAGCTAAGTTAGAGGGTCAGAAAAAAAGACCTCCTTCTTATGCTGCCAGCATGAAGGCATTTACATGAGCTATGATTGATTACTATTGTTACAAAATCAATGCTGCTGACTGCTGGGGAAGCAAGCAATAGAAACATATCCCTCACTTTACTCTTTTCAGTAATTTAAAATGAATAATTCTTATATATTTAAATGATGCAAACACTAGCAAGATTTTCATTGTGTACTGATAACTGGGCAGGAACATCCCTGGAGACCACCACTGACTTAAATGTGGTTTTATATAGGCACAGGAACTGACCCTGCATGCCTCTCATTACAGGGACTGGGATCAAAGTGACTATATTTCACCGCAAAATATACTATAGCATTTCACTCCAATTTATACTAATATTGCCCTGCCTATGTGTAGTCTACAAGCTTTATGCAGATGCCAGTAGATGGGATCTATTACAACAGAGATAGCTAACAAATGGCTTTTCAATGGGCTTTATCTTCCCTCCTTCTCAGATTTTCAGTGTGATGCTTTTACAGGTGATTTAATACAGCACTGTTGTATAAGAAGCATACCATTTTTTTCTAATACATTGAGGGAGATTTAGACTTCATTTACATAATTCTTTATTCAAACATCTTGGGAATATTGTGGTCTTCCCTGAGGTTGCTCTTCTGTACGGTGCCTTTAAAAACTCATTAATCTCTCATCTGTAGTCAACTCCAAGAGGCTGTGTGATTAAGAGGTAAACAGACTGTATTTCTGATGTGATGTCTGCTTGCTCACTAATGGGCATAATCATGAACCATGTAACTCGTCAAATGCATAAACCCAGTTGCTAAAAACATGCATTACACCCATCATAATAAAAACACCATTTGACGCTAACCTTTAGCCTATGATTCCCGACTAAAAAAAATTTCATCACAAAACTGGTTGTCAAATGTGTGAAAACACTTTGGATTCATGAAGTCATGAACTATCAGAGCTGAAAGATTTTACCAGGAGTTTAATACAGTCTAGTTAACTGCAAATGATGAGGTGCTTTCTCATCTTGAGGTACAAATGGGAGATATGAATATACCACAACTCGTCTATGAATTTCACCTAAATAACAGAGCACAGGTGTCTTTAGGCACAGCCTGTGTGAGGAACACACATAACTGTGCTGCTGCAAGAAAAGAATTATAGCTCAGAGAATTATATCTTCTCCATTGCTTCCTCGGGGAAATAGAGAGTGAAGGGGAGTAAAAGGGGAGAGAGCATTGGGCTACAGACCCTTGCTCACAGTAGGCTATCTTCTGGGCCCCATCTACCTGCTATTTCAATTGCACTGGTTATTTAATGAGAACTCCTTGCCTCCCACCTGTTCTCTGAGCTTGGGAAGGTAGCAGTGACCCCCGCAGAGCCAGCTCTACTTTTAGCATGTAAAGTAGCAATCCAGGGAAATGGCATTAAAGGGATATCTTGCTCCTAATTATCAGCTATGTAAAAACTTGGCCACAGATTAAAAAAAGAACTTGCCCTCTCCCACCCATACACACACATATCCCAACAAAATGGAAAAATAATGCCCATTTCCAAAGATCATTGATAGGTATTTCAAGCCAAAATTTTAATCAGTATAATTCTCATTTGTTTGTTAAATGTGTCCTGCATATTGAGTTAAGTTTGAGATAGTAACATTAAAGATTTTTATTATTTTTTTGCCTTTCATTTTTCCTGTGGTGTCTGATTTTTATTCAGCCAAAATTACCACAAGTCCAAACTATGTGCGTTCATTTTTATTTTCACACACAGACACACTTCAATACATTTTCTCGTATCACCCTTTGCATTAAAGCAGAAACCTCTGATAAAATCTAATTAACTGACAATGACAACTGTGATCATTACATCATTCTGAACAGGTTAAAAGTCAAAAATGTATGTAATTTCCTCTCTGATGTAGAAAAAGTGTGTTTGCATACAACATGAGATAATACAAACTTGAATCAAACATCTGTCTATTTTAAGAATAAAAGTCCACAAAGACAAAACTCAACACAGCAGGACTTTTCTGATTTACAACATTGTGTATGATACTCTACACATCTACTGCAATGCAAAGGTACAGTAAGTGCAGCAGCAAGGTCTGAAACTACACAGAAGGACTCAGAATCATTGCAATGAGAAAACTTAAGAGGAAACAAACTATATATTTCATTTCAGTGCTGCAATTCAAAAACAATCCATTTGCTTTTAAATAATTTTTAAAGGTCCTGATACCGCAGTCCAGCCCTAATTGCCAAAGTCATTAAGCACAGGATTAACCTAAAAACATTTGTTTATGTCCCATTGATGTCTAGGAGACTGAAATGCTTTGTCGAACAGAGATGAACTTAAAAACATGATTAAATGCTTGCAATTGGAGGCTGAGCGCACAGGAAGAAGTTAGTAGTTATAACTGACATATTGTAGCAAAATTCAGACCTTTGGATTTTGAACAGCCTAAATCAAAGGGTTCGGTTCAGACCTGTCTGTCTTATTTTAAGATACTGGAAGCAGCAGCTGGAATCTCAGTATGGTATGTGTTTATCCATTTTAATTGATCAGAGATATACACTGCAGCTGGGAAAAAGCCTCCCAGTCCAGGTACACAAACTCAAGTCACCTGGTATGGGCAAGCTGCAAGATTTTTATTATATTGGACACCTGCCCTACACCACCCTCATCTCAATTTTTTCCCCCCCAGATTGTTACCTTTAAAGGACATTTTTAAAGCTTTTCTATGATGTCAGCTGTGCATGCCTTAACCTTGTACAGCCTCATTTTTGAGTGGTTTTTGATGGTCATTTATTCAGGTAGGTGAGCCAAGTGAGGTTAAGAGGCTAACATAAAAGTTTAAATGTGAAAACATCACCTTTCTTGGAGGCCTCAAAACTGTCATAAAGATTTATCTTTTGGGTGTCATATGTTAATGTGGTGTTTGGCAGCAAAGTTCTGTTTCTGTTGATTGTGTTCACAGCAAATCTGAAGGCCAGTTCCTCTGCTCCCATTGGGCTGGACTCCACACATTCAAAAATACCTCCTGGTAATGAGAGAGAGAGAAAGAACAGTCAGCCAAAACAATGCACTTGAAACTGTTTCAAGATATCTGTTCAATATTAGACACTGGAATTAATGGTAATTTCTCAGTATTTGCCCCAATAGGCTTGATCCTAAGCCCACTAAAACCCATTAGAAAGGACCCCATGACATCAGGGCATTTTGAATCACACCCTACTTGCATAACATTAGCTCATATTTCTCAAATGATCACAATCATAAAAGTTTAAATGGCAAACTTTTCTTAGTTTCTCTGCAATTGTTCTATGTATGCTATTGAGACAACGTGTATGTGGAGGGGGAGATAAATAATGTAAAACATACCTAAATAATACTGGACACTGAAATAAAATGGAAGGGAAGAATTTATGAATATTCCTCTTCAATTTTGAAGGGACTTCCTAGAATTTGTGCAACTGTAACCTGCTAGAGTGGGCTCAAATGCACCTACTTGCCCCTCTCCAGTGCCTCACAGTGAAAACCCTTGCAGAAAGCAACTGGAGAGCCAGGATCCAGTTGTTAAAAGGACTCACAGCGAAGACTGCTCAGAGTTCGCATCCCACAATAAACTGCCACTCAGCAGAAATGTAACAATGAACTTTATTAACTAACTAAACAAACCTTATTCTAAGAAAACATGATGAATTTAAACCAAACAGTAAGAAACCCAAGAGTCCCAAAGTTCAGGTGGAATCGCTCTTATCTCATTTGCAGTCTTTTAAGTCCTTGGGGCTTGAATGCAGAACACAAGCTATCCTCATCCTCTCTAGCTGCAGGAATCTTCAGGCAGATGCCATGCAGTCCTTTCTTCCTCCTGTGCAGCCAGCACCATGCAGTCAGGTCACTGGCCATCCAACTCTCAGTTCCACTGCAGACAACTCCCCTGCAAAGCAGTCCAAAGCAGGGAGAAAACATCCTGCAGTTCACTCCTGCTCAGCTCCTTTCAGCGTCTCTTAGCCGATGTACTATGCAGCTCTCTGTTTGCTCCTCTCCAGGCTGCTCTTCTCAGGCTTCTTTTTGGGTATCTAATTCCAGCTCAACAATAAACCTTGTGGAGCATGCTCAGTGTGCTCCCACACTCTCTTACCAGAAGTTTCTGGTTTCTGGGCTGGAAAATCTGCCCAGCAACATAACCCAGCCACAAAGGATCTCTGAAAGAGATTGCACTTTTATGCACATGGGTTACACAACCTTCACATATCAACTGTTGCACAGAGAAAAAATATAACACCTCCGAGGCGCCATTCTGCACTGTACTCTAGGTCCTTTACACAGCTCTGGTAGAACAAAAGGTCATAAAGGCAGGGCTGGGTTATTGGTGGGACTATGGGGGCTGCAACCTCAAGCTCCAGGCTAAAGAGGAGCCACAGAGCCTCCATTATTCCAGCGCCAGCCTCAGCACTTCCTGGGGCTCCAGTATGCCAAACTCTATTGGGCACCACTGTAGTGTGGGGGAGAACAAGAATGGGCAGCCCCATTCTGGTCCTGCAGAAAGGAAGAAAAGTAGCCCTAAGAATAATTTCCAGTGCAAGAGGATTCCCCCAGTTGATGCACAGCTTCTGGAATGGCTCTTGCCCTGGCAGCCTCAAGTGTAGGACAAGGGAGGAAGGAGGGAGGCATGATCAAAGAGCAGTCTGCTTCAGGTAATGGCATCTGATGACAGCCTACAAGTGTAAGCAGGGGTTACGTATAACTGTTGCTAGCATAAGCGAAGAGCCATTTTATTTTAACACAGCCATTTTGTTGTTTACAAGAAACTAACAGTTTTGGAATTACTGAACTTCTCTTTTTGAAATCCCCTAATTTTCCCTATTCCTGTAAATCCCCTAACTCCCCACGTCCACGCTAACCAATCATATATCCCCTAGTTATTCATTACCCTATATGGCATATTACGTGTAATGGAATAAAGGGGTATATAAACTGACTGTTGGGTGTAATCGGGGTCTCTCTGCCACTTAAGCAGGAGGCCCATTTGTGATCACAAATGCAATAAAGAAAATACCTTTTCATTCTTGGTGTGTTTATTGGCTCTGACGGCACCAAGACAATCCTGGTACCTGAATTCTGCTAACACAAGGACCATGACCAGAATGTATGTTACAGCAACACCAAAGTTGTTCTTACTTAATGCTGGGGGTTAGTGTGTATAAGAATAAAGGACCTATAAAGCCAACTTAAGTGCACCTTTGTCTCTATGCCTGCAACTAACAAGCAGAATCCTTGTTCCTTCTGGTGCCAAAATCTAAATAAATGTGAATTTACTTATCCCTTTAGTACAATTTGAAAAACTTCCAGTAAAATCTACTCACTTTCTTCTTCCAGAGACAGACACACTAGATAGTCTTAGCAGAAAATGACTCTGAGGAGCTAAAATCCAACATCTTGAAAAAAATGGCTTGTGAATCAATGAACTCATAACTGAAAGCTTTTTTTTTTTTAAAGGGGTAGTTTCCAGGCAGCTGCTTGCTATCTACTAAGACGCACATGGAGGACAGCCAAGGGCCTCTGCCTGGGATCATTAACTACAAGCCAGGTTTTATTTCAGTGCAGCAGACGTTTTTCATTCCCCCTTTTATAATACCTTGTGCCAGTTCATTTCTAAGCTGATATTGCTACCTAGCTCTATACTGTCCAAAAATTTCCCAATTCAATACTCAACTGCTTTTCAGCAGGAAGCCCTTGACAGAACACAGACGTAGAAGAATGAAGTCAGACTGAGAACTGCTAACTACAACAAACTTATAAACAATACTGGTGAAGAGCAGAGAAGACAAGCCAGCCCAAGAGGAAAAGAATGGGTTTTTAAGTAACACCTCGCCATTTTCTTCCTTCATATATTATTAAATACTAAAAGGCTTTTTGTTTTACAACCATCCTACCACTTTCAGCCTTGTTTGTCACCTCAGAAAGGAGAATAATGTTTTTTTCTCCCTAATAGATGAGTTCAGGGGATAGATACTCAAATAATACTAACTTAAAATAGAAGCACAACATGCTGAGGAGAGCAATGGCTATTTAAATATTAGTAATTTAAAACTCAAAGTGAGGCATAGATGTGAGAAACAGATGCTCAGATTACAACTAGGTATGTACAGAAATGACCCAAAGAGACAGCATGAAGGCAGCTGTTTGAGTAATCATGAGATTAAACTATACTACAGTAACTAAGAAAACGAAGAACTTGGATAATATCCAGATAAAATTGTAATACAAAATAAATAGAGGACAGTAAAAGGTTCACCTAAATAATAATACAACTGGAAGATTGGAGACAACTAGTGACTTGGGAAGTAATTAAGTTGTACTTAGCAGAATGCAGTTTGGTAGACAGCCTGCTATATTGGTATTGCTTAGAGACTTACAGCTGTAACCATTAAAAGTCAAACCTGTGGTATGTAGGAGGATGCTATTTTGACTTCAGACTATGAAAAATATCTTTGTAACAGAAAGCATAAGATTACTGAATACAATTGATAAATGTAGTTACTAACTGTCAAGGAAGTAAAAGAAGGTTGCTTGAATATGAGCAAGGATAAAAACTAGCTTCTATAGACTTTGTTAAAGCATCTGAAAAATCATTACTACAATATATAGATAACCAGCAAAGTGTAACAGTTATGAAAAGGAAGATTGTATTGTAAGTGATAATGTATTTATATCAACAACAGAAAAAGGCAATATAATATCCAATAATGTTTATTTTTTCCTGATTTATACATTGGAAGATTATTTTTAAAAATCTATATTGATCCTAGACTTTCTATAGTGTTTTCTTCTCCATTCTTATTTATTGCAGTGTTCTGCTACTACTGTTTATGTGATATGCAATCTCTTAGAGGCACAGCACAAAGCTCACCCAACAAGTGGCAGAGCTAATGTTTTGGCCACATCTACAGAATCCCAGTTTGGGAGTGCCACCAGTTCTGGTAAGTGCCCCTACAACAAAACTTAGCCCTGTAGTGCCAAAGTTATGGCAGTGTCTCCTGTTGGCCATGGGTGGCAGCATTACCTTGAATCACCACATAGCTGCAAAAAGTGTCATGCAAGAGTTCAGCTTTACTGTTATTACTACACTTAGTATGCTTTGTAGCTCTACCCTGCTAGCTCCTACATTATCTTGCCCCATCTCTGACATGCCCATTATCCAGGGGCTTGAAGAGAAGGCTTTGTAGGGTAAAATAAAGTGTCTTGCACAAAATCCTGCACCAGGTGAAATTCTTTGTTGCCCATCTCCACTTCCAAGGTTCTAGTGGTTCTAGAGCAGTTTTAATGAGTGGTAACAGGGTAGAGATTCCCTTTGTATGTACTGTATTTAGAAATCCTCTTTATCCTACTTGACCTATATGGAGCAGAAGGATAACATACATTCACACTTAAACATGGCAGTCATGAGACAGTCATCACAGCTATGGTGCAAAATGGCATCAGAATCCACATAAAATATCAGTCTGTGCTTCTTCAATTGATATGGTTCAACTGATAGGCACTTCTTCAGTTGATAGGTCCAACCAAAACTATTATTCAATGGTTTTCAAGTGGTTAAGCAAAGACAATTCTTGTTTCACCAGGTGCCCAGAAATCAAGGGAATGTTTCTGATAAAATTCCAACTGTGGGATAATGTTCATGTGTTAAGGACTTTGTTGACTGTACACTTGTTGTACATTTGAGCTCTGGCTCATTTTGTTTGTTTTCAAACAGCTAGTTATCAAATCTACTTTACATGCAGAAGGTCCTGGGTTCAAACTCCACGGGGTTGGACTACATGATCTCATGAGGGCCCTTCCAACCATATGATTGTATTCTATTCTAAGTTAGTTATATCTGGAACTGGGATGGCAATTGAACTCAAGAATGAACATGATGCTAGATTAATGTTCCAGTATTTCTGTGTGCTCTGCGTCTACAATATTGTCTGCCCATGCCGAGCTCATTACAGCACTAGAGTCTTCATCTGTAAATTAGAAGCACTTCTTCATCACTTGAGGGATGCTTTAGATACTCGGGGTAAGATCCATAAAGGGACTTAGGCATTAAAGCCTGATAAAGCGGGCATTACCATCATCATCTATTAGATTCTGAAGGGGATCTAATCTGGTAGACAGCTTCTGAATATGTCTATCAGAGAGGGCTCCACATGCAAGATAGATGGAGACATGGCTGTATGTCTTGATACATGTATCACACAGGTGTTTTAGGTTGGCAGTAAGTGGATGCCTAGAGAAAGGCAGCAGCCTGCATGCTCAGAGGTAGAAACTTGGGTGCTGAGACAACTTTTACAGAAAAGTTGTCTCAGCACCCAAGTTTCTACCTCTGAGACAACTTTTACAGAAAAGATGTAGGTGCTTAGTGACTCTAGGCCCCTTCGTGGTTAGTGAAGGAGATTCATCAACTATAGTGCTCCCTTAATCTAGACCTTGAACACCTATGTCTGGGTTTAGGTACCAAAGTACCTATGTGGATCTAGACTTCAGTTGTTCTTGTTGCTGTTATTCTGAGCCAATAAACAAATACAAAGTAACCACAAATGTATTGAACTGAATTTTAAAAAGAATGATGCTTTGGACTAGATCCTGGGAGACATAATAACAGTCATACCACAAAATAAAAATAAAATTAAATTAAATAAAATGGTTTGGCCCTGATATACAGGTGTTCTCAATTATTATAAAGGATATTGGCTTCCAAAGGCTATTATAATACACTGAGCCATGTTATTTCCTCCCAAGCAGACATTTCTTCTCTATTACTCTTGTGCCTTGTATTCAGGATAGTTTTATTAATAATCAAAAAGTGCACATGCACATGGTTTCAGATAAGCAAAAGGGAAAGGCATAAATCTTTCCATTGATATGTGTACAGGCAGCCAAACCATGGCCTATCTTTGTCTAACAGCTTGAAAGACGCAAGTATGGGGTTTTGGGAGTTGTCTTGTTTATAATACAGCATATGAACCAGAAATCATCAGCACCCTCACCCTGATGCTAGCAACAGTGCATATAAAGGAAATGACAGCAGCTGCATACCTCAAACATCCACCATTGAGAAATTTAACAGGAACTGTAAATGTCTATTCAGTGTTTGGGTCACATCAAGGATTTCTTAACATGTGGTTTCTTAATAATATCAGGCAATTTATCAAGGTATGGTGTTAAGATGTGCTTTATAGCAAAATCAATCAGAGATTGTGGTGTCTCACATCTGTTGCTTATCCTATTGTCTTAATTCAATTCTATGTTGTGATTAATGATCAGAAAGTGATAGCAGTATTAAGAATGGTGCTTAAGGTTTGCTGCCATGCCAGCCACTTCACAAAATCACACAAGACTCCTGCTGGGATTGATCAGCAATTTATAACTGTCCAGTGCTTATTTAAAATATATGGTTCAAACAAGATGAAACTATACCATCTATAAGAATGATCACAATGCAACAATCTTTGAACACACTGTTTATCTTCAATGTCATCCAGGACAGCACAGCTGAATATCTAGGAATAGGTTTTTCTGATTCTCAAATCTCTTAAAATTTTTCACCACGTTAATCAATACTGAAAAGTCAGATTTAGGCCAAGTTCAATAATGCATCCAGCCACTCTGTGCAGGAAACTGAAAGGAAAACCCAGTCCACACCAAACTCTGCCATATATAGTAATCTGTTGAGTTTTGTAGCCAGTGACCAAAACTTAGTAGTTATGAGATGATAAGGACTAGATTTATAGCAATTATATTACTCTATACTCACTGTATTTTCAAATCTTTCAGAATCAGAAAATCAAAACATCAAAACTGTTCACAGAAAGAAATTTTCCATATATTTTTTATTTTGAAATGTCAAAATGAAAAATGTTGACACCTCCCATTGAAATGAAATGTTTCAAAATGGAACCATTTGACATTTTAAGAAAGTGTCGATTCAGAATTTAAAACAGTGTTAATTCTTCTAATGGAAAAAAATAATCAAAATGATTATTTTCCGTATCAAAAATTGAATTTTGACAAAACCACATTTTCCAGTAGGAAAATATTGTGTTAAGAAAATTTTGATGCAACCTTATTATAGTTAATCACACACTTTGACAACAATAGGATACCATCCTTTCAGACATATTTAAGGACGTATTTCAGACGTATTTCACCATTTTACACAAGAATCATAATTTATTTTGTTACAAAATGTTTATTTGGAGTGGGGAGGATTGCCTTTTTGATACCCTAAACGTAAAATGTTTCACAGAAACACTAGTGCATTGGGATGTTCCCCCATCAACTGCCCAGTTAATATGTGTATGATTCTATCTACTTTTTCATTTAGTATAATGCTTTTTTTTTTTTGTCTTTTGCCAGTTATAGGCAAATCCTAGAAAAAGATTTGCTTCAGACATGTTTGAATGTGTTATTAATGAGGGGTTAAAGTAAGGGGGAATGCCATTCTGGGGCCCGCAATTTTTAGGGGCCAGAGTTCTGGGGCCCCTAAAAATAGAATAAGGGGGCTGAATGCAGCCCTGTAGTGTTCCGGTGCATTCTCACTTACTACCCTGGCATAGACACTTCTCTCTGCTCGCTCTGCTCCCAGCCAGCCCAGCAGCCCTGCCCCCGTGCCACACACTTTCTGCCCAGCACCACCTCACAGTTGCTGCTCCTGGCCACACTGCCACTGATGTTGCTGCTGGCCCTGCCGCTTGGAGAGCCTGAAGGGGAAGCACAAGGCACTGCGCCTATAGGAGGTAGTGGTGGACGTAGTGAGCCGGAGATGAGGGTGGGAATGGAGGGGTCCAGAGTAGTGCGACTCGCTGGAGCTAGGGGTCGGGTGAGGGGGTGTGAAAAAACGGATGGAGTTAGGGGGCTGGGGAGGGGTGAAGGCAGGCATGGGAACAAGGAAAGTGGGTAGGGCTGGTGGCGGCTCGGTGGTGGTAAAGAAGACTATGAAGGGCTGGAGTGGGGACTGGGTGGGGGGGCTGGGGAGGGATGGAGAAAGTTGGGGGCTGAAGTGGGGTCTAGGGCCAAAGGGAGTTGGAGAGGTGTGGAGGGAGTTGCGGAGGCTGAAGTGAGTGGAGTGGGGGAATGAGGATAAGGGAACTGGAGGGGGTTGGGGAGGCGTGGAGGAGTGGAGTAAAGATGGGGGAGCTGGGAGGTTGGGGGCTAGAAGAGCTGGAGTTGGGGCTTATAGAATCATAGGGTTGGAAGGGACCTCATGAGGTCATCTAGTCCAACCCCCTGCCAAAAAAAAGCAGGACCACTCCCACTTAATTATTCCAGCTAGAGTTTTATCCAGCCGGGCCTTAAACATCTCCAAAGACGGAGATTCCACCACTTCCCTAGGTAGCCCATTCCAATGCTTTACCACCCTCCTAGTAAGAAAAATTTTCCTAATATCCAGGCCTCGGCCTCCCCAGCTGCATCTTGAAACCATTCCTCCTTGTTCTATCCTCTGTTACTACTGAGAACAGCTGAGCTCCATCTTCCTTGGAGCATCCCTTCAGGTAGTTGAAGGTTGCTATCAAATCCCCCCTCAGTCTTCTCTTCTGCAGGCTAAATAAGCCTAGTTCCTTCAGTCTTTCTTCATAGGGCTTATGCTCCAGCCCCTTGATCATTTTTGTTGCCCTCCGCTGGACTCTTTCTAATTTGTCCACGTCCTTTTCGCAGTGGGGAGCCCAAAACTGGACACAATATTCCAGATGCAGCCTCACCAGTGTCAAATAAAGGGGAATGATCACGTCCCTCAATCTGCTGGCAATGCTTCTTCTGATGCAGACCAGTATGTCATTGGCCTTTTTGGCAGCCAGAGCACACTGCTGACTCATACCCATCTTCCCATCCACCAAGACCCCCAGGTCCTTTTCTACAGTGCTGCTACTTAGCTGATCCCTCCCCAGCCTGTAGCAGTGCATGGGGTTTTTCTGTCCCAAGTGCAGAACTTTGCACTTGTCCTTGTTGAACCTCATGAGATTTCTATTGGCCCACTCTCCAATTTGTCAAGCTCTTCCTGAATCTTCTCCCTGCCCTCCAGCGTGTCTACCGTTCCCCTCAGCTTGGTGTCATCCACAAACTTATTGAGTGTGCAATCGATCCCATCATCCAGATCATTAATGATAATATTGAACAGAACTAGCCCCAGGACCAGCCCCTGGGGCACACCACTCGTTACTGGTTGCCAACTAGACACAGAGCCATTGATTCCTACACGCTGAAACCATTGATCTAGCCAGTTCTCTATCCACCTTACAGTCTACACATCCAACCCATACTTCCTTAACTTGCTGACGAGAATGCTGTGGGAAACCATATCAAAAGCCTTGCTCAAGTAGAAGTATATCACATCAACAGCTCTTCCTGCATCCACAAATCCAGTCATCTAATCATAGAAGGCAATGAGGTTGGTCAGGCATGATTTATCCTTGGTGAATCCATGCTGACTGCTCCTGATCACTCTATTTTCCTCCAAGTGTTTCAGAATAGATTCTTTGAGAATCTGCTCCATGATTTTTCCAGGGATTGAGGTGAGGCTGACAGGTCTGTTATTCCCTGGATCCTCCTTTTTGCCTTTCTTGGCTTGGGGGCAAGAAGCTTAGGGAATGGAGGGGGGGGGCTGAGAAAGACGTAGGAAAGAGAGGTCTGATATGAGCACTTGTGGGCAAAGCTGATGTGATATGGATTTGAGGTTGTGCTTAATTTGTGAGGGAAGAGCTGTTGTGGCTCAAAAATGCCTACCTCGGCTGGGACCTGAACATGCATGAAGGGGGACCAGAGATTAGGAGGGTTCCAAGGCCCATCAAATTATTCTTTAAACACTGTTATTAATATACCTTCCCCACACATGTAATATATTACTGTTTTTAGTTGTGCATTAGCACTGGTCATAGATCAGTCTTCCACCATTTAAATTCATAAATGATTGTTTCACATCATGCATCAGAAATGTATGACTAATATGTCTGAAGACTATTTCTGATACACTTTCTGTTTCTGATAAGTTACAGAAGTAATTATGCAGCTAGCAAAATACATGACATTCCAAGTTATTACAAGCATACTTTAATTTCTCCACATTAATTAGCCATCTATCACACTATAAACAGTATTGTTTTCCAATAACTTGTCAGCCATAAATTGTACCCCTTAATATTTCATCATTTGATGAAAGATGAAGTCTAAAACATATGAATCTGTGGAATCTCTAGGGGTGTGTCTCCAGTTAAAACTGAATTTGAATTGATGACAATCAATTCAAATTCAATTAAGTGCATGGTCATACTTGCTTTCCTCAATTCAAACTGAGGAACTCCTCAGTTTGAATTGATGAAAGCTGACTTTGAATTGGTCAAAACTCATTTGACTTCAAAGTCGTGGTTCATTCGAACTGAGTAGTTTGAATTGAGGCAGTATGGCCATGTCAATTCAAACTCACTGTGAGTTCGACCTGACATGGGTTGACCTTCCTCCCAGTGTGCATAGCACCCTGTAGGAAGGCCAGCCCTTTGGCACCTGGGGCCAGCAGCCCCAAAGATGCCTGCAACACCCCCACACACAGCCAGATCGCACTAGGGGACAATAGAACTCCTGTCCCCTGGCTGGGGACAGGGACCCCTGTGGGTGGCTCCAGCCTTGCTTGCCAGTGGAGGAAGGAATCCTTGCAGGGCTGGAGCTGCACTCCTGGGCTGGGGAAGGACAATGCATGGGGAAGGGCACCCTGCACACAGCAGGAGCTCTTCTTGCTGCATGGGGGGGCGGGGACCCCTTGCACATGGGAGGAGCTCCCCTGGCCACACGAGGGAAAAGGGACCCTGCATGCGGCTGGGAGCACCTACCATGCACATGGTTCCCTTACCAGCACATGGCCAGGAGAGCACCTGCCATGCACGGGGGGGTGTCACTGCCCTGCCTGCAGCCAAGGAGCTCCTGCTGTATGTGGGGTCACTGCTCAGCATGTAGCCAGTGGGGCTTTTGCCACGCGTGGGGTTCCCTCTTGGTGTGTGGCCCAGGGAGCTCCTGCTGTGCACAGGGTTCTCTTCCCTGCACGGCCAGGGGGGTTCTTGCAACACACATGAGTTGCTGCTTGGCGCACAGTCAGCAGGGCTCTTGCCACATGCAGCGCTCCCTCCTGCAGTGTGGCCAGGAGAGCTCCTGCCATGCGTGGGGGGTCCCTGCCCTGCCTGCAGCCAAGGAGCTCCTGCTGTATGTGGGGTCACTGTTCAGCGTGCAGCCAGTGGAGCTCTTGCCGCATGCAGGGTTCCCTTTCCTGCATCCAGCTAGGGGAGCTCCTGCCATGCGCGGAGATCCCTTCTCCCCCATCCCACTGTGCTGTGAGTGCCGGGAGAAGGGATTCCCCTGGCCCAGCACTGAGAGTGCAGCAGGACTAGGGGAGAAGGTATTCCCCTGGCCCGCTCAGACAGGGTGGGGAATCCCTTCTCTCCCGGTCCACTGCACTGTCAGAGCTGGGCCGGAGGAATCTCTTCTCCCCTGCCCCCACTGTGCTGTGGGGGGGGAGGTGCCCTGTCCCCAGGGAGCCTTGACCCTAGAGCTGGGCAAGGGATGCTGTTCCCTGTGCTGGGCTGCCAGGGCTGAAGCCTGGCAGAGGATTGGGTGGCAACATGGCTCTGCCAGGGGGCCATGTTGCCACACCTCCCAATGTTCCCCTCTTCCTATTTGAATTGGCAAGTACAGTCCACAGACATGCTAGTTTGAACTGGATTTTCTAGTGTGGCCATGTCAATTCAAATTCACTGAATTTGAATTAATTAATCATTATTAGGTCAAATTGATTAATTCAAATTCAGTTATTTGAATTGATATTCTAAGTGTAGACACAGCCTAAAACATGTAGCAATGTTATGTCTGACATTCCATTGCATTACTCTAATCGTATACCAGTTTTATTCCACAGATTTTGTATCAACTACTGGTGAATTAAGCACATTAGCTTTCATGCACATATGCTAACTACCCAACTTTTCCTCCAAGAAACAGGTTTATGGCATACCACTGAATGGTAACACTAGTTATTCACAAATGTAGGCAGAATATCCACCCAAACTATCATTGTAACTGCAGGAGTTTCACTTAAAACTAGTCATACAGATCATTTTCTATAGTCCCCTCCCTGACATGCCTCACCAAGGAACCACAAATACCAAAGCAATAGTTACTATAGATGAGTTAGGAACTATCCTACACAAAAGCTCCTAAGGTCTATAGTAAGAGTTTTATGGGGGGGGTTGTTTGTTTGGTTTTGTTTTTTATTTTTTTCATTTAATGGATAAATCATTTCTATAGTAATTTCACAATTACAAAATAGATTATAGAGTTCTTAGCTGTGCAAAATGTCCAGACAAACATGTATGCCACTCTACAGCAGCCTTCCTGCTCTCTTGCAGATGAGAAAGTTTAAAAGAGATGATTCTGAGAAAAACCTGAAAGTAACTTTCACAAGTTGAAATAACTCACACAACAAGGGAGCTCCAAATGTTACTGAATGCAATTTGAAACAGCCATTGAATCAACTTGACTAGTACTGAAACAAAAGCATTTCCTCTGTGCTTCTAGTGTAGCTCAAAGTTTATTTTTATGAAAGGTAATGATGCTTTACCACACTAGCTACAAGGTATCTTCCAATGTGTGCCACCTGAAAAATTAAACTTTAAACATATGACAGAAAGTCATATCACATCATATTATAATATGACATATCCATTAATCATGAGAGTCTCAGCCTTCTCTGAATCACTGAACTTAAATATGCCTATTCCAGTTGCTTACAAACAGCAGTTATTATTCCATTACTTGCCAGTATCAGAGATCTACTGGTCATTTTATTTGTAATTATAAAATCAGTGGGAAGTTTAAAGGCCAGAGTTATGCATGGTGTAACTCCACTGACTTCAATGGTATGGAGTTGCAGCAGGAAAACAAGGCTGAAATTTCTCATTTTTAACCATGACTTCAGGAAGTGAGTTAATTCTTTAACACAAAAGATCCTATTAGACCTGGTTGAAATTTGTCAAATATTAAACATTTTGGACCAAAAGAAATTCACAAAAAATTTCAGCATTTATGACGATCTCTATTTTCAACATTGTATTCTTACAGTCTTCTAATCTGCTTATATCTACTTTTAGCAGAAGAGGTAAATGTCATTTTCTGGAAACACTTTGCCACTTTTAACCTTCTGACACAAAGTGTTCTGTAAATGCTATAGAAAAATAAACACAAATAAAAATCTTCATTTTTTAATAATCATGTCATTTTAAATGCCTCTGGGGAGCCTTGAATAAATATTTGCTTTAAAAATGATTCTAGTAATATGTAATATTTTCTTTTTTCCTCTAAAAAAATACAAAGGCATTTACTTTAAAATGTGGTCTTTGTTGTACAAGAATTCATCGGCTTCTGTTTCTCATTTCTCAGCTCCACTCAGTATCCTATGCTTGGGTCACCACAATCACCTCAACATCTAACTGTGAAGCTATAAACAGAAAATGATAATTCTGAAAGAAGAATGAAGTAATCAGACTATAAATACTCTTGAACAGATATCCTGTTTTATGTACAGTAAATAACAGATGACAGGTGAAAAGGCAAGTTATAAAGAAGTTATATGCCATACGTGTCTCTAGAGAGAGTATATTTTATTTGATAAGTTTTGCAAGAGACATAGGAGGTCTTCAGCAATTTTACAACATGAAGCAAGTCCAATAAAGAATACTGCTCTCCTGATTTTAATAACTTGCTATTTAAAATCACAATACAGTATCATCCACATTGTTCCAAGGCCAATGGGGTAAAGGGTCAATTGTGCATTGTTGAGTAACAAAAGTGCAGCAGACAGTGGTGCATTATTAATATTCCCAGAGAGGGATTCTCCTTTCTGCTATGACCTCTTTATGCCCCTGCATTTTAAAGAAAGTATATTTCCTCCAGCACAGGAACAGGATCGGATAGCTACGTAAGTTTGCAAGTTCCTCTCTAAAGTGTCATGCCAAAGTAATGCTTGGAGCAAGAGGTGGCAGAGCCATGACAGATGCCATTATGATATAGTGATTCTGCATGGTGCAGCTACCCATAGCAGCTTAGCGTAGAATGTCTTAACTTAGGTTACCACAACCCTCTAGGGAGTCCAGGCTCATTCAAATTTTGATCCAACAGAATTCCAGAATAGGGAGGCTGCAAAGGTGGATTCCCCCTGTTCTACAAGTTCACTGCCATGTACAAAATCACAATTTTTATATCTGTAACACAAAATTACACCTTGTAAATAAACTTGATGTCTCGTTGGTGACCAGTAACAAGTGGAGTATCCCCAGACGTCCGTGCTGGGAGCAGCTTTGTTCGACATCTTCCTTAGCAATCTGGAGGATAGAGTGGCTTCCTCCCTCAGCAGGTTTGCAGATGAAACTAAGCTAGAAGGAGTAGTAGATACACTGGAAGGCAGAGATAGAATACAGAGTGACCTAGGCAAATTGGAGAAGTATGTCAAAATAAATCTGATGAGGTTCAACAAGTACAAATGCAGAATCCAAGATGCTGAGCTGTACATCTGTTCTCCCGTGTAATCATAAGGATCTTACTGAAGTACTGTTGGTGACAATTTTCCATGCTCCTGAGATGTCTGCTATATGTGCTCCAGGTTTTTGAGCCATACAGTAGAGCTCAGATAAGAATGGCATGGTAGACCATGAGCTTCATTTCAGCAAGGAATGCATGACTAAGAAGACTCTGTTACCTAGATGCCCAAAGGCTACACTTGTACATTTCAAGGGATGTAGTAGTTCCACATCATTGACTGCCTTTGAGGAGAAATAGCTTCCAAGATAGGCAAAATAATTCACATTTTCCAGCATTTCTCCATTGATTTGACTGGACAGGTCATTAGTTCTCTATTTTAAGCAGGTTGATAAAGAACATGTGTTTCCCTGATGTTTAAGGTTAGACCAATACTCTTTTAGGCTTCTAAAAATGCATTGAGAATGGTTTGAAGATTCATTTCTGATTGAGCAACAATCAAATTGTCATCTGCATACTGGAGTGCTATTATGGATATTGTTATAGACTTTGTTGTGGACTTAAATCTGTTGAGATTAAAAACTTTTCCATCCATCCTATACACAATTTCAATTCCAGGAGGGAACTTTCTGTCATTAAAGTGCATTATGGTGGAGATGAAGGTGGAAAGCAATTCTGGAGTGATAATGAAGCTTTGCTTCTTTCTCAGCCCTACACAGCCTCTGTGAGAGGCACAAAATTATAGAGAGCTCATGCAAATACTTAAACAGACACTACTAATGGAAAATCTCCAATCAAGGTCTTGAGAATCACATGCTTACCAGAAAATTAGCACCCATAAGGACAGAACTCAAAGAAGAATTATTGTTTCCTTTCACTGCCTATGGCCACCTTTTCTTCACAAACCCTTTCATTTTCTAAATTAATACAGCTAAGGTGACTGTGCTGTTTTTGAAGCAACGTAATCCCTCCATTAAAATGAGCATTAGTGGGACTGTGAGTAAAGATACAAAAATCTGTCACACAGTGAGAATGAAACTGAATTTCATTCTGCGGTACAGGCTCAGCACAAAACCCTGCAATGCATTTAAATCTCACAGAAGAATTGACTGGGGGAAATGCAAGTAGGAAAAAGAAGCAGGGATGCCTTCCTACATTAGCAAAGCTTTTGATATAGTATTCTTGCCAGCAAGTTTAGAAGTGCAGGATAGATGAATGGCCTACAAGAAGGTGTAACAAAGTTCTTCCTCTACATTGGTGGGACCTTCTAGCAGTAAGTCATGGAACGGCTTCATTCCTGACTGTTCTTGCACCATTTAGTGGTGAGGGAGAGTAATGCACCTCTCTTAGACTGCTCCCTACTGGCTCCTGGTCCTGTCTCTGGGTCTCTCAGGCCCTTGCCTCTTTGTTGGCACTCTTGCCCTCCAGTGAATGGCTGTTAGAAGTGGAAGGCCCCAGTACCACCCTCAATTCTGGGCCCCTGTGCAGGGACACTACAAGTAACAGCCTCACCCTGGTTTCAGGAAAGGTGTAGCTTTCCTGGGTTTCTTCCCCATACTCCTTGACTTAATGACCCTACCCCGTTCAGACAGGAATCCTTCCTGACCTCTTTGTCAGGGAAGGTTCTTGACCCCTGACAGCCCAGGGAACACAGTAGTGCTCAAACCAAATGTCCAGTTCAATCTTTCCCTTCTGGCAGGGTTTCCTCCCTTAGGCCCCCAGGCCTAGGAGAGGTCCTTTGCCCTCTTCAGGCAGGGTTTTTCTCTCCCCTAGTCTTTGTACTTGTATGGGTCTCTCCTGTCAACATTCTGCTCCTTCTCCTAACCCTCCGTGGCTTTTGACAGCATCTTGCCCACTCAAATGCTCTGGTAGCTCTTCTCATGCTCATCACTCCACCCACAGCATCTCTCTGGAGGGGAGGCTTTTAATGAGTCCTACACAAGGCCTTGATTGGTTCCAGGTGTGTTAATTAACCTAGAGTATCCTCTGCTCAGCTATGAAGGGAAAAGGGACTTGCTGAGCCTACCTTTATACTACTCTCTGGAAGCCACCCAGACACTGTCATAGTGGATAGAAAACTGACTAGGCCACTGAGGTGAACAAGTACTGATTAACAGCTCACTGTCTAGATGGAAGTGGTTATCAAGCAGAGTGCCCCAAGTGTCGATCCTGGGTTGGTTTTGTTCAACACCTTCCTTAATGATCTGGAGGATGGGATGGATTGCACTCTCAGCAAGTTTGAAGATGACACTATGCTGGGGAGAGTGCTAGACATGCTGGAGGGTAGAGATGGGATACAAAGTAACCTAGACAAACTGGAGGATTGGGCCAAAACAAATCTAATGAGGGCAGCAAGGACAGGAGCACAGTCCCTCACCTCAGACACAAAAATCCCATGCACTGCTAGAGTCTGGGGACAGACTGAATAGGCTGCAGTTTGGCAGAAAAGGCCCTAGGGGTACAGTAAACAAGATGCTGGATATGAATCCTTCGTGACAAGAAAATTAATAAATACTGGGCTGTATTAGAAGCACCACTACCAGCAGATCAAGGGAAGTGATTATTCCCCTGTATTTGGCACTGATGAGACCTCATTTGGAGCATTGTGTCCAGTTGGGTGGGGAAAATGGAATGAGTCCAGTGGAGGGCAACAAAACTGATAAGGTAACAGGAGCATATGGCTTCTGAGAAGAGGCTGATGGAAATTGTCTTTTTTAGGCTACAAAAGAGAAGAATGTGGGGGGATTTGGTAGCAGCCTTTAACTACCTGAAAAGGTGTTCCAGAGATGATGGGACTACACTGTTTTCAGTGGTAATAGCAGAATTGGAGCAAAGGTTTTAAGCTTCAGTCAGGGTGGCCTAGGTTGGATATTAGGAAAAACACTTTTGTGGCAAAGCATATAATGAGTTATCTAGAGAGATAGTGGAATCTCCATCCTTAATGGTTTTTAAAGTGTGGCTTCCCAAAGCCTAGGCTCAGATGTTTTAGTTGAGGTTAGTACTGCTTTGAGCAGTGAGTTGGATTAGATGGCCTCCTAAAAGCCCTTCCAATTCTAATCTTCTATGATCCTTTTTATCTTTTAAATTACATGGAATAAACCACTTCTTAAGTAAACCATGAAACATATTGTACAAAAGAAAAAAGTTCCATCATCCTTTGTGTTGACCCTGATGAGCTTGAAGACTGAAGTAAAAGAAACTGGATGAAATTCAGTAGTACAAACTTTAAAGTCATACATTTGAAGTCCAGTCATAAGAGTTAGTGCTACAAACCGGGGTTTCATTGGATGGAAGCAATAAAGGAAGACAGAGATTTGGCTGTGTGGGTCAATCACAAGAAACCTATGAGCCACCAATGTGATGCAGCTGTGAAAAAAGGCAAATAAGATCCTTATAAAAGACAATATTTCATTTGCTGGAAAACTGCAGATAATTCTGGTCACTTATGTTCCAGAAAAAATGAATTCAAACTAAAACAGGATCAGAGAAGAAACACTGAGATGATCAGAGGGGTAATGGGTATTCATTTCGAAAGAAGACTGGAAGAACTTGTTTTGTTTAATCATTCTATAAATATATCCAGGATTTAACACCACTGAGAGTGAGGAGCTGTTTAAACTAAAGGACAATGTTTTCACAAGAACAAATGTACATAAACTGGCCATGAACAAATAAGGCTGGAAATTAGAAGATTTCTAGCCATCAGATAGATGATGCTCTGGAACAGCCTCTCAAATGGCTTTAAAAGAGAGCTGGAGAGATTTATGAGTGCAACTGTATGACAGTGTAGCTTGTGATGGTAGAATAGGGACCAGCAGCCCCGGGGTCACTTCTGGCTTATGTCTTACAGTCCTAAAATTTCATGCTTCAAGATTTCTGTTGGCCACCAGCAGGGGTCAGTAAGGGAATCACCACCCCCAAAGCTCTGGCTTTTTGGGTATTGTTTTTGGTTTTGTTTCATTCCTCTGAAGTATCAGAGATATCCAGAATGAAAGTAGGACACACAGTGCTCTCTGGTTACCCTAAGCTTCTCTGTCTCAGGTGCTTGGCTTGCTGGTTTTTGCTCACATACTCAGAACCCAAATGATCACCATATGTGGGACCAACAGAGAATCCTCCTCCACCCCATGTTGGATTGAGTGGGAAATTCACCTTCTTCTGCGGTCTATTGTTATGGATTTCTTGCCAGGATTAATTGGATATATCTCACTTTATCATGTCCCTGCCATTGCAGGTGCACTTTGGTCTCTCTTATTCTCTGCCTGAAGCACATAATAGTGAGCAGTAATATTTTGGACAATTTTTTAGTTATTGTGGTTAGTATGGAGATGCTGGGTGATGACTTGTATAAACCTTCTGAGATCTAAGACTGTGATTCTACTGCTATTTATTTAAAAATTCTGTGATTCTTTGAAGATAACCTAATTGATATTGATCTGGGCAAGAAATGGTTTTCCTATCCATAGATAATCTTTGATATCCCAAACACTTTCCGCATCCCAAATCTAGACACAACTTGAAAATATTCACAAACTGAAAAGCTAGGGAAAATTGCTTTGCACCAGTTGCAATGTTTTGTTTCACTAATTTTGAAATACTATTTTGACTGACACTTTTTAGTATAAGCTTAAATTTAGAAACAAAAGTTCTTTAAAACTTGAAAATTGGAATTATTTGTTTTTGAAATGTCAAAATGAAACATTTTGAAATTTTTTTGATTTTTTTCTGTGAAAAATGTTTTCAGTTGATTTTTTTGTTTTGTTTTCAGAATCAATACTCTCCCATGCAGTCTCAATTTGAATCAGTATTTTCTAACTAAAAAGGATTTGTTGGAAAATTCCTAACCATCTCTAAATCAGTGTGTAAGTGATACTCTTTATAGATCCAAAGAAAATAAAGAAAAATAATCTTCACATAAAGCAACCACAAACTGATTAATTTACATTAATGTAAACTAAATCCCTTTTGTTTTAGATAAGCCATGCAACAGAATAAGATAAAAGTTACTTCAGAATATATTACTTACCATATATAATCGGGTATAAGCCAATCCAGGCACAAGCTAACCCCTCAATTCTGAGCCCAAAAAAGAAGCTCAAATTGGTGAGCCAGGTATAAGCTGAGGTCCCCTTTTGGCCTTGGCCCCTAACCTCCCACCCACTGCTGCTGGCTTCCTCTGGAGTTTCCCTACCCCAGAATCTCTGACAGCTTCCCTACCCCAAAATCTCTGCTGCTGCTTTTCCCTTGCCCCCCCCCTGCTGTCCATTCCTCACCCCTGCCCTCCTGCTCTGCCCTTTCCTCACTGCTGCCCCCTGCTCTGCCCCTTTCTCACTGCTGCTCTCTGCTCCTCCTACTGCCCCTCCTCACTGCCACCCCCTACTGCACCCTTCCCTCACTGCTACCTGCTGCCCCTTGCTCTGCCCCTTCCCCACTGCTCCTCCTGCTGCCCCCTGGCTCATCACTGCCGCCGCCCTGCTGCCTTCTCAGTTAGGTGCTGTTGCTTCCCTGTTCCCCAACACCCTTTCCCTACCCCCCCCAACCCCTGCTGCCGCTCTTCCCAGCCTGCCAGCCCCCCCCCATCCCCAGTCCCTGTTCCTGCTTCCGTGGGCTCCCCAAAAACCCTGGGTCCTCCTGCCACTTTCCCCGGACTCCCCAAGCCCCCCACCCCCAATGCCCGAGCCCTGCCACACCTTCTCTGGGCTCCCTGAACCCTCCTTCAAACTCTCCCGGCCATCCCATCACTTTCCCCAACTCCTCAACCCCCCGGTCCCTGCCACTGCTTCCCTGGTCTCCCTGAATGCCCCCCTCAATGTCCAGGCCAACTCCCCCCCAGGACCCCTTATGTGGCCACTCCAGATGCCGGGGTCCCCTCCTCACTCCAGCCCCAGCCCCAGCTGACTGCCCAAGATGGCCACCCCGCAACACTGGGGCTCCGGCTTGTCACATGGTCAGGGAAACTCCTGGGCTGGGGCTGTCTACCATATTCTCTTGAGTATAAGCTGAGCGCCTATTTTGAAGCCAATTTTCAGGCATAAAATTTTTGGTTTATAAGTGCTGATATATGGTACTATCCCATCACTGAAGAAAGTGCCTGGGAGTCAGGCGTTCTGGGTTCTAGACCCAGTGCTAAAATAAACTTGTGTGACCATGTTCAAGCACAAGTTACCTTCAAAGTGGGTGTAAACATAATTTGTTTAAAATTATATTTAAAATATTTAAAATATAATTCATACTAACTTGAAAGTCCACTTCAGGGCCTGAGACATTTTAAACTACCAGGTTTCCCTCAGGTGGCAAATGCGTGAATTCCATACATGGTATGGGCTTCTATGAATATACTGAATGAGGAGCCATGGACCTTTGGTTAAAACAATGAGAGTCCTGTGGGACCTTAAAAACTAATAAATTTATTCGGGCATAAGCTTTCACCAGCTCCAGCCCTCTTTCTCAGATGTAACCTATGCTTATGAGTCAGACTACCTTTCCATGTAAAGAAGAAATTACATTTCTGGAAACACCCTAAAAACAAGAGTCTGTCACAAGTACCCTGCTCAAAGGATATCACACTCTTTTGGGATCACTGAGTTAAAAAAAAAAAAGGACAGTAGAGACAATGATTAGAGAAAGAAGGTTGAAGTGGCTTAGGCATGTTGTATAGATATAAAAAATTATATTCCTAAACAAGCCTTTCAGTGAATACCATTTGGTAGAGGCAGAAAAGAGGGAGGCCAACAAATGATATAAAAAATATTGAAAAAGGACATTGCTGTCATGGCAACAAACAACAATGGAGCAGGAAAAATGTCACTAGACAGACAGATCACCTCATGTGTCACAAGGAACCACAGCATCTACTCTAATTAAGGCAGTAGTTTTATAGATTCCGAGGCCAGAAGGACCATAGTAATCATCTAGTCTGACTCCCTTATACAACGCAGTCCAGAAAACCAAAATAATTTCTAAAGCCTGTTCAACCTTGATTTAAAAATTGTCAGTGATGGAGAATCTACCTTGATACTTGGTAAATGGTTACATACTTTCCCTTTTAAAAATGTATGCCTTATTTCCTTATTTTATGTCCTAAATGGAACTTAGCATAAATGAAAATAAGGATTTATAAGTTTCTAAATCTAACCCTTAATCTTTATAATGTTTCCAGCTATGTTTTGAAGGCTGTGAAAAAAAGAATGTGAATTTCTAACAACACTAGCTTTTGTGTAGACAGTACACATGCAAAATACCATTGCTGATTTTAACTTCACTTTCATGTATTGTTTATTTCAGTCAGCATGCCAACAGTACATGACCACAGATGGCTGATGAAATAAGAACATCTAAACATATGCATCTATATTGTGTAAGATATGTTATTCACAGGCTTCCTTCCCACATTAAAGATACTTATAATTTTCTCTGCCACACTAAGCAATTTATTAAGCAGCATGTTTGATTATAGTAATTAAACTGCTGTCTTTCCTGAATGCCAGCATTCTTCATAACCATTGTATACAAAGGCAAACAAAAGCACTAAATGAAAGATTCTTAAAAATCCACTTCCACAAGATCTAGCTAAATTTGCTTTTCACTTTTATCTGTTAATATGTTACAGTGAAGCATATTTCATGGAAAACATGCAGCTGAGAGAGCTGTTCCAAAAGAGCCTTAACAAAGCCCCTCTTCTATATACACTGGTCAAACTGGACTCTCTAAATCAAAAAAAAAAAAAAAAAAAGGCACAAATCAAACACAAAAAATGGTAACATTCAAAAACCAATAGGAGAGCACCTCAGTCTCTGGACAGTCAGTAATAGACATGACCACTACAGTACTTCAGCAAAAAGAAACTTCAGAAACAGATTTCAGCGTCAAACTGCAGAGTTAGAATTCATATGCAAACTTGACACCATCACGCTGGGTCTGAATGGGAGCTTAGAATAGCTAATTCATTACAAAAGGTAATTTCCTCTCTTTTAATATCCTCATCATCTCACCTATTGTTGTTAAAGGCCCACATCCACACCGTTTGAATTAAGACAACTTTTTTGGTTTGCTGTAATAGATTAACAGACTACCCTTTTCAAACTGTTTGAATTGACCTTGTGACTCAATGGTCTCTGTATGTAAAAAAAAAAAAAAATAATTCCCCTCTCACCCCTATGGGTGGTATGTGTCTTCCTCAACCTCAGGTCCTCTACCAGAGGCCTGGGAGTTTGAAGGCTCTGCACAGTATCTTAGCTGTTCCTAGCACTGCACTCTTCTGGACAGAGAGCTCTGATGTTGTTCCTGGGATCTGTTGGAGCCACTCTCCCAGGTTAGGAGTCACAGCCCCGAGTGTTCCTACCACCACTGGGACCACTTTGGCCTTTACTTTCCACATCCTCTCTAGTTCCTCTTTCAGGCCCTGGTACTTCTCCAGCTTCTCATACTCCTTCTTCCTGATGTTGCTGTCATTTGGCACTGATACATCTATCACCACCGCTGTCTTCTGGTCCTTGTCTGTTACCACGATGTCTGGTTGATTGGCCAGTACCTGCCTATCTGTCTGGATCTGGAAGTCCCACAGGATCTTAGCCCTTTTAGTCTCCACAACCTTCTGTGGAATCTCCCATTTGGTCTTGGGAGGGTCTAGCCCATACACTGTGCAGATGTTCCTGTACACAATGCCAGCTACTTGGTTGTGCCGTTCAGTGTATGCTGTTCCTGCCTGCATCGTACATCCTGCCACTATGTGTTGGACTGTCTCTGAGGCCTCTCTGCACAGTCTGCACCTTGGATCCTGTCTACTGTGGTAGACCCCTGCTTCAATGGATCTGGTGCTCAGTGCCTGTTCTTGTGCTGCTATGATCAGTGCCTCAGTGCTATCTTTTAGGCCAGCCCTTTCCAGCCACTGGTGGGATTTCCCAATGTCAGCCACCTCAACTATCTGTCGATGGTACATCCCATACAGGGTCTTGTTTTGCCATGGCACTTCTTCTGCTTGATCTTCCTCCCATGTCTGCTGCTGCTGCCTCAGGCATTCTCTCAGCAGCTCATCTTTGGGTGCCATCTTACTGATGTACTCCTGGATGCTCTGGGTTTCATCCAGGACAGTGGCTTTGACACTCACCAAACCCCGCCCACCTTCTTTCCGGCTGGTGTACAGTCTCTGGGTGTTGGATTTGGGGTGGAAACCTCCATACATTGTGAGGAGCTTCCGGGTCTTCACATCGGCAGCCTCCATGTCCTCCTTGGGCTAGCTCACTATACCAGCAAGGTATCTGATGACTGGCAGGGCATACCTGTTGATGGCGTGGATCTTGTTCTTCCTATTGAGCTGGCTCTTCAGGACCTGTCTTATCCTTTGGTGGTACTTGGATGTTGCTGTCTTCCTTGCCTCCTCATTGTGGTTCCCATGTGACTGTGGGATGCCAAGGTACTTGTAGCTGGTCTCTATGTCTGCTATGTAGCCTGCTGGTAGTTCCACCCCATCAGTCTTGACTACCTTCCCTCTCTTTACTACCATCCGGCCACACTTCTCCAGTCCGAATGACATCCCAATATCCTCACTGTAGATCCGTGTCAGGTGGATTAGTGAGTCAATGTCTCATTCATTCTTAGCATAGAGCTTGATGTCATCCATGTAGAGGAGGTGGCCAATGGTAGTTCTGCTCTTGAACATGTATCCATATCCACTCCTTGTGATTATCTGGCTGAGGGGGTTCAAGCCAATGCATGGGAGGAAGCAGCGGGGACAGCGCATCACCTTGGTATATGCCGCACTTGATGGCCACTTGTGCAAGCTGTCTTGAGTTGACTTCCAGCGTTGTCTTCCACAGTCCCATTGAGTTCTTGAGGAAGGTCCTTAGTGTCCTGTTGACTTTGTATAGTGCCAGACAGTCACCGATCCATGTGTGCGGCATTGAGTCATAGGCTTTCCTGTAGTCAATCCAGGCTGTGCTCAGATTGGTCTGTCTAGACCTTGAGCGACTGCTCTATCTATGAGCAACTTGTGTTTTGAGCCTCTGGTGTTGTTCCCAATGCCCTTCTGAGCTGTGCTCATGTACTGGCCCATGTGGTCCTGTAGCTTGGCGGCTATGATGCCTGATAGGACTTTCCATGTTGTGGGGAGGCAGGTTATTGGCCGGTAGTTAGACGATGCTGTTCCCTTGTGGGGGTCTTTCATGATCAGCACTGTCCTTCCTTGTGTTAGCCAGTCTGGGTGGGAGCCTGCTGCTAGCAGCTGGTTCATCTGTGCTGCTAGGCGTTCATGCACTGCTGTTAGTTTCTTTAGCCAGTAGGTGTGGATCATGCCCGGTCCAGGTGCTGTCCAGCTCTTTATGTTCTTGACCCACTGTTGGATGTCTGCTACTGTGATGGTGACTGGTTCCTGTTCTGGGAGATTGTTGTGGTCTGTTCTCAGGTCCTGCAGCCACTTTGCACTGGTGTTATCAGTCTTCTCTTTCTCTCATATGGTCTTCCAGTACTGTTCAGTCTTTGCTGTTGGTGGCTCTGCTGTTATTGTATTGTTGCACTGCAGTTGGGAGTATACCTTGGACGGTTCTTTGGAGAACAGGGCATTTATCTTTTTCACCTCTGCTTCGCTAGTGTATCTCCTTAGCCTGGTAGCCAGTGCTGTGAGCCTTTGTTTAGCAGTCTCTGGGGCTTCAGATGGAGTCAGGCCCTTGTATTTTTTCAGTAGCCCAGTCTTATCCTTAATCTCTACACCCTTCTGTAGTTCCACCAGCTGACTAACTTCTCTCCAGGTTGCCTTGATCTTATCCTCCAACCTCATTGCCCGGGGGGGTATGTACTGGTGTCCTTCTTGATTGGGTAGCCAAGCATCTCCAGGATTACAGAGGCTGTAGCGTATACCAGTTCATTGGTTAGAGTTATGGTGGTAGTAGGAATTGTCATTAGGGCTCTATTGGCATCTTCTAGCATACTAGCTGATGGCATTTCTCCAACGAGCGTTGGTAATCAGTCTCGAGGGTTGACTGTAAGCTAGTTTATCCATGATCTTATGCCTTATATCAGTTGCTGTGATCTGTAATGGAGGGGGTGGGAGTGAAGTTCCAGCTTCAGGCATTGGTTGCACATCCAGTTGTTCTTCTGGGTCTTCTTCTTGAGTCGGGGATGTAATGTGGAGTTGATCTATCTCAAGTTGTGAGAGCAGCTTCCTCTTTACCATGTTGAACTGTTGGGTAACGAGCTGTTTCTGTTAGTGTGGATATAGGTCTTTTGTCCATCCATAGTTCCCTCATACATTTCATATATCCCCTCTCATTAGGTCTACTGTTGTAAGCAGCATTCCATCACTTCCAAGTTCTCTTGTCTCCTCCATGTATGGTTTGTTCCAGTAGCCCACTTATCATCAGATTGTCCTGGTTCCCTAACATCTGGCACAGACCTTGTTAATCTGGGCGACATCCGAGCTGGCATGACTCTCCTATTCAAGGTAGACAAGTGAGGCGTTAGAGGGTCTTTTGCCCAAGGATCCCTATTGGAAAGGTAGGTAGATACCAACCAGGATTTGAACCCCAGTCTCCTGCATCAAAGGGCATCACACTTAACCACTATGGTGCGCTTAACCACTATGCTATCCAGTCACACATATGCATATATACTTATATGTAACACACAGCTGTTTCTATATCATAGATCTGAGGAAGTAGGACTATGCTCATGAAAGTTTATCCAATAAATAAATTTGTCAGTCTTTAAAAGTGCCACAGGACTCCTTCTTTGTTTTGAAGGATCTATGAAAGTTCAAGGAAAATCATTTCAACTTCTAAAAAAAAAGTCCCACTGTTAGTATTTGAGGAATATTTTAAGTGAATTCAGTACTTGGAAATGTAACAGACAAAGCCCTACACACCAAATTAATATTCTATATAGGGCCAATACAGTGTTTCTATGCTCTTTTCTGTTAATATGCCTTCAAATCAGTATATTGTAGCTGGTTTTATTTAGCTTAGATCATCATGAAAATCTCTAAAACATTGACAGAAATCTGCTTACCCAGTCTTCCCATCCTGATTGCTGATAAACAATAAATGATATTTTATTACCAAAAATCATTGTTCAGTCAGAAAAAAAGGATTAATAGAATTTTGAAAGGCTTGTTTGTACTCTGGTGAAGGATTCAAGATCACAGAAAATGAAGAACCTAGGTACATAGACAACGAAGGAATAGAAGCTGAAATGGAATGGAGACTGAAAATAATTTGTTTTGGAAATAATCCGCATTCAGAAGCATCCAACTTATTAATTATTAGCTCACAAAGTATTTATAGTTATACTTACTTTCAATTAATCCCTTCCAATATTACCTCATAATTGTAAAATCATGTGCTAAAGGAATCAGAGAGGAAAGCTAAAGAAATGGGACTGGATTCTAGTGTACATAAAGGTCCTTTTTCAATACTTTGACAAGGTACAAGGGGGACTTTGTATAAATTACAATTAGGCTATTAAAATCAATCTGTAAATAAGAAATTTGATAAATCTATACAGTAGTTGCCTTGATTGTAAAGTAACTCCACCTTTAAATAAAATGACCTGATAAGGACCAATCCTTTTAAGTCAATGGAAATTTCTATCCTTAATTTCAATGGGAGTTAGAGTGTACCTTTATTCAGGCTACCAAACAATAACGATAAGCCAAATCAAGAACCAAGAAGAAAGCATTAGAGGTCAATGAACACTCTTTGTTCACTGATTAGTGGTATTCATGACAATCATTTTTATAAGATAAGGGAAAAGTCAACAAATTCTTATATGTAATTTTTTATGCTACATTACAGAGATGTAATGAAAATTAATTTGTTATGTGAATAATGTATAGCAATAAAAAAATTCATCCACAAACAAGCAGCTTATATTTCTATAGTCTCAAATTACTACAGTGCAGGCCATGGAAAGTTTATTCCATACTTAAGCTTAATTTCTTGCTATGGCAAACACTTTCAACAACACTGTTAAAACCACTTCTGTGGCTCAGGTTTGAGAATGAAATTCACTCCAGTGCAGAGAGTCACTGAAAGGCCAGTGATCATCCATTTGCACCCATTCACACCCACTAAAAGGGGCATATCCTGTCAGTGCCACTGGGGTAAGGCACTTGGGGAACGCAAGGCTGTCCCACTTTTGTGGGGACTCCCAATGCAGCAGTGCCTAGCCTGTGGGAGGGGTGGCGCCTGCTGCAGGAGGGAGGGTGGTCATTCAGGGCTGCAAGGCCAGCTGGCCTTGGGTATGGTGTGGCTGGCACTGGGGGGCTTGACTGATGTGGGGGGAAACCAGGGCTCACAAACGAGCAAGAGGGGCCACATCCCAGCTAGCGCTGGGGAGGCCTGAGGCCCATGGATCAGTCGGCTGCAAGAACAGGGCAGGCCAGTGCTCGGCACTGGGATCTGATGCATGAGGCTGGGGCCCAAAGCGGAGTACCTGCTCAGGCCAGAGGCCATGGCCTGCAGCAATCCTACACTGCTCCTAGGCTGGCTGGTCTGCTCCAGCAGATCTGGGAGCTACTGGGGCAAACTGCCAGCTCAGGGGCAGGGCAAGCCAGCACATGGTATCTTTAGGCTGGTAGTTTTATTGGACTGCCAGGCTGGGGCCCCCCCAGAAGGCTGGCAGACAAGACTGCCCAAGCTAACCTGAACCACAGGGGCCCAGCAGACACAGGTCCACATTGTGTGATCTGGCACAGTAGTACTCTGGCTGGGGTCAGATTCTTGTGAGGTGGCTGCATCCCTTTTAATTCAGGGCTGCAGCCCCTGAAGATCTTCTATCAATCTGGTCCTGTATCTTGTAACTCACTACGCATGGGACAGTGACTTCATAATGACTGAAAGACATTGGTCTCCATTAGGACGCAGAAGTCTGCCCCCATGATCAGTTTCAAGATCTCAGACAAGAGTGGCATGTTTAAGCAACTACCACCAACTTCTGAAAACAGTTCTTATACCTCCTGTGACATCTCTCCAAAAACACAGCTTGTTAAGAGCTGCCTTAAGCTTGTGTGCTATAGCCTTGTATCCCAAGGAAGGCTTTTCTTGGGATTACTTTGAGGATATACTGCACTGCAAGATACTACACTAAAGAACATTGCACATTCTTACTCATTCAGAATGCAAGTGCTTCCACAATGAGAACTGTACAGTTTAAATGACAGCAACACTTAAACAGGGGGAAATGACTGGAGTTTTCACAAGCTTCCTGGTAACTAAACTGAGAAATCCTGAAAAAAAATACTGCTTTCTGAAGTGTTTATATTTAAAAATATTACAAGAAAAAAGAATACCAGACTATAGATTACATATCAAAAGAAGTTCCTAATAAAATAGACATAGACAAATTGGAGCATTGGGCCAAAAGAAAGCCCATGAAGTTAAAAAAGGACAAGTGCAAAGTCCTGCACTTAGGATGGAAAAATCCCATGTACTGCTACAGGCTGGAGACAGACTGGCTAAATAGCAGCTCTGTAGAAAAAGACCTGGGGGTTATGGAGGATGGGAAGTTGGATATGAGTCAACAGTGTGCCCTTGTTGCCAAAAAGGCAGATGGCATATTAGGTTGCATTAGTAGAAGTGCTGTCAACAGATTGAGGGATGTGATTATTCCCCTCTACTTGGTACTGGTGAGGCCACATCTAGAATCCTGTGTCCAGTTTTGTGCTCCCCACTACAGAAAGGAAGTGGACAAATTCAAAAGAGTCCAGTGAAGGGCAACAAACATGATTAGTTCCAAAGGGGCAGCCGTGTTAGTCTAGTCAAGCAAAAAAAGCAAGTAGTCTTGTGGCACTTAAAGACTAACAGATTTATTTATCTCATGCGCCTTCATGGGAGAATATCCCACTTTGTCAGACACTTTGAAGAGGGAGAAGTTACAGAACTGGATGAAAATAAATGCAGGGGAGTGTAAGACATGCGATCAGGTGACTTATAAGGAGAGACTGAAGAAACTAGACTTATTTAGTTTGAAGAAGAGAAAACTGAGGGGGGATTTGACAGCAAACTTCAATTACTTCAAGGGATGCTCCAAAAAGGAAGGAGCTAGGCTTTTCTCAGTAGTAACAGAGGACAGAAGAAGAAGCAATGGTTCAAGTTGCAGCTTGGGTAGTCAAGGTTGGATGTTAGGAAAAGCTTTCTAACTAGGGGTGTGGTGAAGCATTGGAATGGGTTACCTAGGGAGATGGTGGAATCTTCATCTTTGGAAACATTTAAGGACAGGTTAGACAAAATCCTGGCTGCGATGATTTAGTGGGAGTGGTTTTGCTTTTAGCAGGGGGTTGGACTAGATGACCTCATGAGGTTCCTTCTAGCCCTAATATTCTATGATTCTATGAAATAGAATAGATCCACAAAGCTAGACATATTTTGTGATTAGGGAGAAAAACAACTATATTGTGCTTTAAAAATCTTTTTCTTTATTAACACAATCCTTCTTCTAAATTGAAAGAAGAAATTTCTAAATTGTATTATCATAAGTCAATTTTTGAATTAATAAAACAGTTTCTTACAAGTCTGGTATGAGGGAAGTTGCTATAATTGTTTCTTTATTTTGAGGATTTATCCCTCTGATGTCTGGAAGTGACTTTTTTCTTTCCATAGTTCTACCAGATGGAAAATGTAACAGTGTATGTACACAGCAAAAGAGTGACAGCTCAAGAGAACAGCAAAACTTAACTTTTTTCACAAAGATGGCATTCCAAATGAAGGTAGAACAGCACTGTGTTTATGATATTTGTGTACACATTTTGACAGACATTTAAAATTGACAGTTGCCTAAAATGATCATCCAGGTTTCATTGTATGACAATGTTTCTCTGACCAGTTTCCTTTGTGCAATAGTCCTCAAAGAGCATTTCCTATTAGCATTTCTGAATAGAGTATCAGTCAGTTTCTTCCTTCTCTATTATACTAAAAATCCAAGCAAATCATAGAATCACAGAATCACAGAAACTGCAAAGAACCATGAAAGGTCATTGAGACCAGTCCCCTGCACACATGGCAGGACCATGTACCTTCTTAAGCTGTCCCTGACAGGTTTTTTGTCTAACCTGCTTTTAAACACTTCCAATGATGGAGATCTCCCACAACTAAGTGACAACGTGGGAGGCTGGGGGGAAGGGGTGGAACTTGGGGGTGCTGGGACTGTAACACCAAGGATAAAAGAGAGGGTAGTTGGAACATGGGGGAGGAATGAAATAATTGTGTTAGATGTTCTAACGAAGCTTTAATACCTGAGGCAAGTGCGGGAGGACAACGCCGGGAGAAATCGAAGGGAGGTAGATGCAATAGAATTGAAATCAACATGGGAAAGTAAGGCAATCATCCTGGTATCTTAGGTGCCTGTACACAAATGCGAGGAGCCTGGGAAACAAGCAGGAAGAATTGGTAGTACTGGCACAGACAAGGAACTATGAGATCATTGGAATAACAGAGATGTGGTGGGATAGCTTGCATGACTGGATCTCTGCCATGGATGGGTATAAATTGTTCAGGAAGGACAGGCAGGGAAGAAGAGGGGGAGGAGTAGCGTTATATGTAAAAGTGCTCTTTGACTGCTCAGAGCTCCATTATGGAAGTGAAAATGAGCCAGTTGAAAGTCTGTGGGTTAAGTTTAGAGGAGGGGGCAACAAGGGGGATGTCGTGGTGAGTGCTACAGCCCTCCAGACTGGAAGGAGCAGGTGGATGACGCATTCTATGGACAACTGGCAGAAGTTTCTACATCACAGGTTCTCATGGGGGGCTTCAATTACCCTGACATCTGCTGGGAGGCCAATACAGCAGTGCACAGGCAATCCAGGAAGTTTTTGGAAAGTGTTGAGGACAACTTCCTGGTACAAATGCTGGAGGAACCAACTAGGGGCTTTGTACCTCTCGACCTGCTGCTTACAAACAGAGAAGAATTGATTGGGGATTTAGAAGTGAATGGCAAACTGGGCAGCAGTGACCATACGATGGTAGAGTTCAAGATTCTGATTAATGGAAAAAAGGAATGAAGCAAAACGCAGACCCTGGACTTCAGAAAAGCAGATTTTGGCTCCCTCAGGGAACCGATGGGCAGGATCCCTTGGGAGGCCGATCTGAAGGTGAAAGGTGTCCAAAAGAACTGGCTGCATTTTAAAGAAACCCTGCTAAGGGCACAGGAAGATACCATTCCAATGAGCACAAAGAACAGCAAATGTGGAAGGCGCCCAGTGTGGCTTAACAGAGAACTCTGCACTGAGCTAAAACATAAAAAGGAAGCTTACAGGAAGTGGAAGCTTGGACAGATGACTAAGGAGGCATACAAACATATTGCTCAGGACTGCAGGGATAGAATCAGAAAGGCCAAAGGAGTTGCGGCTAGCAAGGGATGTGAAAGATAACAGGAAGGGGTTCTACAAGTATGTCAATAAGAAGAAGAGGATCAAGGATGGTGTAGGTCCCTTACTGAATGGGAGAGGTATCCTCATGATGGAGGATGAGGAAAAAGCTGAAGTTCTCAATGCTTTTTTTTACTTCAGTTTTCACAGGCAGGGCCAGCTCCCAGCCCACTACACTGGGTATGGCAGATTGGAGAGAAGAAGAGAGGCCCTTGGTGACAGAAGGTGAGGTTAGGGACTACTTAAAGAAGTTGGATGTGCACAAGTCCATGGGGCCAGATGAACTGCATCCGAGGGCGCTGAGGGAGTTGGCCGATGAGATAGCACTATCACTGGCCATCATCTTTGAAAACTCATGGTGAATTGGGGATGTGCCAGAGGACTGGAAAAAAGCAAATATAGTGCCTATCTTCAAGAAGGCAAAAAGGAGGAACCAGGAATTACAGACCTGTGAGCCTCACCTCAATCCCTGGAAAAATCATGGAGCAGGTTCTCAAAGAATCCATCCTGAAACACTTGGAGGAAAATAGTGTCATCAGGAACAGTCAGCATGGATTCAACGAGGGTAAATCATGCTTGACCAATCTCATCATCTTCTATGATGAGAAGACTGGATTTGTGGATGCAGGAAGAGCTGTTGATGTGATATACCTCGACTTTAGCAAGGTTTTGATATGGTTTCCCACAGCATTCTTGTCGGCAAGTTAAGGAAGCATGGGCTGGATGTGTGGACTATAAGATGGATAGAGAACTGGCTAGATCAATGGTTTTAGCATGTAGGAATCAATGGCTCCATGTCTAGTTGGCAACCAGTAATGAGTGGTGTGCCTCAGGGGTCAGTCCTGGGGCCAGTTCTGTTCAACATTTTCATTAATAATATGGGTGATAGGATAGATTGCACACTCAGTAAGTTTGCGGATGACACCAAGCTGGGGGGAATGGTAGACGTGCTGGAGGGCAGGGACAGGATTCAAGGAGACCGTGACAAATTAGAACAGTGGGCCAATAGAAATCTCATGAGGTTCAACAAGGACAGGTGCAAATCCCTGCACTTGGGACGGAAAAACCCCATGCACTGCTACAGGCTGGAGAGGGATCAGCTAAGTAGCAGCACTGTAGAAAAGGACCTGCGGGTCCTGGTGGATGGGAAGATGGATATGAGTCAGCAGTGTGCTCTGGCTGCCAAAAAGGCCAATGGCATACTGGGCTGCATCAGAAGAAGAGTTGCCAAAATATCAAGGGATGTGATTCTTCCCTTCTGTTTGGCACTGGTGAGGCTGCATCTGGAATACTGTGTCCAGTTTTGGGCTCCCCACTACAAAAAGGACGTAGACAAATTAGAAAGAGTCCAGTGGAGGGCAACAAAAATGATCAAGGGGCTGGAGCACAAGACCTATGAATAAAGACTGAAGGAACCTGTAGAAGCCTGTAGAAGAGAAGACTGAGGGGGGATTTGATAGCAACCTTCAACTGCCTGAAGGGATGCTCCATGGAGGACAGAGCTTGGCTGTTCTCAGTAGTAACAGAGGACCAAACAAGGAGCAATGGTTTCAAGTTGCAGCTGGAGAGGTCAAGGCTGGATATTAGAAAAACTTTCTTACTAGGTGAGTGGTGAAGCATTTGAATGGGCTACCTAGGGAGGTGGTGGAATCTCCACCTTTGGAGATGTTTAAGGCCTAGCTAGACAAAACCCTGGCTGGGATAATTTAGTCGGAGTGCTCCTGCTTTTTTGGACGGAGGTTGGACTAGATGACCTCATGAGGTCCCTTCCAACCCTATGATTCTATGATTCCAGAAACTGCCTAGGCAATTTATTCCAGTGATTAGTCACCCTAACAATTAGGAATTTTTATCCTAATGTCCAATCTATATCCCTTGTCATTGCTTCTTGCCCTGTTACTGGCAGCTAAAGAGAACAATTTTTTTCTCCCTCTTCCTTGTAACAACCTTTTAGGTACTTGAAAACTGGTATTCTCTCCTCCCACAGTCACCTCTTCTCCAGACTTAACAAACCCAATTGTCTCAATCTTCCCTCATAAGTCAAGCACTCCGGATCTTTAATCATTCTTGTTTTTGCTCTTCCTTGGACTTTCTCCAGTTTGTCAACATTGTTCCTGAAATGTGGTGCCCATAACTGGACACAATACTCCAGCTGAGGCCTAATCAGCACAGATTAGAGTGGAAGAATTCTCATTTCTCACTTATTATACTCCTGTTAATATATCCCAGAATTCTATTTGCTTTTTTTGTACCAGTGTTAATCTGTTAACTCATACTCAGCTTGCAGTCCACTATCACACCCAGATCCCTTTCTGCAGTACTCTTCCCTAAGCAGTCACTGTCTATTTTGTATGTGTGTCATGGATTGTTCTTTCCTAAGTGGAGTATTTTGCACTTATCTTCACTGAATTTCATTCTGTTTGCCTCAGACCATTTCACCAGTTTGTCCAAATCATTTTGAATTGTGATCCTATCCTCCAAAGCAATTGCAACCACATCCAGCTTGGTATAATCCACAAACTCTGTAAGTGTACTTTTTATGCCATCACCATTGACAAAAATATTGAACAGAACCAGACCCAGAACTGATCACTGCAGTACCCCGCACATTATGCCCATTCACCATGATTATGAACCATTGGTAACTACTCTCTAGCAGTGGTTATCCAACCACTTCCAATTCCCTGGGTTGTCCTTATTTATCTTTTAATAGATGGCCACTGTATCTGCTCTTTTCCAGTCCTCTGGGACTGCTCTAGTCTTCCATGATTTTTCAAAAATAATAGTCAATAGCTTGGATACTTCCTGAGTCAGTTCCTTCAGTATTCTAAGGTGCATATCATCAGGCCCCAGTGACCTGAAGACATCTATCTTGTCTATGTAATTTTTAACTTGTTCTTTCCTTATTTTAGCTTCTTATACAATCCCATTTTTATTACCCTTCCCTCTGTCAGGCATCCAATTGCCACAGACCTTCTCAGTGAAGACCAAAACAAAGAAATGGTTTAGTTCCTTCATCACTTCCACATTTTCTGTTCTGTTTTTTCTCTCTTTATAGAGTAATGGTTCTATATTGTCCTTCATCTTTGTCTTGTTTCTAATGTATTTGAAAAATATTTTCTTGTTTCCTTTTATGCCTTCAGCTAGTTTGTTCTCGATTTGTGCCTTCGTCTTTCAGTGAATTAATTCTGTGAATTAAAGAACTTTCCCTTGGTGATATCATATGTATTAAAGATATATTTTGAGTGTATAACATTTTAACTCTATGGACCATTAAGCACAACTGTTTGATTTAGCTTAATCTCTAAACTACAGCATTTCCCTATATGATCAAACAGTAGTCTAGCCAACTAAATGGTTTAATGGTAGTTAGCCAGCTGAATACATAAAATTTGTCTGCACACCGGTATTTAGATGCTTCATGTTTCATCACAAATTGTATAGCTGAACCAAGCACTATTCATTTGCTGACAGTATAAAGAAATATTTAACAATGTGCACATCAGTAATGATTGGTCGCCATTGTTGAATATGGCACAAGAATAAGATATTCTTAATTATTTTTATCACCATAGTACTTAGAGGCCCCAGAGAGATCAGGGTCTTGTTGTGCTAGCTGCTATATGAACACATAGGAAGAAGCAGCTTCTGCCCTCATGATCTAATTTGAACAGACAAAGATTGGGGGTGAGAAATAAAGACATAAAAAGGTAAAATGACTTGTCAAAGGTCACAAAGTGATTCAGCAGAAGAGCCTAGATAAGAACACAGGATACCCAAGACCCAGTTTAGTTCCCTGTAAACTGGACCACACTTGCACTGAGCATTAGCTTGTTGAAGAAGGCAAAGTAAATAGATTCCACAGGTTATTCAGTTTGAGCCCAAAAGCTTTTTGTCTCTGTTACTGATGACACTGCATCTGCTTGGGGAAGGTCTGTACCTAGATTTTCACTTGCAATGTCAGTGCCCAAGAAGATCTGTATGGTTCTAAGAATTAGTAAGGACACATAGAGCCTTCTTCAGCAAGGACACTTCCCCATTTCAAACTCATCCAGATCAGAAATGAGCAAGATTTATTTAATTTTGTTTGATTTCCTATATTAGCTTAGGCCTCAACAACCATCATCACAGTTAAGATTTGGCTTTCACAGCAAAGACTGGGTTAATTCATCCATCTAGGTAAAGAGTGAGACATTTTAGACAATACAGGAAACACTTGCACTGCCATGGTCCATACTGCAACAGTTTTTTGGTTTAGACAAATTCAGTGTCAGGGCTGTCACCACAGTCTGTCTCATGAGCACTAAAGAGAAGTAGTATATATTATACATACCTGCTGTTCAAGAGACCCACAAAAAGTGTACAGCATTATTAAATACTACTAATTATTCTTTGGTGCTGATGAGTAAAGATATATGAGTGTGGGGGAAAGATGGCAACTACACTGGACAAAAAGGAATTTGCACAAAAGAGAGAATTCTCTTCTCTTTCACCAGCAGAAATATTAGGAACAACTGCTGCTATTTAAGTGAGCAGATATATAATTAAAGGAAGTTTTAAAAAATACATCTCTTCAGATTTTTTGAGTTTTACCCATTCCTTAAGTTGTACTACTAACCACAGTAGGTTACATTACAATATGTAATACAACGTGACTTACGCAGATGAATGTAACATAAACAAACATGACATGTGAGCCCAAGAAATTAAAAGACATTTTTCTCTGAAAGAATGTATCAAATGCACCATACCAAACACCATAAATAATAAGGAAAATAATTATACAATTTAAAGCTTTTTTGAAAGCTGTTACTAGATATTTCCTCTGACTACCAAAGGACTAAACAAAAGAAGAGCTCTATCTAGCTTTGAAAGTTTATCTTCTTCACCAACAGAAGCTGCTCCAGTGAAATATATCACCATACCCAACTTGGCTTGCTAATATCTTGGTCTAAAACAATACTTCAAACAGAATATCTACTGACCATTTTCATGTTTGAGATATAATTATTGTGTTAACATTAATATTAATAACATTTCATTAATGTATATAAAAAGTGAGTGGTTCTGAGTCTGAACTGGAAATGCATTGGGATATTCATGTGGTGAATACAGTCTGATGTGAATTTACATTAAAGTTAATAAGCTACAATCCTTATATGAGGGGCTCTTCCATTTATAGCAAAATATCATACATGGAGCTTTATTTTTTTCAGTGACAAAACTAATGGGGCTGGATTCACAGCATATAGGAATATTATTTATAGGGGGAAGTTGTACTTAAGCAGAGAAAAGGGAAAGAGAGAAATATTTTAGTCACAGCCCAAAGAACATGAAGTATTTTACGCTTTTATTCTTATCTGTAACATTTTCCCTGATGAATGAATTTCTCATCAGGATCTGAACTGGATGTGTGAACTATAACCTCACCCTTCCAGTTTTCCTTCTTACTTGCATCCCAAGCCAGTGTGGCATGCTCAAAACTGAGCAGCCCCAGAATTCAGGTTTAGTCACACCCAGAGTTTTAGTTCAGGCACGTCATTAATTAAAGTGATTTTCTTGCATTCAGTGTAAAGCCTAATATATTAGCAGTTAATATGATAATTATCCTCTAATAAGATGTTCACTAATGTAATAATTAAGTTCTAATTACTCTGCCTCTCAGGAAAAAAAATTAAAATCTGTGCTTGACAGAAGAATATAACTATGTACCCCATCTGATTCTAGTCCCTCTTACACACTTATGTCTCTGAGGCCCACACAAAATATAAGTGGGATAAAGATTAGCAGGTCACAGTTCAAGACAACTACAGCTGCATTTCCCCCTTGTGACCCAGAAAGAGCACCCAATATACAATCCAGGCTCCTCAGCCATCATCTGTCATGGGTGAAGAAGAACCATATCTCCCACTCCCAATGGATTTTTCCAAGCTGCACTGTGCCCTGCCTGTACTGAGATAGCCCAACAAGCCAGGGTGCCTGCAGTTGCGGGTTATTAGAGTGTTTAAAGTAAGCACTTAAAGCACAAGCATTACAGAGAATTCACAACAAAAAGAATAAATAAACCTTTACATGCTAATAGGCTTGTTCTTTAAATCCCTCAAAGGGGTATTTCTGTGTTTGCAATTTCATAATATCCTTAGCTCAGAACTTAAAATGACAAAAATAGTTCAGTCTTTCCTTTCACAGAGCATGGGCCTTTGATCTTCCGATTCTAGGGACAGGAGATCAGCAGACAAATGTCCTCTTCATGGAATACAGCTTCAAAAGGCTGGCTTTTTTTTTTTTTCTGGTTTTGGTTTTGGTTTTTTGTAAGTGGATGTGGGGAATTTACACTCACCTTCACCTACATGTTTCCCAAGAATTTCACTTCATATGAATTGTGCCAAAAACTCATTCTTAGCCACAGTGCTCTGTATAGTCCTCCATGGCCCCCAAAATACTTAATCTTTACATTTAATACAATGGACTCCAAAAATGCCTAATATTAATTTAATATCTTTTCAATCATAAATCACATTGCAGGAAATTGCCTACCTGTCACAAAACTGATAATTGTAGGGGTTTTTTGGTTTTGTTTTTTAAGGCCTCATCTAAGAAAACTCCTTTCTCTGAATATATAAGTGATTCTTGCCTTTTAGCATCAGTCTCTGTGGTAAGGACTGCCTCAATTCAGTGTTGTCTTCTACAGTATCAGCATAATACTGGTTTTGTATTTAAAAGGACATCAACTTAAATATCACAAATCAGTATGCAAGATTTTTAACTACTTTTATTACAGCTTAGACTCAAAATTACAATAACTGGTAGAAATTAGATAATAAAAATCCTTCCTGTTTTTCAGCATGCTTATTTTGGGCTTATATACTCAGTTTCACTATTTCCCAATATTTCAGTCAGTTTTCCTCTCTGTGTAACTCTGATACATTGCAAAGAGGGAGATATAACACCTTTCAAAAACCGAAAACTGAACTCATGAATAAGTATAGAACATGGAATCACATTTTATTCATAAGAATGGCCATACTGGGTTAGACCAATGGGCCATCTAATCCAGTGTTTAGTCTTCTGACTATGGCCAAGGCCAACTGCTTCAGAGGGCATTGGCTTCGAGGGCAAGTGATCCATCCTGTCAACATTCCCAGTCTCTGACAAATTGTAATCCCTGCCTATCTTAGCTAATAGTTATTGATGAACCTATCCTCCATAAACTCATTATATATATTGAACCTATCATGTATGTATTCAAGATGTGGGTGCACCATGGGTTTATCAAGAGGCAATACAATAATGCCTTACTCTTTATCCCTTTCCTAATGATTCCCAATGTTCTGTAGCTTTTTTGACTGCTGCTGTACATTGAGTTGCTGCACATCTTTGCTGCACAGAGAACTCTCCACAATGACTCCAGCATCTTTTTCTTGAGTGGTAACAGCTAATTTAGACACCATCATTCTCTAAACACAGTTGGGATTATGTTTTCCAATGCGCAATACTTTGTATTTAATTTAAACAGCATTGAATTTTATCAGCAATTCTGTTGTCCAGTCACCTAGCTTTGTAAGATCCCTTTGTAAATCTTCACAGTATGCCTTGGACTTAATTATCTTGAATAGGTTTGTCTCTAAGTTTTGCCACCTAACTGTTTAGCCCTTTCTCAAAATCACATGAATATGCTGAACAGTACTGGTCCCAGTACAGTCACTTGGGATCACTCACAATGCATGAAGCTAAGCATGTACACAAATCCTTCCTGGACTGAGGCTCTCTCTATCTATTCTTATACTGTGAAGTTTATTTGGATACATAAGATCAAAGAGACGTTCATCAAATATAAATAACAAGCAACGTTATGTTATAGTCATTTTATAATGTCTTTATTACTGCAGCAGTGCCAATCAAGGATCAAGGCCTCATTGTGCTAAGCAAACACAAAAACAGCCTTTCCTCCAGAAAGCTCACAGTCTAAGAAAGTGACAAGATGGACAGGTGGAAGAAAAACACTTCATGTAGGGAAAACACTTAGCTGTACAATTAGCCAGTAAGGCTTTGCATCATGGAGGGACTCTGCAAAAGGTGAATTTCACCCTTAGTGAAATAAAAATGTGATCCACAGCAGGTAACATCCTGTAATGCAAACTGTATCTAATGCATAATTTATCTGTTGCAAGACAATATCTTCAAAATTGCTGCCGAAATACACATTTCATGTGCATGGCAGTTTGATAGATATGTTTTGCAGAAAAAGTAGTTTATCTACAGTATTTAAAGCATTTCAAGCCCAGCTGAAAGGTAAAAGTCCAAATAAATACTATGTTAGTGACAAAGTATGGAACTGAAATATGTTATTAAAATTTTCAACAAAGGAAAGGTCAGAAACAAAATTATATTTTATATTCACTGGCATATCAAAACACAGTCATATTGTCAAATTGTAAAGTCAATGTGTAACTCAAAGAACATATTGATACTTCTGTGACCGACCCTAATTTTCTCTTTTAGTTTAAATTTTCAGTTTAACAAAATGTCTGTTTTATTACTGAATTAAGCATCTGTTTCACTACTTCATATGAATGAGAGTTGGACCAATATTGTATCTGAATTACTCAGAACCTCATATCTGAAGCCTTTCAAATGTTTTGGGTAAGAAGGGAGTCAATCCAAAACACTTCAGTCTGAATTGGGCATTATGGTTTGGTTTGGAGTAGTATGGAACACAAGAAGAAGATTATTTTTAAATAAACCATAAAGCTTGCAGAAACAACTGACTTCATTAGATTCTCACTACTCAGGATGGCCCTCTAAACACTGGCACTTCAAATGTCAGTGCCCTCCAACCCATATGTTAGTTCAATTAATGCAAACATTGAGTTAGTGACTTTTGTTGTTGTTAAAAATGCTAACTATTATCACTGTATGTTGCCGACGTATATCTGCTTAAAAATATATCTCATCTTCCATGAATGCCCCACTGTAGTGGTCTACAACCACTATGAATCAAAGAACCAGTTTTAGTTGCCAGTTGTGGTTCATCTAACTAGCAGTGTCACCTGGCATACCAATGATGGTTCCCTAAATGCAATGTAAGCTGAGAAGTATTGTTCTGGAGACATATTATGATGGTCATGGCCAACATGGAATTAATGTGAATAGGCCTGGTTATGGGGCCAGATTAGGGACATTCAGATGTACAAACTAAATAAGGTCACAGGCTACCATTTGTGCCAGAAAGATGCCTCCAGATTAGAATTCAAATGAACCTCAAAAAACTTAGTGTAAAAATTAAAATATATCCTACCACGGCTGGTGCTGAAATATAGGATTTGTGTGTGTGGACAATGGGAAGGGAACAAACAATTTAAGCATGGTAAATATATCAAATGAGGGCCTGAGATGTATTTTGCGAGCAGTGCAATTTTTGTTCTTTTCTTTTCTTTTCTTTTATTTTATTTTATTTTATTTTATTTTATTTTATTTGGTGTGACACTTTTGGTGTCTAGTTCCACTTTACAACTGTAAAACTATACATCAGAAAGAGCAAAAAGTGAGAGCTAGTTGTATGCAAGAAAAATGGGTGCTTTGAATTAATTATTCAATGAAAAATGGCAATTTAATCAAACAAGGACTTTGACAAGAGTATTCAATCAGCTATACTGAGAGAGGGGAACATGTCTGCACTTGAGAGCTTTTCTGAAGTGATACTTAAATGATTCTGTTGTTCTTCCCAAAGAAGCAAGGATCTCTCATTTTCAACAACAATTTTAAGTTGCATACATGAAATGAAGAGAGAAACCAAAACCTATTCCATGAAACTGCACCCTCTCCCATGATATCTGGCTGTGAGAAGGTGTCAGTCAGTGTGCCTGCATACAAAATGTATGATAACCTTTTGACTGCATAAGGGACTGACAACATCAATTGTTTAAAAGTGGTCATCTTTTAAAATAATTGGGAAAAAATTGTACTCTGTGGGCCAGATCCTCACTGGTGTAAATCAGAACAGTGTCATCAGCTACAACTGTGGTTATATCAATTTACACCTACTGATAAGCTAGCCCAAAACATTTGGAGATATTTTGAAATGATTTCTTAAGACATGAAGTGGTATAGGTAGAGTGGTACAGCTATCACTGTTTATTTTGCAGTCTGTGGCTTAATATATGTACACACCTAGAGCACATAAGAAAAAAAATATGCCAACAGTTAAATAGAATTTAGACACACTGTTACAGTAAAAGTTTCATCATAGTGAATACAATATATATTTGTAACTTGTTCCACAATTACAGTCCACTAGGTTTATTTTTATTATTCTTTCCTTTAGCTGTAGATCTTTGTTATGAATTTTCTTCTCTTACAGAGAGTAAGCACCTGCTTTTTTATTATAGCCTATTCTGTTTTTATTTTTATGGAATGAATACATTTATGCAACTTTACAACTTTTGCTTCTATTAAAAAAATTCAATGAAACATCAAAACAGCTAGTGAATATATGTTATCCTCATGCAATTCTTTCTTTAAAGCTGCTCTCCTAATAATGATAACAAATGAAAAATAATGGCATGAATTGGTCTTACAGTAAAGGAAGAAATATTTTGTAAAATATGCTCTCACTCTTTATTGTTTTTCTACCCCTATGTAGCAGCAGTGCTTACTTCAGAATTGACACAGGTGAAAGCAATCACTCTTGTACAAGGGCATTGAGATTTTTTTTGTGGTGTTTATAGTTATCTGTATAACTTAAATTAGATTTAAACAAAGTCTTCTTAAATTACTAGCCAATATCCATTAGTGACTACTCTTATAAGAGAATCAGGTTTTCTGACATTTTGTATTGATTTATTTAACCACTACCCCTAGTGTCTGTATAATGTAATTCGAAACTGGAATGAGTCAGAGCCATAGAAAGGCCTACTCAGAATGAACACTGACAAGTTAGTTGAAATGCTGCTCATGCCATGGAAACAATGAAGTGTGACATTTCATGTGTTAAGTCTGGAAGCAAGCTCGCTGGAAAATAATGCAAGACTCTCATGTGTTTTGTTTTTCTGGAGGATGGTGATATAAAGAAGAAAAAATGTAAATGGTTATTGCCTTTTTTTAACCATTACGGAAGATACTTCTCATTTATTTGGTTACTTTCTTAATATTTTTTGATACCTTAACTCTTCTACCAGTGTTATTTACTTCAAGGATCCATACTACACCCATCGCAGAAATGTAGCATTCTCCTTAAACAGACATACGCTAGATACACTAGAATGGATTCAGTGAAATATAAAATATACTTCCTTTTTATTAGTAATTAAGGCTAAAATCCTGCAAGTAGCTCTGTACAGGGGAAAAATACTCATTGTATCATCTTACCTCCTGGTTAAAAAAAAAAAAAAAACAAAGAAAGAAACAAACAAAAAAAACCCTCTCTAATTTGATTCACTGCACAGAAGAATTAAGTATGTTACTTGAAAGCTTATGCACACATCTTTGTTGACAATCAGGCATTTAAGCATATAATTGTTTGAAGAATTACATTTATCTAATGAAGAAACCTAAAGCTAATAGGAAGTGAGCAGATCTTTTAGGCCAACATCTTTTGACCTCCAGGCTAGTTTGTGAAAATCATGTCCCTAGTTTGTTAAAGTGATGTTCTTAAGCATCTTTTTTCTAGGAAAGATTGGAAAGACATCCCCTGAAGGAGTTTAAGATTTTTTTTCCTAAACTTCCTAGATCTGTGGTAACAGTCTTTCAGTACTGCCTCTCATTTTCACATCATAAAAGTGTCTTTTTTTTTTAACTGAAAAACAAAAATGATTTACCACACTTTAGGATTAAAAACTAGAGGAGAGATCTCAAGTGTAAGTTTAAAAGAGGAATCAACATTGAGCTGGTATGTTTCTAAGGAGTGCCATAAGGATCAATTCTCGGGCTCACATCATAAAATATTTTTTCATGAGTTGGAAGAATAAATAAAATCATCACTGATCATGTTTAGAGATGACACAAAGATTAGGGGATTGATAAATAAGGAAGAGGACAGTTCACTAATACAGAATGAACTGCATCTCTTGGTTGAATGCAAATAAATTATGCTTTAGTATGGACAAATCAAAAGTCATATATCCAGAAACAAAGAACATGTTCACATTTTCATGATGGAGAACTAATCTGGTAAATATTGACTCTGAAAAAGAAGTGGGGGTCATGCTAGATAATGAGCTGAATACACTAATGTGATCTTTAGATGTATAAAGAGAAGATTCATAAGTAGGGAGAAGGAGATTATATTACTTCTGTATTTAACATAGGTACGATCACTGGTGAAATACTGGGATCAGTTCCACTATCAGCATTTCAGGCATGTTGATAAATTGGGGAGGGTTCAGAGAAAAAAAATCTGAGAATTATTAAAGGATTGGAAAACATGCCATGCAGAGATACATTCATGGGGTTTGCTCTATTTATCTTAACAAAGAGAAGAAGGTTAAGTGGTGACTTAATCACTTCCTGTAAGTGCCCACATGGGGAACAAAAATTTGATAATGGGCTCTTCAATCTAGCAGATAAAGGTGTAGTAAGATGACCAAGTGATTAAGGTGATTCACTGCTAATTGTATGCTTCCTGCCTGTGTTAGTTTAAAAGGCCACTGTTAAAGTTGCTATAACTTAATTCAGACCAACTTTTCAGTGGAAAGGTTTAATTTTGCATGTGATGTAAGATCACACATACACATCACACATCTGCTCCAATCTGCCTACCAGGTCTTTTCTGGTAAGCCAGTAAGGTAATAACATTTACAAATATGACACTTGAAGATGTGAATCCAGCATTCTTCCCTGCAAAAGAATGGAAATGACAGGAAGAGAAGTAGAATGCTACCAGGGTCAAATGTACATCCAAATTGCTAATCAGAAGTTAACCCAGAATTCTTGTCTTGCTGAGCAAAAATAGCAAGAGTCCTGTGGCACCTTAAAGACTAAAAACTTTTACTGGGCATAAAGGTGCCACAGGACTCTCATTTTTCCGGTCCACAGACTACCATGGCTACCCCTCTGGAAACTGTCTTGTTGAGAGCTCATTCGCCTATACTCTTTTTAGGAAACTAACACTTTTTTGTCCACTTTCAAGGAACATGGGATCATGTTTTGAAGATTAGATGTTTTTTCAAAGAATGCTGAAGTGGTTTCATGACCTTAATTCTCTAATCTGTTCAGACTGTATTTGGAGAGCATGGAGATGAAGAGGATCGCAGGGAGCCAATAATGGCTTCCTGACTCTGAGCTGCCCAGCCTCAGCATAGAACTAAGCAGCTGACTAGAGCCATGGAAAAACTGAATATAGAGGAGCTCTTCTCCACTATTCTTTCCCACTTCCCACTCTGGAATGCCTCTCCCCTCCTTTAATCGAAGGGAACTCGGTAGAAAGCAGTTATTTTCGAGGCTTGTAATTTGGCGAAATCTGAGCAGATAAAGCATGATCCTGACATACAAGCCACTTCCCTGCCAAATTTCAAGTTCCTGCTCCAAAGATTGGGAGAACTAAATCTCTAAGTCTCAAGAATTTTTTTAACACTCAGAAAGCAAGATATTTTTCTATAGCTTCAGTGTTTGAAATGGCTGAACCACACTCATGGAACATTTTCAAAACTAAGATCAACCTGAGACATACACCTGGCATGGAAAATTTCAGTCCCAATCACTGAAGTCTAGCAAAGTTATAATTGAAATAAAAGATCTTCTAAATGGAAGTGTTGGGAACACCTATTACTAAACAATAATACCAATTCTGCCTGTAAGATATATCATTATAAATATATAGGTCTATGACTTAAGTTTGATTTTATTTTTTCTCTTTTGTTTGACATTTGCTTTTGTGGCAAGTTCTGGTAGCCCTGTAGTTTCTGCTAGCCAGAGGTGGCCAAAATGATAGTTTGTCTTAATTGGTAAAGCTATATACCACCAAAATAATAAAAACCAGCATGAAAAGCCCAAAGGGGGACATTAGTCAGCCATCAGAAAAAAACAATAATTTAGACTGGATTTAAAAATATATATTTAAGGAGTGAAGGGTTGTATTTTGACCTGTCAGGTTTGACAGTGTCCTTAAATAAACATTAATTGTAGCAACACATATTTAATACACCTGTATTAAACTCATTAATGTCAGACCAAAAATGGTTGTTGAATGAGTCAATCCATTTTATAATTTTGCTCTTTTTTAAAACCAATCTGTCACACACATGCATATACCGTCTACTAAAGATGGTTGTTGTGCCAATTAGAGTGACCGCCTGTGGTGGAGTCACACCAGGTGTTGTGCAGAGAATTTTCCAGATCTGGCATAATCCGATCAATCCATGATCCATGAATCCTATTCATCCTTGGTGAAGTTCCAAGAGTGGTGCCAGGTAGGGTCAGAGCATTAACTTCTTTGCATATCATCCATCATAGCAGAAAAACATGTTTTTGTATAGGATGACTGACCAAAGGATGGCCAGATCTTTTTGATTGTGTCATTTTGCACAAAGACAAACTACCTTATAGTCACAATTTGTCACTGATAATAACAAGAAGTGCCACAGCCTGATCTTGGTGTAGTCCTCTGGTATGAGAGGAAGATTTTTTCCTTCCACAGCAACTTGACTTTTTTATGGCAGACAAGCCTCTGTGATGCTATCAACCACAACCTTGTAATAGATGAGTTCTTTGGCAAGAGATGTCGCATAACCAATGACATTCAGTGATAGCCCGTTTCCATGAGGCAAAGTCAGGTTTGAATTTCCAGGAAGTTGGGGTCATCAGGGTTGTGTTATCTCTATGTAGGATCTGAGTCATATCCATCCTATGCATGCAAAATATGTCCCTCCTGCTAGAGTTGATTGCAGTAGGGGCTTTATACCTGATACTATTGTTGCAGTCTTTCATGATTATTGTCTCTTCATTCCAATCTGCTTTCTTGGGACTGCAGACACATAGAGGGGTTTTATTTGTGGAAAGGGGAAACACCACCACCTTCCCAAGAACTCTTCCACCAGATTCCGTTGATTCCTACAGGCCTGGATGACCTTGATGAACATCTAGTCCTTCTTCTGCCTTATGCAGTCCATGCACCAGTAACTGTGACCTCTTCGTCTTCACCACCATTGGGATACTCGGCCATGACCCACAGGATCCTCTGCTGGGCTTAGTTTATTATCCTGAGCAGATGCCCTTATCATCTATTACTTATCAGGACCAATCAGATCTAAGGCTCATACAGGCCAGCATCACCACACCCTTAAATAGAACCATGTACACCAATAGCAAGATGCTATTGTGAAATATTATGGAGGGTGAACCTTCTGTGTCTCATATTTTACTAAAACAGATAAAATAGGGCTGTTTTGATAAGGAGTGGACACAAATAGAATATTATATTTCAGCTGCAATGACTAAGTGAACCATAGAAACTGTAATTAACTGAGCAGAACAATAATGAAAGTTGGTGACAGCGTGGTGATCAGGTAGAGAAACATAGAGTCAAGGGATGATGATGGTAATGAGATTCTATTAGAATTCCTGTCTACAGAGTGACTAATCAGTTAAGTCATCTATTTCAAAATTAGTACAATTCTGTCTATACACAAAAAGACTATCAATTCTACTCCTCATTGGCATCACCTTGAATTAGTTGCTGTGGTAATTTTTATGGTTGAAACAGATAAAAAGGAAGGAAATAATGTTGGAACACAGGTATATTTGCTAATGAGTAAGTTCAGCATACAACAACACTTCACAAGTATGGCATAGCTGTAATAAATGCTACTCAACACCCCAAACCTGAAAAGAGCTGTGCTAGTACAAATCATATCTTTTTTGCAGTAGCCCATTGATTAGAATTGGACTTTACATAATAATAAGTGTTTGCATCCATGAATCTATTTGCATGCTCATGGCCTTTACGTAGAATATTTCCACTGCTGCCAAATCTGCATCTGTCCCTCCTGTACCATTGCCAGGTCTTTATCTGTTCCTCTCTGTAATTCTTGTTATGTAAATCACATCAATGAATACTTTTCCAGTAGTGCTTTTTATTTTTTTCTTTGCTTTTAACATAATCTGGCATTAGTTATAGATTGTTAGAAAGGCAATGAACCATGTAATTAAAAGTTCAATTATGTTTTGTTAAAACGTAAGAAACTTACAAGCAACCAATTATTTTCTTGGAATTTAGTTAGCATCTGTTTAACTTCATAGGATATATTCTGTAACCAAGGGTATACAGAGTGGTTTTGCATAAAAGGACATGGTGCTAATTATGGGATGTCAGACAGCACCTTTAATCAGAAATAAACATGGATATTCAATGTATGAATAATATACATTAATTTTAAGACAAACACACTGTAAAATATTTTGCCATACTAATGTTAATGCAGAAAGTATTTATAGTACATAATTATTCTATTGTTCATGAATTGTCCATCCGTAGTTTTTAATTTTTTTAAATATAACTTTTGCAGTCAAAATTAGCCAGATTTCTTTTAATGCTTCTTGCTGCACAGAGATTTACAGAATGTTCATTGTACTTAAAGTTTGATATCAGATAGTTTAGTTCAGATGAACACAATTTTCATCACTATGCATTACTGTATGTTTTCTATTTCCAATTAGATGAGATCACCTAGAATCAAATTTCTGGTATAAATATTCTTGTTTACAAGTCCACTATTCATTTTCTTGAATATTCAATTATATTTAGCTGTTTTCACAAACATTCCAACAATTAAATTAATTCACTAAAATATTTTCACAGCAATTTAACACAGTCCAAGCAAATTTTTATTCCAATTAATATTCATAGTGCTAAAGCTGCAAGAACTTATGCACATGATTAACTTTTTCATTAGGAGCAGAAGTCAATGAGACTATTCATGATAGAAAAGTTAAGAAAATATGTAATAATCTGCAACATTTGCTGAGGTATTTGCAAGAGAAAAATATGAGGAGATAAATCATTTGGTAATAATTAATTGGCCAAAATTTTCAGATTCATGAACAATAACACCATATAATTAACATGTTATTTAAATTTGCTATATGTAGAAATGAGTATCAGTATGCTCTTTCCTATTGCCAAGCAGTACACCTCCCACGTGGACCAGCAATAAATACTATCCCTTCACTAAGAGATGAGACAAGCATGTAGGGCCTGTTAGAGATCCTTTAAGAGCCGTGCATCTTCACAGTCATCTCTGGTTAATGTCACAATCTAGCCTCATGTGTCTAAGACCAGATCCAGATCTTAAGTGCTTTTCTGTGGTATCAGTTGTGTTGCCTCACAATCCTAGAAAGCAGGAGGTAGAGGGGATGCAGTGGAAGAGTGTTAAAAAAAACAAAACAAAAATAACAATTAAAAAAAAAAAGCCCTATCCTTCAAGACCTGAAAATGCCATGTTTACTTTCAGTGTCCTTTTCAAAGCAAGGGAATATTTTGGAAGTATGATGTATCACTGGTCATATAGTTCTCACTGGGTATGATCCACATAAGCTGTCTAAAGGGATGTATTTTCTTCATTAGATCGTGTCAAGACTAGTAAGAACATGTGTGTGTTTTCAGTCCTCTGCTCCAAGGGATCATTTCACATGCATCAAACTTCAGGTAATATCATGTAATACTGTGATATTTAATTTACTTGAAAATGGAATGTCTGTATACAGCATACACCCTCCTTAACTAGGGTATAGCTGTGTGATTTCAGCTATCTAAACTCTGGTGTTCTGCATTTCAAGTGAGACGTGAACAGATGTTGCCCTAATGACTACTTTGAATTGAAAAAAAGAAAACATTGGGTAGTGTTTGTACTGATAAATTGTTGTTAAGAATAGTGAGATTAAGGAATAAAATTATTATTTGGATGTCACATATAAGCTTTTTTCCTCCCTCATTTCCAACCTACCGGTTTCGTAACACTTCTCTCTTCTAGTCTCTTATTTATCTTTCTTTCCCTCGGACACTGATTTTTTTTTTTTTTTAATTTGATTCAGTGCTTGGTAATGTCCTTGAATATCCTTATTAGGGTATTTCAAAAATTGTTTTGTTTAAACTTTGTTTGCTCCTGAAGTCTGCATGATAGTCTCACATTCATTTAAAAACAAACAGTTTCTCTGGATACAATATATCAATTATTTTACATTCCAAAATCTTAAATGACTGTAGATCACCATAAAACAGTCCATAGGCACTTATAAGCCAATAGAAACAGAATAGATCTATAAAGAAAAAAAAATCATTTGAAAGTTTCCCACTTTTCCAAAATATCATTGCAAATGTGATGGATGAAAGAAATTCAAGTATGCCGAGGGCCCAATTCTGTCTGCACATAGCAAAATCCATGCTTCTCAACAAAACCAAGCAGTCAGATGCACAAGGGTTGCACAAACAAGATGTGGAAGAAGGAATCCCACTAGGCCATGGAATTGCAAAAGAACAATGGGCTGCTGCAGTCTGAAGGATTTGACAGCCCTAATCATCCTTATGCCCTCTCTCAGTGGGTGGCCAATGCCCATTGGATTTCCACATCTGATGGATCCAATCCCACTATTGCCCCTCTCCTAGCCTGCCTCATTACTGCCTTCCTTGAGATTCTTCACAGAGATTCCTACCTCCCCATGTAGAAGAGATGTACTATATAATTCTGCTCCATGCAGTCTGTTGTACCATCATGCCCATCACTTGGGATTTGCTGTATCTGGAAGCCTCCCTGGCGACTGGGGTACAGACATTTTGATATCAGCAAGGAATGTGGCCAATTACTTAAAGCAGAACAAGTTAATGCTCATCATGTATGCATCTGTTAATAAAATGTTGACAGTGTCTCAAACCTGTCCTTGAAAAATTAATTCAAATTGGTTAGAATATGAGTACTCTCACTGGATGAAGGGCCATAAACAATAGATAGTGAAAGGCTAATGTGGAGAGCTGTCCAGAGGAATACCAGAAGCACTGTTAAGATCAATTGTATTAATTATTTAGAAAAAAGGGCAAAAGCATATTAATTACAGTTACAGATTACCTCAATTAGGAGATGCTGCCAGCAACAGAGAAGATAGAAAAATAATAGGCATTCAACAAGAAAAATACAGGATAGTAATACCTGCCTGGGAAAAAAAATATCCTCAAGCAAAAATGTTTAATATAAGGAGTTGAAGAGGTGACATGGAAAGCAATAATGCTAAAAGACCTACAGGTGATAGGGGAGAGCATATCAGATATAAGCTTGGAATGTGATATGACAGTAAAGAAAGGGTCAATGCAGAGCCATCATATGACAGGCCATGGAAGTTAACATTCTCTGTATGACAGTGGAAAGACTCCACTGGGAATGTTATATAGTGTTCTCTTGAACATATAAAGATAAAAAAGAGGAAAGGTTAACAAACTGCAGAGATTCCAGAGAAAAGCAATTAAAATAATCATGTGCTTGGAAGGACACACTGATAAAAGGTAAAAATATCTACATATCACATATCGTTGGGTGGCAGGATGGGATTTTCTAGTGCTCAGTTTTGGCCTTGCTCTGCTGTCTTTCAAGGTGATGACAGTTTTATCCCTAACTTGAATGGAAGCAGTGTGAGGCTTAATTCTGAGATCTTTTGAAAAATTCCACTCATAATAATCATCTACATGTATTTGAAGGCTGTATATCCAAGGAGTAAGTCATGACTCATAGATGCAGGGCATAGTAAGCAGCAGTGCAAAGCCACATTGTGACAGGGCCAAACTCTGAGACCCCTGGTCTAGGGGTTAGTTTCAGCCCTAGTCTACACTTAGGGCAAATTTGGCAGCAGTCAAACACCAGTTACGCAAGGAACTCAAAATTCCTTGCATAAGTAGTGGTGACTTTTAAAACCACTGCTACACATTAGGGAAAAGCTGACCACAAGACCCTTGCAGTCAGCCTTTCCCTATTCCCTGGGCCCCCAGGACCTCAGGGGCCAACTTTTGGAAGCAGCGCAGTGAGTTCATACTCACCACGATCCACTCCCAGAAGGGTGAACTGACGGTGGTGAAATTGCTGCTGTCAGTGTAGATATACCCTCAGTCACAGACCCTGAGCCAGGGACTGCAAGCCAGTTCCCCCAGCTGGAATGCCAAGAGATTGGAATCAAGAGGCAAACCAGAGGACAAGGCATAAGAGTCAGTTACCAAAGAGTCAGGCTGGGTCTGGATACCAAAAAGAGCAGTTCTGAGTGACGGTAATAGAAGGCAAGAATCAGAAGGCAGTTACCTAGTGAGAGGCTGAGACAGGGTGCCATGATCTCAGGACCAGAAGGCAGAAACAATTAAACACTTGACCAGCTATCTATGGCAGGATGGCTATGTCTACACTTGCAAATTAGTCTAGATTAAGGAGACTTAATCCTGACTAATTTGCTCCCTATCTACACTACGCTTTGCCTAGTTCAAACTAAAAAATTTTAAGTGCTTGGTTCAAATTTAGTTTGAACTAGCACTAAGCAAGTCTGAACTAAGCTTTCACATGTAGAAATAGCTGAGGCTCAGAATTCCTATTTCCTTCTCTGTCTTAAGTAGGGACTCGACTTATTATCCATTCAGGAAGCTGGGTGCTCTCCCAATCAGTGTATGGGATGGTGATTGTGCACCAGTTGTGCTTCAAGGATCTCAGTCCCAGCAGCTGTCTGTGAGCTGCTACATGGAGGAGTAGAGCATGATGACACACAAGATCCCCATGTATCCAGGGTCTGACACACTTGCCACAGGAGACAATGCCTCCTTGAGTTCCTTTTGCACAAGTTGAGCATTGCGCCCTTTCTAGCCCTGAGCAATGTCAGGTAAAAGTGGCAAAATTAGACATTCTGAGTCTATAAATAAATGGACAACTCTTCCAAACCCTTATTCACATGAGCAGTCCTACTGAACAATGGTTTATACAATCTTCAGTTATCAAAGGATTCCCATCATCAAGGTGATCTTTGTCAACTGCATACATGTAATGAAATCTCAGATTCCCGGCACAGGCATCAGGTGGTAACGAATTTGGGTGATTATTGACCTGGGCCACATTCACACAAGTGGCAGAGGTTAAAGGCTTTGTATCTGCTTACCCAGCAGCCTCTTGCTCATTGTTTCCCATACTTTCTGTAAAGTAAATTAAAATCACCCAGCAGGGTTGCTGAAATAGATGAGTATACCTAAATCCTACACATTCAGGACTCAATCCTGTGAGATGTTTAGCAACTCCTGCAAGGTGTGTAATATTTTCCCACTCTCACTGACAAGGAAATGCTGAGCATCTCAAAGAATACTGCCATTGGCCATCCTTCAGTTTGAATCTCTTTGCCTTTGTAATTCCACCATGTACCCATGACCTTATTTCAATGTGTTTTTTTCAAATTTAATTCTATATTTACTTGGGCTGGATAAGGCTTTTTATATGCCAAATCTGCAGTAATATTTTGGCATACTACTGCCTATGAAGGGATGAGTTTCATCAAACTATTTTGTAATTACAGCTGGAGTGGGGTTGTAATTTATCCACAGCTTACTGTATATTGCCTGGGTGCCCCCTCTGCTTACACCAATCACTTAGTTAAAAACTTTATCTTGAAAATCAGTGAGGCTTTTGATAGTCATTTTAAGTCATTGATATAAAAGAAAGAAAGATGTCTATTGCAGTAAAAATATGGCGTTGTCAGGCCCTATTATGGGGTGATCAAGAATCTAAAAAGGAATGGGAAGGGGGAGGCATACTAGCAGCCACAAGTGCTCCACCAAACTGAAATCTAACAAGTTTTGTCAGAGCTAAGAAATGTAACAACCGTATTCCAGTTGTACTGTTCTCAGTATTCATATTTAAAGGATTTATTTAGAAACAAAAATAAAACAACTACATTCACTAGTGACCCTATCCAAAGAGAGCACTGGGTGGGGGAGCAGGGAGATAGAGTAAACATGCTTAGTAACTAGCAAGAAGATAAATGCTGAAAGAGAGATGAAATGCTGTTTGTGGAAAAACCACAATAATTAGGTATGGGGTCAGAGATTCTCAGGACTCTTATTTGGCCTGTAGTGCTCTTATTGTATGCAAATGCACTTGACATTCGATCCTGTGAATGTCATTCAGTGATAAATGATGAAAGAGTCTCATTTTCCTTATCTAATATTACTATGTTATATCGTAGAAGTTTGCACACTACACTTACCGTAAGACAACATATCTTACTGTTTTGCAAGGTACTTTCACATAGTCTTATTCGGGGTTTATTTTTGAATGCTCCTCTGCATAATATACAATAAAAAATAAACCATGAAATTTAAAGATTTTCCTATGTGCAAAAATCAATACCCTATCAGTCTGAATGACTCTCAGTTTGGAATGAGGAAATATGCAGTAGGAAAGAAAAACTTTCTTACGAGGAGGATGGTGAAGCATGGGAATGGGTTACCTAAGGAGGTAGTGGAATCTCCATCTTTGAAGACATTTAAGGCTCAGTTAGAGAAAACCCTGGCTGGGATGATTTAGTGGGAGTGGTCCTGCTTTTTCACAGGGGGTTGGACTAGGTAACTTCAGGAGGTCCCTTCCAAACCTATGATTCTATGATGTTAAAGAACAAAGGTAAAATCTCCATAGGAGAATTTCTCCTCTATATACACTGTGGGAACTCTGGGAATAAAATGGCTGCTGTCTCTGCACACAGTAACTATTATTAGAAATGTGAAGGAGCAGTACAGAAAAAAAACATAATTTTCATAGATTTTTTTGTAACTCGTGACTAATTAAAGGCATATGGGATTGAAAAATCTCTTTAAGGGATCTCCTGAGGCTGGGATACATTGCTGGGCAAATTTGGCTGCCCAGATCCAGAAGATTCTGGAAATTAAGTGTGTGGTCACTGAGTGTGCTCCACAAGGTTCTGTGTGGTGGTCAGATCAGATGTCATGAGAGCAGCAGCCACAGGAGTTCCATCATGAGAAGAGCCCATGTGCTCAGTGTATGACTGGGACAGGCTGAGCCAGAACTGGACAGCAAGATGCTTTCTCCCTGATGTGGAGCATATTGTAGCAGTTTCTGCATATGTAAATATGACTGAGGGCTGGTTCATCAGTGAGCTGACTGGATAGGTCTGCTTCCAGCAGAGAAAGAGTCATTTGCATGGATTTCTACTGAAGATTCCCGCAAACAAAGAAGAGGGAAGCTGCTTCTTTCAATTCAAGTCTTTGAGACTTGGTGAACAGAGTCTATAACTGAGATTCAGGTGAACTCCATCTAAACTTCAGGAACTCCCAAGTTGCATCTCAGTGTTTCTGTGGGGACTATTCTGTTTATGTTCAATTGTTTTCATATTTCTGTGTTGTGGAGGAGAAAGCTGTGAAGTGGTGAATGTGTATTTACCAAATAGCCACATGTTATAAGTATATTTAGTTATTATTTTGGTTTCCTTTATCATAGGATTTATTAAATTAATACTAAATGAAGCTCATTTTTTGTTTGTTTGTTTTCATTAACCGAACAATCTTTGCTGAGAGTTCCTTGATGACTGATTCCTGGGTCTCCAGCTGTTCTCCATAGGCATTGGGGTTTATTTTTTTACAGCATTGGAAGGCAACTGAGGTAAACTCCAGCCCACCTGAAGGTTACAATTTCACCACAAAAATATCTTTTTCTCAATCTATTCATTAGTTCCTTCATTTCTGAACATCAGTGGACATTTTATCAATTGTCACAGTGTGTTTTAAGAGTTGTTTATGTAATATTTTTATCTGGGTACATTATAATTGTGAGTGAAAACAGACTATGCAAGGCCAGCTCTTTGTGCAATATGGTGCATCTGATACTTCATTTCTTTGGCCCATTGCCATGTTATTAATAAAGCATCTTTAGAGGATTCCATATTGATTATACATTAATAGCAATGCTTTATTAAAACTGGAATTCTAAGGTAGGTGTCGGGTGAGACTTTTAATCAGTGATGCTTGATGCATTTAGAGAAATAAGCTTCTAACAGAGTGCTCAGAAAATAGGATTATTTAATTCCTCGTAGTAATAACAGTCTGACATTCTAGACTCAAACAGCTGGTGTAATTACAGGCAGCACAGCATCCCTGAAGAAATCAGAACTGTGCTGATTGGATGCTAAACTGAAACACACAATAATTTATAAACCTGCCCACAGACATTAGAGTTTTGGTTCAAAATATTATCACTGTTGGGCCCTCAATAGTCAGTGTAAGAACAACAGACCTAATCAAAGAAACAAACAAAAGAGCTAAATCAAACAAACAAATAGTATTGTAATTTTTTTTTCTTTTTGCACCTGGGGAGTCCAACACATCACTATTATTATACTGAATAAGACAAAACAGTCAAATGCACACACAATTATTTTGAAATGAGTAGGTGCCATAGAAGCTTTCTACTGGACAATGGGTTTCTCCTCTGAAGACTAAGCAGTCAGGGATGAATGCAGTTTTCATGTTATTAAGTACATTCCAATACAAATGATGAAAACAAAGACTTAAGCATTTTATCCTCAAAGTAGTAGTAAAAGGACAAGGCAAACACTTTTAAAATTGTGTGGGGATTTGGTTTGCATTGATTTTTACAGGCAGTTCAGCACCCCTTAACTTTTGAAGTCACTTACTGTGTACAGTGTGTCTGTTTCTTCACGTGCATACTATAAAATACTACCTGAAAGATGGTCATGCATCAAGATGGCTCAAAATTCTGTTTACACTGATTTATAGTTAAAATTCAGGGACCAGGAAAGGAGAGACAAGGCAAGGGTTATCATTATAGTAATGCTATGAAAACTTAGAAGGAAATGCTTAGGAAAACTAAACTGGAACTTTACAAGAGATTTGCAAAGAAAGAACCTTATTCTGAAATAAAACCAAGTCATCTCTGAAAAAGAGTATTTTTTAAATCACTTTGAAAAGGGCAAAGTTATTAGATGGTGCACGTCCAACAGAGGTATGTTGTATCTACTTTCCATCCACAGCACCAAGTATTCATTTCCCAGGGTTAGGATACTGATTTGGAATATCAAACCTATTGTTTGAGGAACACATTAGAATGTCTCTCTTGTTAAAGTGCCAAACTATTTCCCTGTATATACCCAAGCTAGTTTCAAATTCAGCAAAGAACAAAACAGTAATGAATCTTTTCTCAATCTACCTTGGTTGCAGAGAGAGTCCCTCTTACTTTAATTAACAAATGAGCATCATACACCTAAGTATAAATGTCAAAAGGTATGGCTTTGTTCCATGAATTAGTCAGTCAGAAGGTTCTGCCAACTTACTCCAGAAGGAACTCTAAATGTAATGTGATGTAACCTACAAAAATGGATGTGGAATCAATTTTAATTATTTGTTTTTTATTTGAGGCAAATATGTTTATATTAAATCTGAAAATATTTGGGAATTAGGAAGAACACTGGATTCTATTTCTGTTCCTGCTGTTCTATATTTTTAGAGTTTAGCTCTCAAATTCTATCCATTTTTTTTTCAGTGAAGAATGTCTGGAGGATCACAGATGTGTTGAGCAGCCATTGTTACATAAAAAGTGCTGGACGTGACTACATAAACTGAAGGTCAGACTCTACTTTGAGAGCGAGGCACACACTTTTGGCCAGCCAGAGAACAGATTGTGACTGGCAGCATTTTACAGCTAGCTCCCATTGCTGTGTTATATAGTATTTAAATAAATGACAGTTTGGTTGTTAAATACAAACTCTCTAGCCCATAAGAATCACAACAATCTAACAGGACCATCATGCAATATTTATCTACAGCTAGGATAATCCTGAACTATTCAAAGATGAATATTATTCAAAGATCAATGTACTTTTAGAGGAAACATGTGAATCTCTGAAATCAGACTACCAGTTTCTCCAAACTCCATCAATTACCATTCACTCCCAGAAGTGTCACTGCTTTGGTATCTCTCTGACAGAGAGACAGCAAATACAGAGATATAGCCCAACCAGTTCCAAAATACAGCTCTTTGCAGCATGTTCAGAGATCACTCTGTGTACAAAACAACCTTATCTAGCCAGCACTTCATGATGTCAGCCATTATCAGGCCTCTTAAAAGCATGGCACACAAAGCACGGACTGCAATACCATCATATTCACATGACCCTTGTCATTCTCCTTCCTTCCCACCTATTTTCTGTTGAAACTAAAAGCAATTATTTTATTGATATTGTTTCTATGTCCAGCAGTTCAACATCTAATGAGGCCTCTTTAGCTACGGGACACTATCATTGTTTGTATGCATCCCACAACCTTAGGGTCTGCTCTGGGTAAGAATCTCAATATGCTAAGGTTTAATTATATTATATTTAGACTCAATATTAGGATCAAGAAGAATTTATTTATTTAATTTTGTGGAAATGTGTTGAAATGATAGATAGATAGATAGATAGATAGATAGATAGATAGATAGATAGAT
>ML681979.1:49215657-49278169 GCA_007922195.1 Podocnemis expansa | reverse complement strand
GATAGATAGATAGATAGATAGATAGATAGATAGATAGATAGATAGATAGATAGATTTTTCTCACTAAGAAAGAAGGCAAAGAAAGAAAACAAAAACTCCAAGTTTTTCTCATTTCAAAGCAAAGCAGAAGTTTGTTGGGAGGTTTTCTGTCTAATAAAATAAACTTTAAAAAATAATTACATGATAAGGAAATAATCCACCAAAATGTCCACATGGCTCAAAAAACATTTTTCATTTAACTAACAAGTAAACAATATTTTGCAGTAAAAAAGTTTGAATCAGTAACACTCAGTGCACAAAAATTCTAGGTTTTACCCCTCAGCAATTCACCAAACACCAAATGGGTCATTCTCACTTACACACCCTGGAGTGTTGAGCTGCAGAACAAGTATAAAAAGTTGTGTTTGAACTTCACTGTTATGTAACATAGCCCCTAATGTCATGGTCTGCCTGGGACTTACTATCCCACAAAGGGCCTGTAAGATGCACTTTTTTTACAAACAAGTGTTTTTCAGAGTCCCTTTGATCCTCCACTTTCAGCTTGATCTGGCAATTCAGGTTTTTTTCTACTTCCCACGCTCAGGGCAGGGAATCACTGTTAGGTGAGTATTTTCCATCTCCCCTTCTCTTGAAGTGAAGCAGATTGGGAGGTAGGAACTTCCTTCCTCTTTCCATACCTGGGGAGCTGGACTTTAGGGATCTGTTACACCTTGCAATGAAGAGCAGGAGAACGGGTGGAATCACTATATGCCAGTTTCTGCCCCTCTCCAACATAAAAGTATCAAAAGAACAAGGACGAGAAATGAGTTCACAGGACTAGTGATCACAACTCAGCTTTTAGTTTAAGGCTAAACTATTGCTCGGGAGATCAACGTTTGACTGCCTCTTCACTATTTTGTTATTCATTATAAAACAAGAACTGGTTTTTCATATATTCCATCTTACACCACGTTTTGCAGAGTTTTGTTTTAAAATATTTTCATTTTCAGTCAGAAAAATTAAAATGCAATGCACCTTAGCTAAATATATTGTTTTTGCCAAAATATCTCTAAACATTCAGTAGGTTCAAAATTTCATATTGTTAGGATGAAAACCAATAACCAACTATTCTTTTCCTATATGTCTATACTCCATCCTCCACACCAGCTATTTTGGTACCAGTGCAGATACCTCCTTTCTGGACACAAAAGAGTGAAAACACACCTACCCACACCCTGTTCAACTCCTGATCTCTCTCCCTGTGAGGGTCAACACAGGTTAAATGGCATGGACAGGAGAGCTTTGTCTGCATCCGCACAGTAGAGTGCTTTCAAACTTTCGGATTTATAGTTGATCATGTGCATATATTTCTCTAGAGAGAAAGATGTTCGAGGAAAGAAAGTGCCTCTTGTACAAGTTTTCTCTGTAGAAACAATTCCCTTCTTATGTCAACCATTCTTGTAGAATTGTTCATTATTGATCTGGAAGTATTTATATAGGTCATTTTCCTATGCAATTTATCTTGTGGACTCAGACTCATGGCAATGTTTACTGAGAAGGAAAGGCATTAAATATAAGACTTGAAGCTTAGTTTCTAAGACAGGGATTGGGGGATGGGCTACCAGGAACTTGCTTTGCCACTTTAGCTAACCAACAGTGATCTTTGCTGTTAGCAACCAAGTTCCAATACATATATTTTAAGAAAAAATATGACTGTAAAGAGAATTAATATGACTAAATGCAAGGGAAAAAATAAGAGCCAAATTCATTCTCCTAATTAGTTATGTGCCAGACTTAAGTCGGAGCAGTGCTCAGCTTCCACCCTCCCCAGGAGAAACTAACTGAAGGACTGTGTCTTAGTGCAAGGGTGGACAAAATCGGCTCGCAGCTAGATGCCAGTAATTTTACCTTTGATCACCAGAGGGCAATATTCCATTACATTTATGGAGTGGAGCTAGGCAACAGGCTACTAACACTGGTTGAAACATATATTAGTCAAGGCTTGTCTTAATGAGCTATTTAGTACAAGGGGGTGGGAAGCAGTAAGATGGGTACTCCACCCTGCCTCACTGTTCAGGGTAGGAGGGCAAAGCTATTTCTACATCTCCTTGCCACTGCTTTGGCATAATTAATGCCCAGAGTAATCTCCAGAGAAACCAGTATTTCTGTTTCACTAAGATTTATGAGACTGTAAATGACCGGTAGCAGAGATGTAAGTTCTATGGGGATTTGTTTATTCTTTTTTTGTTTGTTTGTTTGCTACTAATATCTGGTCTAAAGGATCTAAAAATATGCATATCTGGTGTGGGTAAAATTTGCTTACATAAAGAAGCTGGACCCTGTGCCGGACAATAGCTGCTACTATATGTCAGAATGTCTAAAACGAACAACTGTGAACAGCCTTTTGTGGTTACTGGAATTACTCCAGCTGGTATTAAGAGAGTGATCACAAGCCAAATGGAAAGTTTACAACAGGTAAAAGATACCAGACATCCACTACATGGCCACACTACAGTAGTCAGCCTCCTGCAATCACAGAAAAGCTTTCTAGCTGCAACAGAACCACTTAAAAAAATCACCGGCAACTATACAAGCATGGCCAAACAAGAGCTGGTAGATCAAATGGCATACTCTAGCAAACCAGACACATGTGACTGCAGTGAGACACAAACTATGGAACATCTTCCAGAGGGATAGTCATATTAGATTAGTTCAGCAAAATGCGAGGAGTCCTGTGGCATTTTTAATGACAAACAAATATATTCATCGCATTCACTTTTGTGGGCAAAATCTCACTTCATCAGATGCTTGAAGATGGAAGATGTACAGAATGAGAGGAATAATATATCCAGTGGTATGAGTGACAGATTCAGGTCAGACTATTTCAGCAACTTGAACACTGTGGAACAACACAGAAGGGTAAATACTGTTGTACACTGTTTGAATAAAAACAATTTCTTTGATTAATAGGTATTGTTCCACACTGTTGTTTTGTGCTGTTTGATACATTGTTCCACACTGTTTGAATCTTGCACTGATTTAGCTAGTCATAATATTAAAGGTAAACCCTAGGAAAGGGTTAAGATTATCCCTTATCTTATGTGTGTGACTGGATATGAACTCCACCTACTTTACAAGCAGAAATCAGCCTCCTTGTACCTGGCACATACACACATGCAGAGGCATGTTAGAATCTGGATTAAAAGAAGTGGGAGGAAAATTAAAACCGAGGAAAAAACAAGTCCTGTGGCACCTTAAAGACTAACAGATTTCTCCAGGCATAAGCTTTTGTGGGCACCAACCCACTTTGTCTGGAGCCCACGAAAGCTTATGTCCAAAGAAATCTGTTAGTGTTTAAGGGGCCACATGACTTTTGTTGGTTTTGCTGTACACAGACTAACACAGCTATCCCTCTGAAACCAGAGAAAGCTACAAATTGCAATTTAACATTTCCTTGACCACTGAAGAGAAGCAAACTTGTTCTTTAAAATCAGATCATCATCATCCTACATTTTTAGTTCACCAGTCTTCTCTAAGAGGGATCCTTAAGTGCTTTAAGATCCAAACAGGTTTACTGGAGACAATGCACCTCACATTGTGCTGGAAGATTATTTCATTACTGACTCAGCACTTACCTACCCTTGAACTACTACCAGAGCACTTCTGTGTAGACACTACTTACATTAATGGTATGAGTTCTCAGTGTAGATAAGCCACCTCCTTGAGAGGCGCTAGGTGGGTTAACAGAAGACTTCTGCATGGGGATTTAAGGCAGCTTAACTCTGTTGCTTGGAATGTGGGTTTTCCAGCCAATTTTTCAACCTAATTTTCTATTGTAGACCAGAAATAAGATTGCCAAAAAATCACATAGCTATGTGCTTAACTTTACACGTGAATACTCTCATCCATATTCAGCAAAGTACCACCGACGTAATTGAAGCACATGCTTAAATGAAGGGCTTTTCTGCACAGGGCTCACTCGTTGCTTAAAATTCATCATGTAGTTAGATGTTTTACTGAAAAAGGGCCTCAGTCATCTACACTATTTCCTGAGGTAAACTGTGAGTGCCTTGGGTGTCTTCTGTCAGACTACTTATATTTCAGCATAGAGCATCATAAACTCTCTTCTCTTTCTAGTACACAGTAACAATACTATTTTCAGAAAAGAAATTTTTTACCATAAGTAATAAACAAACACTTACCAAATGGTTATTTTGCATGCAAATAAAGATGTTCTTGTTTTGTGCCTCCTCAATGTATATGACAAAAGAGGCAAATATAGTTCCCTTAACCTTGCAAGATATTTGTGTAAAAACAAAGAATGCATGGAATCCATTCTTCTAAACAACAATAGGATGACAGTTACCAAAAGAATGTCAATGAGCTATTGCCATTCTATACCTGGCATATGAATAATTCTGTGTATGTCATCTCACACTGTAGATGTTTATACAACAATGCATGAAGCAAGAATTAGTGAAGATGACTTCATATTGAAAACTATGGACTTATCCTTTTTAGAAAAGTGAATGGGATAGTTCCGTTAATGTTTAACTATATTTCTAGAATTTAGATTTAAACTTCAGGGAGCTATCTTAATTTTTGTATTAATTTATCATTAATTATTGTTATTACTGTTATTATTTACAGTTGAACATCCTCAGGATATTGATAATTGTCTTATCCAAACAGTTGGATGTCATCAAAGTCAGTTAATTGTTCCTTACATTTATTTCAGGTGCTCAAAACACACGACCTCCTTGATTCATAAAATCAGTCAATTATTGCAAGATCTTTTCTTAAAGATGTATGAATTACTTTTCAGATTTTGATAAGTAGTTTCTGATAGTCTGTTTTAAGAACCTGGTGATATTAAAAAAAAAAAATTCTAAACTAGGACCCAGCCATTTCAGAAACTAGTGTGCAATTCACTATACCAACCATTCTCAACAGCAACTCACTGTCTGACAGAGGAGCCCATGGCAACTTTTGGGAGCTAAGTGTAAAATGGAGGCTAGGGGGACAGAAAGAGCTGGGATATTCACTATAGAATTCCCCATTAGAGCCTTGTGGCAGGATTGGGGTCTGGCAGCACATACTGCTACAACAATGGGAGTGGGTAAAATGTAGTTTGTTGCAAGTGAGACCAGGTGGACAACAAAAAATCAGACTGTGATAATTTATGGGAAAACACTGAGTTTCTAATCACTTCATCATAAATAGAATTTCAGCAATGTAAAGCAAGTTTTTTTTCCCTTTTTTTAAATAAAGGTTTTAATACTTAAATTTAAGGGAGGAATAGAAGAAGATTTGATGTCTAAAATAACAGGCATTAAAGTTTTATTTACATGGCTTAAGCAAGACTCATTTTACTCTTTTAGTGGTAAAAACTCTGTCTGAATTTGGTTTATATATATGAATTGACCAAGGTGGTGGATTTTTTTTTTAATAGCATGGGGCAATCTGCCTCTCTTACAGGAACTAATGTTCTTATATAGTGGAAAAAAATGCAAGAAACAATGCAGACATGGATGGGAGTGGGTATTGTGCAGGATGGGAGCAGGATTTTAAAAAATAGCCCCATGAGGCCTCTGTTCCTTCTCACCAAAGATCAGACTGCTTTTTCTAGTCTTGCTGCCTTTATAGCTCAGTGTAAGACAAAATTTTGGGGCATGACTTCTCTCATTAAGTTATTGTTGAACTTCCAGCATCATTTCTTCCAAAGACAAATATCAAAAACAATTCATAATTTAACAAAGCATAAGGGAAAGGGAGGGAAGAATATGATCCTTTTAGGGAGAAATACAACTGTCTTGGTTATATAATATGGCATATAGTCACTACAGTGACTGGCTTATTAGATATGCATAGATACAGTGCTTAAAATTTCCATACCAGCAGAAATAATTGTTAATAAAATGTGCGTACAAAACAAATTACTGAACAAGCCTCAGTTCTCAGTGAAAATGGACCTATTTATAATTTTGTACGGAGACCATTCAAATTCAGTTTCCCATCATTTCAATGTGAAAGCAATAGAAACAACTTTTGTAAATTAATTACACTTAAAGTCAGTTTTTAAAGGTATTTAGATGCTTAGAGATACACATAGGTACGTAGTAGGATTTTCAAAAGTACCAAAGGCCTTGCCTCCATTGATATCATTCTGTCATCTGAATGTTTTGTTATGTGTGAATAACAGATTTTTTAATTTCCTGGCAATTCTGAAAAAATAATTTAAAAAATTGTTGTGGGTCAGACCAAAAATGACTGTTTTTGAAGTTTTCTGAAAACTGAAAAGTAAAATGAGCAAACCATTTTAGGTCGAACAAAATGTTCAGTTTTGACTAAATGCTTCATTTGGCATTAACCATTTTTAAATGCTTTTCATTTTTTTAAATAAAATTAAAAGGAAATTATGAAACAAAATACCACTTGCTTGAAACCAAAAATCTGAAACATTTTGAAAATGTTAAAACTAAACTATTTGGTTTTTTAGATTTGTTTTCCCAGTTAATACAATTTGATGAGATAGATATAAATTAGTGAAATATATCAGTGTCAGTATATCTGCATTTTTTCATAGAAAAAGTTTTGTGTGAAAATGTTCATACAGCATTATTGTTTTGCACTGATCCAGCAATGCAAAGTATCCCTAAGCCCTTTTCAACTGATTGACTAAACCAAGTTTCTGACTGCTTTGTGTCACTGGATGAGACAAAACCACTTGGCCAGACAGGTGAATCTGATCTCATATTGACGAGCAGCAAGGAAAAGGAACGTATCTAGGCATCAGTCATTCTCAGATGGTGCTTACCCAACAAGAAAGTAAAAGCTGATGGGAAACCAATTTTACCTTTGTGGCTGTCTAGCATGAATGACGACTGCCTTGAGCAGGCTGAAATTGGTCCCAATACAATTTTGAAAATAGCCTATGGCCAGTTGTCTGTAAGGCCACATCCACAACTTTAGTCATCTTCATGTGCCTGCTAATCAGTGAACATACAAACTCTGCACTCACCCAACCATTCCTTTTAAGTATTCCATGCATGTCTAGCTCCAGCTAGATCTCTACATACGTGTTGGGGATATCTGCACATGAGCAAGGTTTTAAATATTTATCTCATGTCTCTGCAAATAGAGGTAAATAATACTCCCTGATCCTGATATCAGTGTGCTGTGCTGATTAGTATATTCTTGTCAAGAACACTGTAGATATATGGACTATATAAATCCCAGGTTTTGTTAACTATTAAGTATTCATACAGTGATTTGAGTTACTGGGTAAGATCTGCGGAGACTTATCATGATATCTGTTGCAATCTTATACTCTCACAGAACAGCTAGATTACTGCAAGTCATCATTGTGTATGTCTTTGAAACAGAAAGAAATGAGGTCCTGTATTAATACAGAAGTTTGGAACAGATGATTTAATGGTTCCTACTAGCCTTAAATTCTATGAATCTAGAGATTTATCTTAAAGTATCTTTACTTTAGATGGCACAAATGGTTAAAGCAAGGATGACAAACTTTCTATAATGTACTCCTTCAGAGTTACTTTTATATAATAACAATAAAGCAGCCGCTCCTATCCAAGGCTAAAAAGGACATACTGATCACCAGTTTATGACTTAGAAATGTCTCCCTACCTACTCTAGTAGTAATGACAATAGAGTTAGGACCAGTCTACCTCTAGTGTATGGGGGATGAGATGAAGGGACCCCTGGTCTGCTGTGCAGCACCAGGGAGGGAGGCAGAGGCTGATGTTAGGATGACCCAAACTCTGCTGAGCTGGTGTGCAGGGATGGGGACACTAACTTCTGCCTTAGGACTGACTGCTTATAGCTGCTGTCTGAATTTAAAGAGAGAGTGTGCAAACGTGCTCACTCTCCCCCAAAGTGCTCTGTGTCTGTCTCTCGCTCTCTCTCACATACTCACTCCTTGTCACACACTCTCCCAACCACTCACCACCATTCACACACTAGTGTGGGCTTCTTCAGTTTGTGTTCAGCAATGGTAGTTTGGCTGACCAAGCAGTTGAAAAGTAGCTGTCCATCTAACGGGATGCCCACAGAAACCATAAGATTTATGATGTTGTGCCTGCCCCAGGGGGCACTGCAAACCAAACCCAATGCATCCTGAGTGCAGCTGAACAGTGGGATAGCTAGCCATCATGCACTGCCCCTTGTGCTGATGCAAGAACTGGTAATGTGAATGCCCCCCATTAATATAAGGAGCATAGTGAGGACATGGAACAGCAGTTTAATTATAATGGTGGATATATGCCAGCATAATTTGTGTCAATAAAACCGTGTACTGTAAACATGAACTTAGAACAGCATTTGGGGATAATAAAAGCCCTGTGTGGATACAAAACTGTGAATCTTGATCTGAGCTACATCCACTCAGTGTATCTATCCAATCCATGATCCATGTGCCAGGTTTTATAAGCATTCACACCCAGCTTGGGCTCACTCAGTCATCATGCTAAGCTTTGATTGCCGGTTCACCACAAGAGCCCCACCTACTTGTTTTTCTTGTTTGCAGTTTGCATGTTCTACTATCAATCAGAGAGTTCCCGGGCCAATGAAATCCCTGATTGACAGCACAGTGCATGAACTGCAAACAAGAAGAGAAAAAAGTAGGTGAGGCCTGTATGGGGAAATGAGCCAATCAAAGGCCAGCTGAGGACTGAGGGAGCCCAACCAAAGGCCAGAATGATAACTGACTGGCAGTCAGTCTGAGAGACTCTGATTGGCTGGCAGACCATAATCAGAGTTGAGCTAGGACTGGCTGGAATGCTTCCTTTGTTCCCTTGTGTGCTGCTGACCTAGATCATAGCAGCAGCTGTAGTGATCGATTGCACCCTGGGCAGACAAAAATAGAATCAGCATCCAGGGGCCAGTCCACAACAATGGGTCTGCAGTCATCCACACCCACATCCATGGAGGCAGATACCCACAGATCTAAAGCAGACGCTGACAGATCTGCAGGGCTCTGGAAATAATGATATAATTTAATCAGTGATGTGCTCCTCTGATGCAATCCGGAAAAGCAGCAATGTGACTCATCCATGCTAGATAATACCCACAATGGTTCACAAACTCTCTAGAAAGTTGATTTTTCATGCTTTTTTTAAATTATATAAACATCATTGTGAACTCAGAGTATATCTCTTTCCAGTTTTACCTTCCCATGTTGTTGCTGCAAGAATCTGTTGCTAGGCAAACAGAATACATGGGAACCATTCTTCCTGAAAGCAGATTCTTAAGTCACTTTATTACAGATACTAGTTTGTGTCACTTCATTTTAAAGAATGTAGAATGGATTTATTCTTTATGTACAGTTAAACAACTTTTTTTCTACTTCAGTGTAGAGAGAGAGGTAGTTTCAGATTTAAAATATATTGTTATAACACCAGGTGTAATGTTTCAAATTAAACACATGTAATCAGCATAGGTACACTTTGATGACTTGCAGATTTCCTAAATTCTAAAAACAAGTGCATAGGGGGCAAAGGCCATTTACTCCATGGAAAGAAGTGTTTTAAAAAGGCTAATGTAAGACCTTCTGCCTTTTAATTAAAAAATGAGCCCATGCCACAAACTTCTGCTCTGAACTACTCAAGACTTAGAGGCTACTCAGATCTAGTGTTCTGGTTCAGGTCTAACACCACATTTAGGCATTTACCATTAACATTTCAAAAAACCTGAATATTTCACTGCATTGGAGAACCACAAGCACTGTAAAAATAGTAATGTAATGGCAGAGAGTAAAAAATGATACAGAGTGTTCTTCATATGGAGTTGCCAATCTGAGCTTAATGTGTGCAACTGGTCTAAGAGCTTGGTGGATAGAATGCTGATTGGTAAAAATAAAATATAAATATTTTATATTTTGCAGTGCTGAGAAAAATATGCTTGAATTTTAAGTAATACTAGCTATGTTAAGGTGTTTTTACAGCAAAAAAATATTATTGCTTATTCTGTGTAACATTCCTTGTGAAAATCCTCTTGTATCCCTGGCAACTAATAATCATCTATGTATAGAGCAGATAAGTGGCTGCTAATGCAACATCAGTGGATTAATCAGTCTATATGACTGTTGCACGTAATAGCTAAAAGTGAGAGGGGAATTACTAATACCATTTTAGATTTATCCACAAAGATTGTAAAAAACAATAGAAGGAGGACTGTTATGAATAAATAGTTTACTTGTTATATGAACATTATAGACACTGAGCATGGCTTTTTATTCTGCAAATTAGAGAGGACTTCTTAAAAATATAGCATTGCATAAACCATGAAATATTGTACATGAATACCTCAAGAAAATCCTATTCCCTATAAAATTTCACATGTACAGCTATTTAAAGTATATTTAACCCTTCATAAAGGTTTAAAATATCAAGGTGGTCCATTTTCATAATAGCCCCCAAATTAATTATTTAATACTGTTTAAAATATATGGGAATATCCTGCCATTTACCCACAAGCAAAATTCCTTTGAGCTTTACTAGTAATGTTGTTCATGGTAAAATGGAGGGGTAGGGTTCTGACACCACAGAATATAATACATTTCACCACATGTAGCCAATGGAAAATGATCCAGCCACTTGAGAAAAATTACCACAGTGTTTTGAGTAGAGCAGTAACTGTGATCCCATAACCTTCCATGAGCACTGCCATACTTTTTCTGACTGCTCTCTGAAGTAAAATTTCCTTGCAAGCCCACTAAAGTCAACAATAATGAATGAAGTAAATGTGGTTCCATGTGTGTAAGTGAGGGTAACATTTGGGCCAGCTATTTGGGGAATGGTTTCACAGCTCACCTGATATGCAGGTGTCTATAGGATTTTGTGAATATTTTATTTTTCATCTATCCAGCATCCAATGGGAGCAAAATTTCCATGAATTATTAAAAATGTTTTCTGTCCTTAGTTGGATCACTGCCAGCACAGTGATTTCAAAGGGTTCCTCAGAGAAAAAGTGGCCATTTGAAATGTAGGTCTTATGATTAAGGATGGAGGTGATCTGAATTAACTATGGCTCAGTCAAAACTTTTCTGTGTTCAGTTTCAAATTTCTCTTTTTCTATTGTATCTTTTCTTCCACCCTTCCCAAGTCTTTTCCATTTAGACTCTAAGGCTATGTTCACACACAGGGGGTTATTTCGATACAAGTTGTTGCTAAACAACTTGTATCGAAATAACGCCTTATTTCTAAATAAGTTAATTCAAATTAAGAAAATGTTAATTCAAAATAAGGAAAAAAGCGGGAATCGAAATAGCATGTCCGGATAACAGTTATTTCGAAACAAGTCACCGTCGTTGCGAAATCACATGTTCTGATGGGATTGTTTTGAAACAATCATTTCAAAACAACGTTGTTTCAACACCAAATGGGGTTTAAGTTGTTTCGAAACAATGGTACGTCATGTGAACATGGCGTTTCTTATTTCAAAACAACCTCTGTTGTTTCGAAATAAGACTGCTGTGTGAACACACCCTAAGTCTTCAGGGCAAGAACTGTCTGTCACTATACGTATTTACCAGAGTTAGCACAATAGAGCTGCAATGATTGAGACTTCAAGGGACTCTTACAGTGAAAATAATTTCTGCAGATGGAGAGAATTTCTACATTAAAAACATGACTATTGCACAGGTACAACTGTGCTGCTGTAGTGTTTCACTGCATACACTCAGTACAGCAACAGAAAGGCTTCTCTTCACATTGTAGTCAATCCATCTGCCCAAGAGGTGGTAAAGTTGGTGATAGAAGAATTCTTCCATCAGCTCAGCACTGTCTACACCAGGGGTTAGGTTGGTTTAGCTACATTTCTTGGTGATGTGGATTTTTTCATAGCTATGCCTATAAGTCTTTGGTATAGAGCATGAACAGTGTGATAAACTGATATATACAGTCAATTATCCTCAGGAAAAGTACAGTTATTATTAAGATTTTATCATTAGAAACATTAGAAACACCAGGGAATGTCACAAGACATGCAATAACTTACTTAACACATGACTCGGTACAGAGGGTATGTCTGCCTGGTTTTGAACCAAGGCCCTTTTGTGTGTTACACAACCTTGATAGCCATGTGTACACTGCAGAGAGGTGAGATGGCCAGGCATAGGTTTAGTATTCTTGTGTGTATGCCAACCCATTACCCCACAGAAGTCATCCTGGAACTGATGTATGCATAAACTGCAATGACCCCAATAATTATTTCTTGCAAAACCTTAAGTTAGATAATTGGAATAGTCACAAGCCCTCTTTTTATGTTTGCACTCCTCCAATGATAATGTGTGAGGGGCTACAATACAATTTTTTTCTCACTCAGGGGGCTGGTGAGGACGTTTTGGATTTGAGGGCTGCTGCTGTTGTGGCTGGCTGCCTGGCACAAGACTATGAAGGGCAAGGGAGTCTAGGTGCCAACTTTTATTTTTGCTGGTGGTTGCTGGTAGGGTGAGGAGTTTTGGAGGATGAACAGGAGAGGACATGTAACTGGTCACATGACTCATGTGCCACTCCTTGCCAATGGCCCCCCTGCTTTCCCCACTCTCTCCCTCACTTATGGAGGTGGAAGGAAATGGCTCTTTTCCTCTGCTGTGCCCCACTGCCCATTTGACTACTCTCTCTGGCAGCATGGTGAGTAGATGGGGATCCATTTCCAACCCTGGTCCTTCCTGTCAATGGGGGCTAGGCTTGGGGAAATGCCATCCCCTCCCTGGCCTGGGTTGGTGGGAAGACTGGTATCCAAATGAACAGGTCTGGAAATGGGGCGGAGGGAAAGAAGGCAGGAAGAAGAAGGAGGGACCTAGAAGCTCTGGTTCACGTGGCTGCTGCCTCTAGTACCAAGCCTAGATGGAGAGAGGAGACTGCTTTGCTCAGGCTGTGGCTGCTGCAGGATGCAAGCTCCAGGGGTCCTGGAGTGGCTAGCATTCCTGCTGGGTTTGGCTGGCAGGCAAGGGAGAGGGGACCCTTGAGTGGAAGGGGTAAGGCCAGCTTAGCAAGAGGAGGAGAGTTGCACAAGCTCACAATTTGCAGCTGCAGCAGCATCCCACCTCTGACTGAGCCAAAAGTGACTGATCTCTCACACTCAGCTCTGCTCCTGAGTTCTGGCTGGTACAGTGCAGGGCAGTGCATGGGGCTGCCGTGGAAGAGAGGAGCAGCTCTCAGCTGGCACAGAACTGGATGTGGGAGGGGGCCGTTCCTGCACCCAGTGTTGCCCCTAGTTAGGGGTGGGGCCTGTGGCCAATCAACCTATGGGAGGTCTCTCATGCAGGAAGGGAGACTGCCCCACCCCTCCCCTGGGTCCTCCAGGCTGTGGTTGCACAACCCAGATGTAGAATCAAAGGCTGAAAAAACCCCAAAAACTTATTTTCCCATTGGACACAGGCAGAAACCATCTTGCTGTGCAGCTTAGGGAGGAAAACAAAATACAGGGAAATAAAGGACTCAGGCACACAGAATTTCCTGCAAAAACAGCATATCGAACAATCTCTAATATGTGAAAATACCATTACTGCTAGACTATTTTATAGTGGTAAAGTGCTGACTCATCCTACATTAAAGTGGTACATACTGGCACACATATTTTCCCTGCAGTGAACAGACCCTTTCTTAGTTTGGATGTGATCTATTTTGACTTTTACATGCCCTGGTGGAGTTATTTGGCACAGCATTTGAAAAACCACTACTACAAGGGCTAATGTTATTAGTATTTTTCCCTGGTGTGGGCCCAAAGATGCACTTTTTCATCACTGCTAAATCAAGCTTTTTTCTATTTGCTGATTTTTACTATTGTCTTGGGTAGGTCTGGAACTCCTCAAAAGAATGGATGTTTTTTCCAATTATCTTTGTGTTATTATAAGAAACATCATTTATAGCTTTCACCCAGCTCCAAGAGTATTTTTACCCCTTTCACTTATTGCTGTAAGAAATGATGCCACTAATTCACATTTCAGTTACCAGCATTTCAACTACAATTCAAAAATAATCAGAGAAAAATACAGCTTTGGCTTATTTTGATAACTATTCATTCAGCTGTACTTCTGATTTTATAGAAACTGTAACTAACATCTCTACAGGAAAATTATGCTGTTATGTTTGGGAGAAAAAGGATAGACAAAAATGCTATTAAATGACAAATTACATCCTGCCTCACACACACACCTCAAAATGGTGTTTTCCAGTCACCTAATTAGAAAAAGCAACCTTCTGAGACTTTTCAAAATAAAATTTAAATAACTGGCCAACTGACTGAATCACCAAATAGAATATTTGATTATTCAGATATCTGGTACAGATATGGCTTCAAATATAAAAGCATTTAGTTTTGATTAAGAATCCAGCCTCTGCAGTTATAAATCTAAACAAAGTTAACCAACCTGGCTGAGAAACTAAATAATGATTTTTCCTTGGAAAAACGCAAATGTAAATGTCTGCTCAGATCCTGAATTTTTAAGCTGCATACCTGGCTGGTTGGTTTGATGGGTTGTATATGTGCTCCCTGTATGCAGTTGAGAGTCTCTTATTTATCATATAGAATCACATTCTGCCACCCTGAGTCACAATAGCTAATACTTTACACAGCAAATAGCCCCAATTAAATCACCAGAACTTTTCCTGGAGAAAAGTACAATTGGAAAGGAATAAGCATGGCAGAATGTAGCCCACAATACATTATTCAAGAATTTACTGTCTGGCAAAACACAATTCACAAAGATAAAAGAGCCAAAAATAAAAACATCAAGGGAATTGTCACAAAACCCCAGTCACATGAAGCAATGAATTCACAACCATCTTTCACAAGGAATTACAATAGAGAGGTCATGGCAGGATTGTGGTCCAGATGTGATCATCCTCCCCTACACTTTCAGTACACAGAGGATATATAAGAAGAAAAACCACAAACTCCAAACAAATACATGAATATTAAACAAACTAATGCAAGTCTGATGTTAAGTGAGGTCTCCACATAAATAAGGGCATTGGAAGTGAATTGCCAGATTAATTAAAACTACAGGATTTGGGTGCTTCTGGTCACCCAAACAAAACCATCTTGTAATGCTGCTAGCTGCCTCCTACTTCAAAAAATAGATAGATACAAACATGTGGGCAAGTATGAAATTACGCTTTCAATTGAAAAGTAAATTTTCATGTACCCATGGTGCACACAGGCAATTATATTTCTTTATTTGACAAGTTCGGTATTGCTAGCACACAGATACAATCTCAGTTTAAGTTTCATATTTCATGAATGCTGCTCATTTCTAGGCACAATTTACAGATAACAACAGTGAACCTATTATGAATTTATGTTCCCCCTCCCTTTTGACACAGTTTTTGATACACTTTCTTACATTAATGCAATTCCTACTTTATTGTGCTGCAGCAGTACCTATTTTCTTTCAACAAAATCTACATCCATTTTTTTTCTGCAAAAGTGTGGAGTTTTATGCTTCTAGAATGAAACCATTTCAGCTTCAGTCATGAGCAATATGTTAATGATGTAGCACAGGGCCCAGCAAAATAATGTCAACATAATCTGCAATCTGCACAGCAAAAATGAAATGTCAGCCAATTCCACCAAATGGCAAATGGTTTTACTGTTTGAGGAGATGGTACATAAATCTGTTAGTTCAGGCAAGGCAACACAATAGGAAATCAAAAGCTTTGGGAAAAAAATCAATAAAACTACAACTTTTACATTTCCTCAAAGACAAGTAGCAGAATTTGGTGGCTGGTTGCATTTTTTTTCCCAGCACTATGTTTGATTGATCAAAGAGGTACAAAGAGGGGAAAAGATCAATACTATTTTAATGTTAAAAAAATTACTCTAAGAAAAGTATTTGTTTATCCTTTGCACAAGTGGAGCCCTTAAATGGCAGTATATGTGAAATAAGACCTGTAAATATTTTATCAGATTAGTGGCTACTAAAATCAATGGACCAAATCCTTGAAAGCCTTAGATAACCATACAAATTGGCTATAGCTGGATTGGACCAGTTCACTCAGGGAGGTGAAGAGAGTATTCATCCATGTTGTGGCTGGTAGTAGCACAGAGCTGCTTGGGACAAGAAGAGGTTTTTAGGCATATGAGGAGTCTACTTCTGCCTATTTTGAATATTCCCATGAGGATACTGATTTCTTGTTCCTGTTTCTGGGGCTTTACCTGTTAGATTATAAACTTTGAAGCAGGAATTGTCATCAGTTGAGCATGTCAAGTACACTGTTGACACCAAACAATAAATACTAGTATGCTCTTAGTAGGAAATTATTAGAAAGGGTAGAAACATCACCTCCTGAGGAGGAAATGGGGGAGAAAATTTTTCCACAACATCAGGTTGAGAAGTTGGCCCACTAAGGGTCTCTCTGCCCTCCTCACGCAATCAGGAGAGAAGAAAGGGAGATGATGATGAATCTTTGGACAGATGGCCCAACTTCCTTCCCAAAAGAAAGAAGCCAATAGCCGGGGGAAAGCAGTCTCCTAAAGTTTTTCTGTGATGGAATGTCAAATCAGTTTAGAAAATCTGTTTTCCATCAGTCCCCACCAAAATCAAGGAGACCCTGGAGAAATTCAGGATCTACTCTCATCATCATTTATCCAGGGCTAGCTGCCATATATGGCTATTTGGAGGAGGGGCAGAGTGATGGACTCCACCCATGATTAAAATGGATTTTAAAAATAAATAAATAAAAGGGAGGGAGCTCTTATTAACCCAGCCAAGGGAAAGGGGAAGAAGGGGAACCCTGCTCCTGAAACCAAGGAGATAAGTGGGAGCAATCCTTCTATGTTCAACCAAAGCAGGACAGCAGATGTCTTCCCCACTTGTCTTTACTTCTGAAAAGTGAAGAAAATTTTGCAGTCTATGGGGAATGAAAGAAGGAGTCCAAATTGCTCAAGTCACTTAGGAACCCAATTCCCATTAAAAGTCTACAAGATTCAAGGGATAAAGTGACTGTAGTGCTTAAAAAATTCTACCCAGTAACAATAAAATTTACAAAATGAATTAGTATTTGCACTGAATTATTCTTCCCCTCTCTTAAATTAGTAAACCAACTTAGAGAAGCTACTGGAACATAACATTCCAGGACGTGCCTAATTGTGTTCTGCTTATGCAGACAAAACGGGTTGAAGACATGTAAGATGGTGCTGCATTCAATGGAAAATATAAGTCTTAAGCACTGTCTTCATTGCTAAAAAAGGAGTGTTTTTACTTCAGGATAACCTAATGCATAGGTCGGCAACCCCTGGCATGCTTGCCAAACATGGCACGCAGGCCAAGCCTAGGTGGCATGCAGTGGTGCTTAGGCTCCCTGCTGGCCCCACTGCCAGTGTACCCTGGAGCCACAAGAGCCATGTGCCGCAGCCCCAGGCCCCCATTGGCTGCGCTTCCCTTCTAGGCAGCATGGTCAGCAGGGAAATAGAAGCTGCAGCATGGGACTCCTGGTCCCTCATGGCTCCACTGCTTGCTAGGCAGGGCAGCTGTAGAGCAGCAGGGTGGGTAGGCCCACCCAGTGCCACTGCTGCTGGCTGCAAAGAGGATGGGTCAGCCCACCTTGAGGCACCACTGTTAGCAAAAGCCAGCCTGGTCCCAGCCAGGAACTGGATGCCACCCACTGGCAAGAGCTCGAGCCGGCTCTGGCTCTGGCCATGGCCCCAGCCTCGGTCCCAACCGGGAACCAGAGGCCAACCACCAGCAGAAGCCAGCCCCGATCCCAGTCAGGGTCCCAACCAGGAACCCAAGGCCTGTCACCACCCCCTTTTGGCCCTGTCCCCAGCGCCTGCTGAGGGTACAGTGGACAGGCTGGTACAGGGGCCAGCAAAGGTTGCCAAACCATGACCTAATGCATTTGAGCTATTCTAAGATAAAGACACAGTGAATACAAACACATTAGTTTTACTTCATGGCAAACTAAGTGGATTTTCTCCCATGAAAACTCATTCAGTAAATAAATTTGTTAGTCTTTAAGTACAACAGGACTCCTTGCTTGTTTTGCTGAACTAGACTAACATGGCTACCCCTTTGTAACCTGGGTTGACTCTGCTTAGTTTCTGTTTCTAGAAACCAGTGTGTTGTCTTCTCTGTATTACTACCTTGGAATAGCTCATGCATATAAATGGTGACATGTTCTGAGGTAAACAGAATGAAATTCAATAAAGACAACTGTAAAGTACTCCACTTAGGAAAGAGCAGTCCATTGCATATATACAAAATGGGGAATGACTGCACAGGAAGGAGTATGGCAGAAAGAGATCTGGGTGTCACAGTTGACCGCAAGCTAAATATGAGTCAACAGTGTAGCACTGCTGCAAAAAAAAGCAAACACCATTCTGGGATGTATTAACAGGAGTACTGTAAGACAGACACAAGAAATAGTTCTTCTACTCTAATCAGTTCCTGATTAGTCCTCAATTGGAATATTGTGTCCAATTCCAGCTTCCTCATTTCTGGAAAGATCTGGAGAAAGTTCAGAGAAGAGCAACATAAATTATTAGAGGTCTGGAATATTTGACTTGCAAGGGAAGATTGAAAGAGCTAGGTTTGTTTATTCTAGAAAAGAGGAGACCAAGAAGGAACATAATAAGAATTTTCACCTATCTAAGAGGTTATCACGAGGAAGAGGGAGAAAAAGTGTTCTCCTTAACTGCCGATGACAGGACAAGAAGCATTGGACTTTAATTACAACAAGGGAGGTTTAGGTTGGACATTAGGAAAAAGTTCCTAACTGTCAGGGTGATTAACACTGCAATAAGTTGCCTAGTTAGGTTGTGGAATCTCCATCACTCGAAGTGTTTAAGAGCAGGTTAGACAAGCACCTGTCAGGGATGGTTTAACTGGGTATGTGGTCCTCCCCTGAGTGCAGGAGACTGGATTTGATGACCTCTCATGGTACCTTCCAGTTTCTATGATTCTATGATATTAACTACCCTCAAGTGAGAAACATATCCTTTTAATCAGTGATGACTAGATTTAAGAAATCAATCTCTATTTCAGCATTATTCTTGAAGACTAGATAGTGGTGTTCAAAACAAGAAACCAGAACAGATTGACAAACATATGCTAAATAGAGAAGGAAAGAAAAACAACTTAGCTTGAAATTAGCAGAGTTCTAGGACTGTTTGGTGTCGGACACTCCCTTTCCTGAGGCAAGGGAAAATTAATTTCACAATTAAATTGATTTCAATACAACATTGATTTACATCAGCTGAGAACCTGGATCATTGTATCTCCTAAGCAGCCACTAGGTACAGATCTTCCATTGAACATCTGTGCAAAAGGAGGGGAAAGCTTAGCTCGAATTAAGATATCCTTATTTACCATATACCACATAAGCTAAGTCTACTTCTACTTATTTAGTTTGGACTTGCAAGTCCAAACTAAATAAGTCTGAGATTAGTCAGAAGTAGCCTCAGACTAGTTCAGAATAGCTGTGGTCTGTTAGTTTGAACTAGCTGTGTGGCTTATTTTGAACTAAAAAGTTAGTTTGAACTAGTCAGCATGGCTAATTTGAACTAACCACTTAGTTTGAACTTTTCAAGTTCGAACTAGCATTACTACATCATGCTACTTCGAACTGAAGTTTGAACTAAGCGTTTAGTTTGAATTTACTGTTCAACCTCATTCAAACTAAGCTTTACCTAGTTCGAACTAAGCAATTGTAACCTGCTAGACTGGGCACAAATGCAGTCACTTGCCCCTCTCCAGTCCCTAACAGAGAAACCCCTGCAGAAAGCAGCTGGAGAGCCAGGATCCAGTCTGTTCAGGACTCACAGTGAAGACTGCTCAGAGTTCCCATCCCACATTAGATTATTACTCAGCATAAACATAACAATGAACTTTACTAACCAACTAAACAAACCTTATTCTAAGAGAACATGATAAATTTAATCAAAACAGTAAGAAACCCAGAAGTCCCAATGTTCAGGTGGAGTCACCCTTATCTCAACTGCAGTCTTTTAAGTCCTTGAGGCTTGAATGCAAAAGAGAACCAATCCTCATCTTCTCTGGCTGCAGGAATCTTCAGCTGGAATTCATGCAGTCCTTCCTTTTGTCTCCTCAACCAGCACCATGCAACCAGGTCACTGGCCATCCAGCTTTCAGGTCCACAACAGAAAACTCCCCTGTAAAAAAGTCCAAAGCAGGGAGAAAACATCCTGCAGTCCACTCCGGGCTCAGCTCCTCTCACTCAATCACTGGGCACATGGATTCTGCAGTGCTCCATCACTGCTCCTCTCTGGGCTGCTGCTCTCAGTCTTCTCCCTGGGCATGTAACTCCAGCATAACAATAAAACTTGTGGAGCATGCTAAATGTGCTACCACACCCTCTTACCAGAAGGTTCTGGCTTCTGGGCTGCAAACTCTGCCCAGCAATATAACCCAGCCATAAGGTATCCCTGAAAGAGATTGCACCTTTTTATGCACATGGGTTACACAATTCTTTAGTTTGAACTTGCCAAAGTCTAGTGTAGCCCAGGGGCATCGCTGGCCCTGGGCTTACAGGGCTCAAACCCTGAGTCCCAGTGCCCAAGCCCAGTATCTGCTGCTGGGTCATCCACGGCGGTGGGGTGCTATTGTGGCTCAAACCCCAAGTCTCAGCATGCTGAGCTCTGGGACTTTTCCAGGGCCAGCAGTGCTTCTGATGTAGACCTGGACCAAATTAGTCAGTCAGGACTAACTGACCAGTGTAGACATAGCCACAGAGCTCTATGTAATGCCACAGGCTAAATATAAGTAATAGACAGCCAAGCCTTTGGCTTGAGAACAGATGGTTTCTACTACATTCAGTACTCTCTTGTTCTAAGAACACCAAAAGTCAAGTAAAAAAACAAGTCTGGGGAAATAAGTGATGTGGGAGGTTAGAGGAAACACCTGATGAGAAGGTAATCATTAATAACCAATTATAAAGTGTTCAGTGGCTTTATTTAATGCTAATATATTTCCCAAGAACATTACCCACAGCTTAAAAGTCATTCAGTAAATAGCAGCAGATGTTAAGCTGTAAGCCTCAATCATTCAACAAAGATTAAGTATTTAATAACATAGATATGTTTGGCAAAATCCTGCCCTTCATAAACTAAGTGGTGCAGAAAGGGGAGCCAAGCAATAGCACCAAGTGAGAGGTCTAGTAGCTATTCTGCCAGAGCAGCACAGGAAGGCCCAAGGAGAATCGCAGGCAATGCAAACAAACTGAACTCCCAGACCCTGCTCCGAAAGGCAGTAGCATGCATACTTCTGCACCTGCGCTTGCTGCAACCTGCAGATTATACATACACAAGGAAAGGCTTATCAGGCCCTTAAGTAGGATCCCCACCCAACAATGACAGGTTAGAATCCTGTTCCATTACTGACTGTTCTGTCAGCTCACTGCAGCCTCTCCTCCTCTAGTGCCTCCAAAATGTGAGCATATATAGAAAGGTTCCAAAGGGACAGCTGTGTTTGGTTAAAATGCACCTGTTTAAAAATCAGCTTGTCTTTAACAACATTTCACTGCTTCTTGTTTAAATATTTTTCATTCTTTGTATGAATATCATTAGAAGAATGACAGCTGACCTATTTTTGACTTTACTGTGCATTTTATACCCTTGTTGCATATGTCTTTAGCTCTTTAAGCCAAAATATGAAGTACTAATGGTAAATGTAAAAACAAAACAAAACAAAACAAAAAAACACAAAGCAAACAAAAAAAAATCAAAACAACAAAACAAAACAAAACAAAAACCCCACACTGGATTGTGGTTTATTCTCATTGACTTCAATTAGAGCAGATTTTGACCACTGCCAAGTGCCTTTGATAATCCCACCCTTAATGTGTCTATGCCTCATCCATAAAACACTACTTCCTTTCTCTCACCATTTGTTTGCTTTCTCAATTTGACCTGTGATGGGTTTGAGGCAGGGACTCTCTTTCCATATGCAGCACCTTGCAGAAAGGGGTCCTGATCTCGTTTGAGATCTCTTAGCACTAGAGAAATACCAATTAATAATCCTAAACAATTATGATATCTTCAATTGGATACAAAAATATATCTCAAAGTAATAAAAAATATATTGGATAGAAGTATTATAGTTTTATACATATCCTATTGGCACAGAATTCAAACTTCCTTAGAGATCTCATTAAACATTATATTTGATTGTTGCCAAACCAAGGAAAATAGAAAATATGCACATTTCTGCTTCACACCTGCACACTAAGTATGTGCAATTCAGATGAACATGCACTGCTGATAGATAGAAGAATTAGAAAAATTTATGGTAAAAAAATAGTGGCTAGAGGAATAAAGAGATATAAAATTTCATGCCTTCAAAAGGTATTTATGCCACAGGAACTCAGCAAAATTTTTAAATGAACAGCAGTCTTAGTGAGAAGGCCGAATGCAATGAGAAAACATAACTGAAATATTCCAGGCATGGTCTGGTTTAATTACATACTTGATCAGGTTTGCCCAAAAGTTTTCTGATGGTCAAGAACCTGGGATTAATTCTGGCAAATCTGGGACAAAGCATAACTTCTCATAGAAGCTGTTTGTAGCCTGACAAGTTCATCCTCAAACTAGGGATATTTGCCATTTCAGCAAATTTCTCCTTTACTTTGGGAGATTCATTCAAACCTCAAAACTCAAGGAATAATTAAAGAGGGTTGAACTATGTGAACACCTGCACCTGCCTGACACCTGATCAACAACTGCAAATAAGAGTGGAATAAATATTTATGAACGGAAACAGCTGGGCTTTGCAAACCAAAGCTCTATTAGTGAGACTTTGTAATATGGATACATTTAATGTAACCCAAACTATGTGTGTAATGTTTATAGGTTGGCAGGAATCTACTATTTTGACAATATTTTCTGAAAAACAGAGAAACAAGCTGTGAGTGAGCAGTACCCTGTTATTATACATAATCACATAGGCACAACACAACCAAAAGTACTAAATGGATAGAGACAGAAAAATAAATGCTGCAAATCACTGGGTCACAGTGTGAGCCAATTATATTAACACCACTTTGATGTAAAAATATTATCATATTTATGTAATTTATGTACACACAGTATGGAATTTTAGTCTGATTTGTGAATTTATAATTTATAGGAAATTCTATTAAATCTGGCCTGTGTATACCAGAAGCAAAGTTAAAGTGGATCAGAGACTTACTTATTTGTTAGACCCATTTTCAGAACTAACTAGACTGAGGGTTGAAACATGGTTTAAGTTTGTGCTCTGTGGAATGCCTACCATCTTTCTTGCTTTTAAACTATGATGGGTTTAAAATTGGAAGCAGAAGAAGACTTCAGAAAGAATGATGGGTACCTAGTCTTTAAGCCTCAGATATGGAGAAAGATAAAAAATTTTGATGTCACCAGTGAAGTAAACAAATTTGTTCATGTAAGACCACTGAATTCCACAGATTTGCCTAGATAAAAGAAATTAATCCTGCATTTATTGAAATCAGTAGTAAAACTCCTGTTTGCCTTAAAAAATATGAGATCCAGCATTAAGTGGAAGGCAAAATTTATTCTAGTAAATTTTGGTCATAACCATAGCTATCCTGGTGATGATAGAATATTAACTCCATTTCTTTCTTCCTCTGTGTTTGCTTCACAAGATTTTAGATGAGTTAAAAGTTATTTTGAAATAATTAATCAGAATTTGTGTTTGAACCACTATTTAGATAGTATTTATTTTGCTAAATTATTCTGTCAGAGTGTTTAGTAATTGCCAGATATGTTACAAACAATGAAAGACAAATCTATCAACCAACAAATCACCATAAAGCAATTAGAAAAGCAAATTAATGAATTGTAAGCCTAAGAGGATAAAACAATTGGCTTAGTGAAGGGGTGACATGAGGATTCATTATATTTGATATTTTTTCAAAATGTAATCCCCACCTAAGCAAAGGTAATTTTTTTATTTCAGTCACAGGTGAGGTATATCTATAGTAGGTAGGTCTGAGACAGTGCGGATAGATTCACTAAATGGAACTATTTCTGTGTTTTTGTTTAAATTGTTTTTAATTTCATGTATTATAAAATATGTGGTTCAACAGATTTCTTAACTATGTTGTAGCTTAAAAAAACAAACAAAACCACTTTCTTAACTATTTTGTACCTGAGGAAAAAGAAATAATTCATTTTAATAAAATTGCTATCATGTTGTCTGTCATCAACAAAAAATATTGAAATTCTAAGAGTGAATTGCCTTAAAAGTCCATGGCCATCATTATGCAAACCCTCTCCTTTTTATTCAGTATGATTGGATTATTTTATATATCATGTCATTTCCTCTTTTTTAGATAGTATTTCAATATTAAATGGAACATTCAGAGACTAATTTTTAAAATGGTCAAATGTTTAATGGATTAATGTGGGCAAATTACAGGATTTAGGCATTTAACTACCTGATTTTCAAGACCCCTTTGGAAATTACCGTATATCATTGCGTACAAGCCGAAAATTTTGTGCCTGAAAATTGGCTTCAAAACAGGCTCTCGGCTTATAGTCAAGAGAATATGGTGGACAGCCCCTCCCAGGAGTTTCCCAGACCATGTGGCAGGCCGGAGCCCCAGTGTTGCGAGGCGGCCATCTTGGGCAGTCGGCCGGGGCTGGGGCTGGAGTGAGGAGGGGACCCCAGCGTCTGGAGTGGCCACGTAAGGGGGCCTGGCAGGGGTCAGCATGGACATTGAGGGAGAATTCAGGGAGGCCAGGGAAGCAGCGGCAGGGACCGGGGGTTGAACAGGGGGTCGGGGAGTTGGGAAAGTGATGAGATGGCTGGGAGGGTTTGGGGGAGGGTTCAGGGAGGCCAGGGAATGGGTGGCAGGGCTTGGGCATGGGGGGGGTCGGTGAGTCTTTGGAGAGTGGCAGGAGAATGCAGGGGTTTTGGGGAGCCCAGCGAAGCAGCGACAGGGACTGGGGATTGGAGGGGGGGCCTGGCAGGCTGGGAAGAGTGGCAGCAGGGGTTGGGGGGGGTGGCAGGGAAAGGGTGTTGGGGAACAGGGGAGCAACAGCACCAAACTGAGAAGGGAGCAGGGGGGCAGCAGTGAAGAGCCAGGGGGCAGAAGGAGGAGCAGGTGGGCAGCAGTGGGGAAGGGGCAGAGGAGGGGGGCAGCAGGTAGCAGTGAGGAAAGGGTGGCATAGGGGGTGGCAGTGAGGAGGGGGCAGTAGGAGGAGCAGAGAGCAGCAGTGAGAAAGGGGCAGAGCAGCGGGCAGCAGTGAGGGAAGGTCAGAGCAGGGGGCAGCAAGAGGAGCAGGGGGCAACAGCAGGAAACTGAAGTAAGCAAGGGGGTAGCAGTGAGGAAAGGGCAGAGCAGGGGGCAGGAGGGGTGATGGCAGTGAGGAAAGGGCAGAGCAGGTGGGAGCAGGGGGGCAACAGTGAGGAAAGGGTGGCGCAGGGGGCAGCAGCAGGAAACTGAGAAGTGAGCAGGGGTGTAGCAGTGAGGAAAGGGCAGAGCAGGGGGCAGCAGGGGTGAGGAATGGACAGTGAGGGGCAAGGGAAAAGCAGCAGCAGAGATTTTGGGGTAGGGGAGCTGTCAGAAACTCCAGAGGAAGCCAGCAGCAGTGGGTGGGGGGTTAGGGGCAAGACCAAAAGGGGACCACGGCTTATACCTGGATCACCAATTTTAGCTTCTTTTTTGGGCTCAGAATTGGGGGGGTCGGCTTGTGCCCGGATCGGTTTATACCCGAATATATACAGTAGGTGTCTAAATATTATCTCTGTCAGCAATTTCACATGTAATTACTATGTAACAAGTACATTTTTGCCTGCTATAAATATTATGTTTCATTCCCCCTGAATAGCTTAAATGTTATTTTACGTTAGGATTAAGAATGTAGGGAGAAGTTAAAAATAAGAAGGCATAATATATGGAGGCTGCAATTTTCTAAGGAACCTGTGGAAATTATACACCTAATACCACTGAATTTCAATGGGATTTAAGTCTAAATCCATGAGACTCCTTTGAAAATCTCAAACCAGGACTGATATGTTGGTTAAATAAGCTGAGGTTTGTTTTCCACTAAAGAGAAATGGATAATCCATTGTGTTACAAAGTCTGAGGACTTCTGAAACAAGTAGTAATATTGACACAAACAGTGATGTTGGCCTAAATTTTCAAAAGTGATTAGTGAATTTGGTTGCTTCTCTTGATAGTATACCAAACTTGACTCTTCATCATGTACTGAACACTTTCCTTCTGTAAATCAGGAGTTTTTCATGAATCTCAAATTGAACACTCAAAAACTGGAACACCAAAAATCTCCAGTCACTTTTGAAAATTTAGGGCAGAACAAAGCTAAACTGTTTCATTTTTTTTCTCCCCTATGAAATCACATACAATTTTTTTAAACAGATTTCATGGTATAACAAAGTTTTGTGAATCCTCTTCTACAGTTTTGTTATGAGAATTTGTATATGAAAATCTTACGGAACTGATCCTTCAGTTTTACATTCTTGAGTGCAGTTTTTACAAGGAAAGAATGCAGAAATCAGACCCAGAAAATACAAGTCTACATAATTTCAAAAGATAATATTCAGAGCCGTTCCACAAAAGCACTACACACTTGCTGCTTCCGCTATATTGTTCCATTGAGAAGTAGCATGTGGCATTAGAAAGTAGCAATTAGGCAGACAATTAGTTATAAAACTTTATTGTGAAGGTGATAAATGCACTGAAGACTCAGATGGTGAAAGCATGAACACAAATTAAAATTTGTTTCTGGCTTTGTGAGATTCCCTTTAGAATCATTAATATTAGGGACAGGTAGTTGTGATTTTGTTGTTTTCTTTAAAGTGAATTAATTTTTTTTGTTCTTATCTGATTGGCATAAAACTCACTATAACCCATGATTCTAGAATCTCTCAGTTGTCAGGATGTCAATCATTACAGTCAATCAAAGCTGAAATTTAGTAGGCACTAAGCTTTTGGACTAGTTTCACGTGCTATGGAATTTTTCAAAGATACAAATGGCAATTCTGCCTCTAGATTGCCAAGCTTAAAATGAGGATTTACTCATAATTAATAGAACCTAGCACTTTTCATCTCAAAGCACTTTACCAAGGAGGAAATTAGACAAAGAAAGGCTAAAGAAACTGAGGAACAGCGACAAGTGACTTTCCCAAGATCACCTGGAAGAGCAAAGAACAAAACCCAAGAATCCTGAGTCCCCTTTCTCTCTCTTTCTGTCTCTTTCCCCTAGTCCCAAAGGGTAAAGAAAGCCACAGATCGTGTGGGTTGCCCTTTATGTGAACTGACACTTAAAATCTGTTAAATGAGACTTCAAAGGCTTATTTCAGACTAGTGAAGATGTCTTTTATTGTTAATCGTGCTTGTAGCAGGGCACTATGGCTGCCCTCTGAGCCTGAGCCAAAGGACTGGCCCGAAAGCCCTCCCTGGCCAGAATGGGGAACTGCAAGCCTTAGGCCCCGGATGCGGAAGGGTGGGGCTGGAACAGGAAGGGGAAGTATAAAAGCCCAGACCAGGAGCTTAGTAGGGGAAGGATGTGCTGGCCTGCAGGGAGCTGAACCAGAGAAGGCAGACCTGAGCTTGCCAAGAGGCTGCTGACCGTTCCACCCACCAGTCTTATGGCCCACCTAGCCTCCCTGGGCTGGGCAACTGGGAAGGGAACCCAGAGGCAGCGACCGGCCCCAGAGCCAGAGCCAGATCCTGGTGAGGCTGACGGTCTGAGGTCCCCTCTGTGGAGGAAGAAACCCCCGCAGTGTGTGGACCCCAGGACCTTGAGGAGCTACCCCCCGCCAAGGAGGCCAACGGGTGCAGGCCCCAGGACCTTGAGGAGCTACCCCTCGCTGAAGAAACCCCTGCAGTGTGTAGACCCCAGGACCTTGAGGAATTGCCTCTCGCTGAGGAGACTGAGACATACCTGGACCTACCCCCAACAGATGCAGAATACCCCAGGCCTGCTACGAAGGGGATACGGAGGATGGCTAACCCCTCTGGAAGTAGATACCTGGACCTTCAGGAAGGGAGGAAGTGGCCCAGGGAGGGCTGTGAGTTTGGGATGCCCGGTGCCAGCATGTTGCGCTCAGGGACCCCGCTGGCCCAGTGACTCTCCTCACAGTCACTGGTAGGGCCTTGGTCTGAGACGCAGTGGAGCGGGTGGGCCTGCGTCTCCCTCCCCAACCCCTCACCCATTTGTCCTTACAAGAGGAAACCATACGGGGATCCCTAACCACCAGACTTTGTGCTTGCCTGCCCTGCCTGGGGGCCGGGGCGCAGAGACTTGTGTTCACACAACCAGGAGGGGCGCCCCGCCAGCTAACTCCCCCATACACCACCAGCAGAAGGCTCCCTTCCGACCAGCCAGTGGCCTCAATCACAGTGCTGTATTGAAAACATAAAAGAACATAAAATGCACAGTGATTCCTATTAGTTTGAACTTTGCTATGGGACACAGAAGGATACCAAAAGGGTCCCAGGAGACAGATATACATACAAGCCGGGAAAGAGCAAAACTTTGTTCTCTATAGACTAAACATCAGTTATTAGGGTTAATTAAGAACTCCTGGCACCGGTTAAGGCCCAGCTACAGTCTGCTAAACACACACACACATACACACCACTTCAGCCACATAGAGGAAGGAAGAAGAGCTGGTAGTAGGTGTGTGAGGAATGTTGCAGTTGACCAGAAGAACCGAGACCTCCCATAAGAAAAGTACAAGAGATTAGGGTGGGGGAAATACCCCAAGGGATAGAAGTGCAGTTGTAAGTACTGGTTGTAGCAGATAGCTGCTATTCATAGAGCCCCTGGGCTGTGACCTAGCATTGAGGGTGGGTGTGGGTCCCTTCCCTCCTCATCATGAGGCACAATGGAGGAGCTGATGTCCAGAGAGAGATGCCCTGGCCCACCACTTGAGAGAGAAGCGCAGAACCCCTCATAGCAGATCCTGCAATTATTCATTTAAGAATATTATTTGATCCCAATATTTAATATAGGTCTGATTCAACTTGAATAACTTTCCTTGATTTCAGTAGGCTTAAATCTGACCCTTCATAATATAGAGACTCAATACTCCAAGGTAATTGCAATGGAACTGCGTGTGTCTTTCAAATTAAATACATTTCCATCATTTTCCTGATCAGATCTTTGCGCTTAGTGGTGCCTGCTCACCCTGTGCATGTGTTCCATACAACCTCATGTCACTCACCCAGAGCATATAGGGCTGTGACCTTGGTTCCTTCTCTATTTGAACATCCAACAAAGAAAAGTATGAAGTAGAGTGGGTAATGAAGCTCCTTTAGGGAAACACATCTCAAAGAACTACAGTTACTGCACAAGAAGTTAGTCACCAAGTGGTATCCCTAAGGGTACTCTAATTAGGTGGCACCTGAACAGTATCCCCACAAGGAGAATGGAGCTTCAGAGTCAAGTCCAAGATGAAAGACAATACAGCAGAAACAAGTGCCATATCAGATCTGATGGCATAACCAGGGCAGCGTTTTGAAAAAGTATGCAATGACGCCTATGTAGCAGAGCTGAATATTTTCAATGCTAAAATGGTTCATAGCAAATCTGTGGAAGTTACCTATAACTTCATTTTCTTATCATTACCCATGGTGATGCACCAGCTGCATCATAGTAAGAAATAAAAAATAGAGAAATCCACCTCTTCTGTGAACAAATTGGGGATCCTTTGTATCTTCCTATGATGCAGAGTGTCCAGGTGACTTCTGAAATTGCTTGGGTCTATCCAGATGAAAGGCTAATGCCTGTCTCCTATTTAACATAAAAAAAGGTCTCAGACTGAGATTTACGTGGTTGAGAGGAAAATATCGATAAATGAATAGGCTGTCTCTGATGTAAATTCAGCAGTACCTTAGGTAAGAATTTTAGATGTGGCCATAAGGACACCTTATCCCTGAAAAACATTGTAAATGGGAAATCTGTCGTAAAGGTCCCAATCTCCTCAACTTTGCAGCCTGAAATGATGGCTGTCAGAAGAGCAGTCTTGATAGAGAAGTGAAGCCCGGAGCAGGTTTTTATATGTTCAAAGGGCCTGTCCCATGAGCTATTTAAGTACCAGGTTGAGATTCCAAATTAGATTAGGATCCTTAACCTGCAAATAAAGGTTCCCCAAACCCTTAATAAATCTAGATGACACTTGATGAGTAAATATAGAAAACCCCTTGCGTGGGAATGAAATGCTGATAAACCATGTGAACCTTAACAGAGTAAATTGATTCTCTTGGTTTCTTCAGCTCCAGAAAACAGAGATGAGCCATACCAGCTAATCATGGGAGAGGAGGGCAGAGTAAGGGCAGCAAATATATGCTCAGTCCAAGTAAGCATGCTCTGAATAAGCCAAGCAACAACTTGGGGAGTGAGACAGGAGAGTTCCATGAACCTCTGCCAGAAGTTCCAAAGGGACAGCCGTGTTAGTCTAGTTCAGCAAAAGAAGCAAGGAGTCCTGTGGCACTTAAAAGACTAAGAGATTTCCTACGAAAGCTCATGCGATAAATAAGTCTGTTAGTCTTTAAGTGACACAGGATTCCTTGCTTCCTCTGCCAGAAGGTAATCCAAGATGACTGAGAGTGAAGAATAATCAAACACAATGTAGTGACAGTGATCCTGGGGCTGGTTTTGTTGAACATCTTCATTAAGGATCCGGAGAATGCAGTGAATGAACCCTCAGCAGATTTGCAGATGTCACTAAGGTAAAGGGAGTGGTAGATATGCTGGGAGTGCTAGCTCAACACATAAACTAATGAGGGCCTGGCTTGGGGTGCCATTGACTTAAGGGCACCGGGGACAGGGCAGGCTGGCCAAGAAGCTGGAACCCATGCTCCTGCCGCTCCACAAGCCAGCCACTCTGCCCCAGGAGGCAGAACAGGCCAGCCCATGGGGTGGGCTCTGCTCTCTTGCCCCACCTCTGGGCTGGCCCTCCCACCTTTAGGGTGGAACAGCTGGCCCAGGGGAGGGCTGAGAAAGTGAAGCCCAACCCCTAGGCTTGCCCACAGTGCTCTTGAGCCAGCCTAGAACAGAGGCTGGGTTCTGTCCCCCACAGGGGGGGTGCAAAAGTGAAGCCAGCTTGGGGCACCACAGCCCCTTGAGCCTGCCCTGTATGCTGGAGAATAGGGAAGGTACAGACTGGCCTAGGAAAACCTGAAGATTGGGCCAAAAGAAATCTGATGAGTTTCAGCTGGGACAAGCACATAGTCCTGCAGTTAGGACAAAAGAATCACATGCATTGCTACAGTCTGGGAATCAACTGACTAGACAGCAGTTCTACAGACATACATCTGAGAATTACAGTGGACAAGCAGCTGGATATGAATCAGTGGTACACCCTTGTTGACCTGTTGACTAATGGCATATTGAGCTGTATTAGAAGGAGCATTACCAACCAATCAAGGGAAGTGATCATTCCCTTCTATTTGGCATTAATGCTGATTAACCTTTGAAGTACTGAATCCAGTTTTAGGCTCCCCACTACAGAAAGGATGTGGGCAAATTGGAGAAAGTCCCATGGATGGCAATGAAAATGATTAGAGGACAAGACCATGTGGAGAGGCTGAGGGAACTAGGCTTGTTTAGTCTGCAGAGGAGTGAGAGTGGATTTGAAAGCAACTTTCAATTACCTAAAGCAAGGTTCCAGGGAGGATGTACCTATGCAAACTTTTTGGTCCGAAGGCCATATCCATGGCCAGCAACATATGGTAAAAGAGGGGCATGGCCAGGGGTGGGCCGGGGGGAGTAGTGGCTGCTTCCTGGCCTGGCCCAGCTGGAAGCCTAGATGAAATACTCCCACAGGCCAAATATGGCTGGCAGGCTGTAGTTTGCTAGACTGTTCTGAGTGGTGGCGGAACAAACAGCAATGGTCTCCAGGTGCACTGAGGGAGATCTAGGTAGGTGTTAGGAAAAGCTTTTTCACTAAGGCTGTGTTCACACACAGGAGGTTATTTCGATATGGTTGTTTTGAAACAACTTGTATCGAAATAACGCCTTATTTCGAAATAACTTAATTCGAATTAACAGTTTGTTAATTTGAATTAAGGGAAAAAGCTCAAAGCGAAATAGCAGTTTCAGGCAACAGTTATTTCGAAATAAGTCACTGTTGCTTTGAAACAACATGTTCGGACAGCATTGTTTTGAAACAATCATTTCGAAACAACGTTGTTTCGTCCCCATATGAGGTTTAACTTGTTTTGAAACAACAGCGTTGTTTCGAAGCAACGCATTCTGTTGTTTCGAAACAACCGTGCGTCGTGTGAACAGCCTAAATCTTATTTTGAAACAACCTCTGTTGTTTTGAAATAAGAGGGCTGTGTGAACACAGCCTAAGAGTGTGGTGACACCTGGGGAGATGGTGGAATCTACATCCTCCATCAAAGACCCGGCTTGATGAAACCTTGGCTGGGATGATTTAGTTAGGGGTTGTACTAGATGATCTCCTGAGGTCCCTTCCAACCCTAATGTTTTAAGATTCTAGGATTCTGCATAAGTTACTGAGTATTCTTACCTACCCAGGGCCAACCATCAGGGCAGACAATCATGATGGGCCATAGGTGTCATATTTTTCGTTTTGTTTTTGCTTGCACAGTTTGGAGGATAGGGGTAGAGATGTCTTCTGCACTGGATGATAAAATACCTTGGGCTACCCATGTAGACATATAATGCCGCAAAGATATGTTTCTTACTGTGGCACTTTAAGTGCAGAAGGTGGGGGGGCCTATAAAAGGCCTTAAAAACTACTCATTCTAAAGCCTTGTCTTAAACGTCTCCAAGACTACCCATTTCCTGGCTTTGGAGTGGTATTGCTGCCATCACCCAAACACAAAACCTCTTTGAACACCTAGGAAAGTATACTTGGGAATTGTTTCCTGTGAGGTACCCTCAATCACTTTTAATCCTCCCGCAGAACAGCAACTGAACCCCAGTTGTGATAGAAGCAGAAAATGGGATGATTCCCCTTTAGATAGATGGCCTTACACACACAACACATGCACACAAAACCCTTTTGAGACACCTGCACACAAAAGCACTTGCCTTTTTGGGACACAGAACCAGAGTTTATTTTAAAAGTTTAAATTTTCTTTAATTAAAAGGAACAGCTAAGAAACACAGAGAATTGCTTCCCTGGGATTTAACTTGAATAGTTACAAGATAGTGAGAGGAGGATACATGTGCTCAGCACAGAGGAATCCAAAACGAAATATCCTGAATGCCTCTAGCTAAACATTCCCTATTCTACTTACTCACAGTCAGTTACAGATTTGAGCCCTTGTTAGACATGGATATCACTGGATCCTCCATGCCTGGCTCCTTGGCTCTTCTGCCACAAACCAGGAAACAGGTAGTGTTGCTCTTCCAATTCAAAAACCTATACTCTGTCACTAGTGGCTCTCCTAGGACTTCTCTAGGAGTCAGTGTCTATGGTGCTAACTCCTTCCCCCCACTGTTAGTATAATAAGGAAAGAGTCATGGGATCTATACCAAATACAAATAGTGCAGAGAGCTGCAAGTGCTATTCCAGCCTAGACATAGAAATAGCAACAGCAACAGTAGGGCCATCCCTAGTGGGTTGTGGGGCCTGGGACCACTTGGTCTATGGGGGCTTCCTGTGTCCCCAGAAGCCAGACATGCATTCCCATCCCTCCCATGAGTCAGCCACTCTACTCTCATCTGGCTCTGCTGTCTTGCCCCACCTCTGGGCCAGCCCATCCCACCCCCAGGATGTGGAATAGCTGGCCCAGGGGAGGGACAGGAGAGTGAAGCCCGGCCTCTGGGCTGGCCCGCTCTACCCCTTGCCCATCTGTTCCTCATCCTGGAGGTGGGACAGGCCATCCCAAAGTGGAGGCTGGGTTCCATGCTCCCATCTGTCCCCCTACCCCCGCCTTCAGCTATATAAATCTCAATTACAGAGACTCTATCCAAGCACAATGCAAGGGCATCTCTGGCCCCCCAAAATGCTGGAGGGCCAGGCCCAAGCCCAGCCTCCCTATGCCAGCCATGCTACCAGCCCCAATGTGCCCCCAAGCCTGATCCAGCCCCCGGATCTGGGTTCCCCAGCCAGGGGCTGAGTTCGAATCCAATTCCTGCCATTTTGGCAGGTGGCTCAGGTCCCCAGCCAGGCCAGGTTCCTGGCCAGGGAGAGTCAGGGCTGGATCCTGGTGCCATGGGCCAGGTTCCTGGCCAGGTTCAGGGTTGGATCCTGTTCCTAGCAGTTCCAGGTCCCTGGCTGGTGCTGGATCTGGCAGTCCTGGGTCCCCAGCCAGGCTTGGGGTTGGGGCCAGATCCTGCCACCATGGCAGCCTGGCCCCGGATCCCTGGTTGGGGTAGGTGCTGGATGTGGGGGGAACTCAGGGCAGTCGCAGGTTCTGTGAGCCTGCACTGCCCATGGGACTTGAGACACTGGTGCTGGTACTCAGATTGCACAGTCAAATACCTGAAGGGTATTGAGTCCCATTTTAATCACAGCTGGGGGGTTCAGTCACTCTCCTTTGGGAGAATAAGAGCAATTGAGGGTACCTCACAGGAAGCATTTCCCAAGTCCATCTTCCTGGGTTTTCAAAGAGGTTTAGGGCTGGGAGGTGTTGGGTTTTTGTGTTTGGTTGGTTGGTTTGTTTCTTTTTTGGTTTGTTTTCATTTTTGTATTTGGGTAGTGGCAGCAATACCACCACAAGGCCAGGAAATTGCTAGTGTTAGAGAGTTTTAAGACAAGACTTTAGGGCCAGATAGTTTCAAGGTCTGTTGCAGTCCCTCACCTTCTGCACTCAAAGTACCAGAGCAGGGAACCAGCTTTGACATAAGTGGACCAAAGACAGCTTCTTAAAACTGGCTTGATACAATAGAGGATTTCTATGTAGATTATAATATGCAAAGAAATATGTGACACTTACAGACATTTCCATACAGAATATGTGTTTTCTATCTTCAAATCAGCTACCTATCCAATTCAATGATTCCTTAAAGGTACCATTTTTAAATGATGCCAATCATTTACAAAAATACATATACTCTAGAAAAATAAACAGTAGCATTTTTTTACATATTGACACAATGACTGGGAACAAGGCAAAAAAAAATCTCATAAAATAAATATAGCCAAAGGCACCTTTCACACTTACACCCTCTAAAAAAGTCAGAGAGAAAAATATAAGAATTTTTTTTTTCCAGTGTATGCATGTGACAATTATTTGGACAGGAGCATTTTTGTGTGCTTACTAAGAAAGAGCATTGACAGAAAACCTTGCAAAGATGATGAAAAGCCTCAGAAGAACAGGAGAGCAGAGTACCATTTAAGAAAAGAAAATGTTAATTAAAACTGGAGAAAATATATTAGCTGTGATGCCCCACAAGTGCATATCAAATTCTATGATGATATAATTAGATTTTTCTGTTAAAAATACTCTAGATGGCTGCAGTAATACTTAGCATCATATTTCACAAAGAACACAAGATCAGAGATAATCTCCTACATGTGTGTAAGATGTAAACAGACCTTACATGCTAATTTCACAGGACTTCATTAGCTATCATAATTTAAGAGAATGGACTGTCTTTTCCTATATGCGTATACAACAATATGAAACCTCAGTCCTGCTTGAGGCCTTAGGCCTTAGTACAATACTAATATTAATTGCATTATAGCTCTTATTTTTGCATCAGGGCCATCCGTAAAGCTCAGACTTGTAAAATTTAGTGGTATGAAAAAGGCAGTAAAACAATCTGTTTCCACTTATACTTGCTTCACCCAGAGAATATTTCTCAAAACAATCCCTCCAAGCAGCAGTCCCTCCAAGATTAAAGCCAGAACATCCTTGCTTTCCCTAAGAATGGTAGTGGATGGCATATTTTTCTTATTCCTGTCACTTCAGATTATGAGTAAACTGCCCCTACACAGAGTATGCTGTACAAATTGAAAAATTTGTTCCTTCCTGATTCGCCATCACTCTGACTTGTTTTACTATTAGGTAGAATCATGAAGTTTTGGTAACCTCCACTCCCTGTAAAATAAAATAAAATAAATCTTAGGTCTTGTATAACATTTTTGAATGTTGTGCTGTACAGTTGCAGCTGTCTTCTGTTTAAACAAAAGGAACATTGGAAATCAGTGTGATTGGACTTCTGCTCAAGCATCAGGAAACAAAAAGGAAAAGAAGAATGATTGCAAGACAGCACAGGCTGTTTTCTCAACAGCATTTCTACTATCTGCAGCAAATCGGCTTTTCACTGTAATTCTGCGTGATAGATAAATTGTGCATTACTGCTGTCAGGACTGCATAGGAAAGGAATGGATGAGAAATCACAGGCTTTTTACTGTGGGTTAGAGAAATGGCAGCAAGTAACTTTTGCATCCAGTCAAAATGTGTGGGTTTAAAATTAACACACCAGCAAGACTTTCTATAGACATAGCCTGTATTATATTGCCAGTGGCAGCCAAAGTTCCTCATTGAATAAGCAATGTCAAACGCAGACATAGTAGAATTCTGACCACCTCAGGGAATACATACTGGCCAGGGGCTTTCACAAGGAAATAAGACATCCTATTCCATCAATCTGCAGTCAATGAAAGGACAGAATTTCTAATCAGTGTTTTTTTTTTATGTTTTGTTTATTTTGTGCCTTGCTTTGAGCTATTTCTAAGCTGCTGTTATGGCAACACTATACAGTGTCCTTGGGCTTAAAGAAAGGGACCCATAGTGCATCAGGTTCATATTCCTGTTTTTCTCAGCTTTAACATAAACTATTTTTCTCGGCTTTAAATCTTATTGCAAACCAACCGGAACAATTTAGATCCATGCAGATTCACTAGAATGACAGAAGTCAGAGAGGTAGACATACTGGAAAATATCAGTGGGGGGGAAGGAATGTAAAAATATTCATACATTTACAAAGCAAATGTTGAGGAGAAGAAAGTGGGAATGTGAGCACCTGAAGGAGGAAGAGGAGGCATAAAGAAGAATGATGATAAGGGATTGTGGAGCTGGAAAGAGAAAGTGAAGGGGAGCAGACAGTGGGAGTGCAAAAGGAGGAGTAAAATGACCCAGAAATGTAGGTCATCAGCACAGAATATGAGCTGATGCCTGGGATCATTTTGTTCAAGCTATACCAAGCATTATTTCATTAGCAAAGACTAAAAAATGTATTTATCCCATGAACTTTAGTTGGAGAAAATCCCATTTCATCAGATGCTTGCATGGGATTTTCTTCCACAAAGGCTCATGCAATAAATAAATTTGTTAGTCATTAAAAGTGCCACAGGAATCCTTGTTTGTCTTGCTGAACTAGACTGACACTGCAACCCCTCTGGAATTCATTAGCAAACTGTCATTGAGGAAGCACATTGGAATAATGGCTACATTAAAAGTACTTCAAAAAAATTACATGGAGTTATTGAAACAGAAGGATGATCATGGGAGGATGGGTTTCGATGATGCGGAATATAGTGACACTGACTGAGTCAGGAACTATAATAAGAAACATTATCCACACAAAATTATAAACTCATGAGAGTTAATGAAGCTAAATAACAATGCACTTAATTTCCTCTAACAGAACTAAATATGACAATATGCCCATCAGGGCCATTTCCTGACACATCCAGCTAGCTAGAGAAGTGGTGAGGAAATGTTTGCAGAGGATTTTCTGATTGTTCCATCTGGATTAGATAGCTCAACAAGTAAAATGGCTTCTGTTCTGCATAAAATCTGCTCAGCATATCAAAGGTGTGGGAAAATAGTGATAAGCATCCTGGGTGTTAAAACAAATAAATAAATTACATGAAAAATAGTGCTGGACAGGAATATAGTTTTTTTGTTTTATGAAAACTGCAATGAGTTTGAATACTTTTCCATTTAAAAATGGAGCCAAAGAAAAAAAGTTGGAAAGTTCTTGCAAAACAAAATCAACCCCCCCACCTCATTATGAAACAACAGAAACATTTTGTTTCTATTTCAACTTTTTAAAAATTTTATAATACAAAATTTTAGAAATTGTAATAGTCATTTCATACAGAATATCTAAATGTTCTGTCCGGAAAAGGTTCAAATAGAATGTTCCATTCTGACTTTACCAAAATGTGTTGTTAATTTTTTTTAAGTGAGCTGTTATTGAAATTGACAAATTGACACAAAATGTTTCGCTTCTGATCATGCAGCATTTTCCAGCAGAAAAGCATTCCATCAGAAAATTCTCAACTGATTCTAAGAGGTGAGAAACTGCAAGCCTTACCTTATGTGGCCTTTCCCACAGTGTATCATTGAACAGAAAACTCAGTGTTCATTGCCAGCAGCTGCAGCAAACGTGTTCATTACCCAGTTTTAACAAAGAGTTTGCAGGCATGACAAAATTCAAATGCTGATTTATAGTACACAGAGTGAAGGCTGATTTTGAGTTCATTCAATGTTTTGAGTTTAAAGTTTCTGACACCTTTAGATAAAACATTTTTGGAACAAAGCAATGTATCATTACCAGAAAAAGCATTCATGGATCTAACATCTAATATCTTTCACAGAAGTCTTTCGTTATTTCCTCACTTTTACAAAATGACAGTGTCACTTCTTTGTTTCTGCAGTGTAACCTCAAGAAAATTTTAAAAAAAGATAGAGCTTCATTATAGCACACTGAAATACAGGAACTATTTGCACCTGAGTCCATATGTGAATTTCAAATAAATATGCATTTTAAAATAGGAAAGATTTAAAAAATAAATGTGGTTCAGACTACTGAGATTTCCCTTCTACTCCCCAGTTTCTTTGCCTATACTTCTTTCTGATGCCAAGTTTTATTCATTCATCTACCAAATTCATCAACATCCAAACTGATAAACTGAATCTCAATTATTCTTTCTAAGTTTCCCCCACCTTCAAGACCTAACTCTCCCTCACGTTATCCTCAGTGCTCCTAACACCCAGATGGTCCCAACTCCAGGGGCGTCGCTGCCCCAGGGAGGGACCCGGGGCACCGGCCCAGGCCCCGCTCCCGACCAGCAGGCCCTGCCCCCAGCCCACAGGCCATGCCCCCTCGCAGGGGACAGGGCCAGAATCCACCACGTGCTGTCGCGGGTGGCTGGGCCCCGCATCCCCAGCTGGGGACGGGGCTGCTGTGGTCATGGGCAGCTGGGCCCTGGATCCCTGGCTGAAGGCGGGGCCAGGAGCGGCTTCCGTGGCCGAGCCCTGGATCCCTAGCTGGGGACGGGGCTGCTGCGGGCAGCTGGGCCGGAGATCTCCAGCCCGATCAGGCCGGAGACCGGGAGATGTAGGCCCTGCCAGACCCGGGTGCCCAGCGCCAACGACGCCCCTGCCCAATTCACTGTTCTTTAGCACTACAGTATCCCATTCTTAGGTGATACTATATCAAGGGTCTTTGAGGCTTAGCACTTTGTTTCTTAGGTTTTCTTTGACCATGCTATTAAAATCCTACATCTTTTGGGGCTTTCCAAGGTTAGATGAACCCCAGAACTTAAATGATTTGAAGATGCCAGCCAGCGAGGTTAACTTCTTTTAAGACGTCCCCAGTGGTGTCTGTCTAGGTACTTAGTGGCCCCCATCATTGTAGCATCTCATAATTTTTAATGCATTTATTTTCACAACGTCCTGACAAGTTAGAGCAAGCAATATAGATGCTGAACACTGAAGAACAGAGAAAAAGTAATATGCCTAAGATCACACAATCACTCTGTGGCAAAGCAGGGGATTGTTCCTGGGTATCTTGTGCCCCAGCCCAGCAATCTAACCGCTGGATCATCCTTCTGAAAGAAGATACTTTTTTATGTGCTCCCAATTGGTTCTCCCACCTTGTATCAGGAGATGATGATTCACTTTATTTTAATGTTAGCAGATATGCAGATGTTTTAAATATAATTACTACTTGTTTTCTTTTCCTTTCTTGCATGAAATAAGTTCAGTAAAAACAAGTTTTTTTCAGACTGAAACTCCTTAAAAATAGACATTGTTCTGGACCAAACCCTTGGATTTGAAGTCCACTCAAAACCTGGAAAGGTTTTGGATACGGATGTCATTTCTGCAGATGTACTTATCCTTATTGTGAACTCAGTTGAAATCTCAGATCTCAGCATTCTATACTTAAGTAAAATTCATTTCTGGCTCCAAGCTATGTAGCTGCTCCCCAGCTCTACTGAGAAAGTAACCTAACAGGGGAAAGCAGATGCAGATGTTAGGTTATAGAATGTAAAACAAATTGGTATCCCATTGAATGATAAGTAGGAAAATACCTGGATGTCTGTTCTCTCTATATCTATAGGGTGATACTTCTCTATATAAAAAATCATTCCTTGAAGTTAATGCTTCCTTAAAATAATACTTCTGAGAAGGGCATGTTGTAACATCAATGTCCTAAGCAGAAATGCTGATTTGTTGGTGCTCTGTTTATGAGTGCCCCTAGTGGAACGTTCACTCCTTGGGAATCACAAAAATGAATTCTAGTATTTAGTGGAACTGTGCTACCAAAAGTGTGGTGGGTTTCACTTTTACAAAAGTAATTTTTAAAATGTGGAATTAACAGCAACATTTAAATACACATTTTCCTAGAGTTTCATTAAAATGTTCAGTTAAATCAATGTACTTTCCACAAAATAATTAAAGCAGTAACAAATGTTCTATGGTGAAACTTTTTGTAAATTAATTTTAAAGGTTCTGTTGCAGACATAGTTCAGAGGTAGTGAAAAATAATGGCACAGAACTCAGAGGTACCCATGAATCTGATCATTTAAAGCTAAACCATGGTTTATAGAATTTTATTTCATTCCTTATTGATTCCTGTTTCACATGAAAAAAATGTGAAAATTAGGTATATTTTTTCTGACAGTGCCTTTTCTATGTCGCTATTTTAACTATGTAGTTAAACAGCAGCCTAATCATTCAGCATAATTTTAGGATCTCCGTAATTTCTATCACCATGATGAAGCAGATCCATGCAAAATTTAACCATGTCAGCCCATAATAAGCGTCAGTGGGTTTAGTTTAAATATGTTCATGTCCATTGAATTTCACTATCAATTTTGGGCTTAAACAAACCCTAAAAGCTGAAACTAAATCAAATCAATACCATTTTTTCCCCCCTAATTTCAGACAAAAGAAAGAGAAACCACTACCTCCTGTGTGGGTTCATCTAACCATAAACTAGCCCAGGTTTCCTTAGAATGTTCATAATACTTTTGGTAAACTTCTCCCTGGGTTCAAGTTAGTGTAGGAACTAGGGGAGTCTGGATTAATTAGCAATTTAATTGCAAATATTTTTCACCATTTGCACATAAATACACTGCATCAGGAGTCAACAAGTAGGGGGTCAGCCTATTCCCAGCAGCATACAGTGCCACGGCTGCTCTCTTCACTGGCCCCACCCCCCAGAGGGTATGGAACCACAAGAGCTGAGTGAATGCTGCAACCTCTATGCCCTGCTGGGGAAGAGGGACAGTAGGCAACAGGAGCTGCATCCGGGGACTGGGCCAGCAGGGAAAATGATCCACCATACACGACAGATGCTAACTCCGCACCTGGCACCTACTGAGGTTACGCGGGGGAGGAGGGACTGGCACAGGGGCTGGCAAGGTTGCTGACACCTGTATTACATATAAGTCATGTGATTTAACACTTAATATGCAGCAGAATCATTAAAAAATTCTATGGATAAATCATTGTCATAGATACTAGTCAAGTTGCTATAGCTATTACACATTTAAAATAGAGAGCGGAAATGGAGGAAAATCCAAATGCTGATGTTTTAATGGGAGTCACTTCATCTCTTCACATTTTATAAACTACAGAGTAAAAATCTCTTTTCAAATTAGCTGATTTTGGTGAACCTAGCCATGTGAGAAACTTCATCGTATTGTGAAGAGATGGTAAAGTACAGGTACAGTAGGGCAACTGAACATCACCTGCTCTCTAGATCGCACACTTGCACTGATATTGACTGAAAAACAAAAAGAGGATTATGGGAGTGTGAGTAAAGGAAAAAAATAAAAATCAATACAATTAATGAGTACAAAGAAGGAGCTCTTACAAATGAAGAGATGAGTCATTTAAGAATTTGATCATTTTCCAGTTTAACTACATGGCAAACTTCCCATTTACTTCAGTGGAATAGGCTCAATTAAATGGAATGGTAAAAGGAAGAAAGAACACCTGATGTTACTACATTCAAGAAATTTTACATTTAGAGAACTTAGCATTCTCATGAACTGACTACTTAACATTTGTGTGCTATGGATCTAGACACCAGATAACTAATGGGGACTCTCCTTTAGTACAGGCAGTACTTAACTGCTTAGCCAGATAGTAAAATGACTATAGTCACACTACTCAGGTGCCCAACATTCTAAAACTAGAGATTATTTTTAAAATTTTTCATACCTCCTTCCACAGATGTCAAAGGAGACAGAAGTTTAAAATAAAATGAGGTCCTGATATACTTTGCCCTATGCATGAAGGATAGGGTCATGGGCATCCTCTTACTAATTTAGTTGTAGTTGGTGACTGCTTTCCATTTCAGCTTGAAAAATTCTGTTTCTTTCTAGAGAACGCATCAAAGAAACCTGGTGCCTTAGCCAGTAACTTTGTTTCTAGTACTCTATGGTCAGCTAGACACTTATATGTAGCAGGCTATGGATACAGAAAAATACTACTACTAGCAGTGGTTCTTCACAGGGACACTTCACACATGTCCTCACTCAACAAGCCTATGCGAAACTAATATTAATTTTACTGTACCAACTAAGGGTTTGACTTAAACCTGTTACTGATAATACAACATTTTTCATATAGCACCTGTCACATTTCAACCCAAAGGTTCCTAAGTACTTTCAGTAAAGTAAAACTGGAAAGTACTGGACCAAAAGGCATATTAAAGAAAAAGAAAACCTAAAATCATGTAGACTAAGTAGACACTAAGTGATGTGGACTTATTATGCTTTGTATAAGAAGCTGTTGGAAGAGGGAGGGCTAGAGAAACTGGGCTCAGAGAAAGACTTTAATAATAAAAAACAACCACCAGGATTCTATAGTTCATCATTACTGTTCCAAAACAATGCCAGTGGTTAGTTTGCACAATATTGAAATAAGAACTTTCCATTTCATATGAAGATACAATTATGGATCCTAAAGGAAAAACAAAATTTTCTTTTTAAAAAAAATCCTATTTTATTGCTATCAAGAAAAAGGAGTTAAAATATTAAATATGATCATTACCTTGGATAGTCATAGTGGTCACTAAATTCATTTACCGTGTTTGTGTGTGTGTGATGCCTGCAGAGAACATCCTGCTTTTTTGGGTGACTTATCTGAATAAAAGTCCAATAGCTTGCAGCTGCGCTGGTGGAGAGGTAGGCTATGCCAGAAGGTTCTTAGCCAAAAACGTCATTTGTTTCTATTCAGATATTTTCTTTCCAATTGATGTGCATTTTATGCCATATTTGCAGACAGAAAGTGTCTAGCATATCTTCCATCAGTAATAAAGAATAAATAATTATGGTGAATAACATATTGTGGCAATGCCCAAAATACATATAAACATTCTTGTCAAGATGTGTTTTACACCTGGTGAAACCCCACTGAAGACAATACCTACATGGACCAGGACTAACATCAGTATTATAGAAAGCCAAGCAAACTAATGCCATTCCTACCACTGTGGCTGGACCAACATTAGTAGTACAATGTTCATTGGCACTTAATGACGCACTTCCTATTTTGGGGGTAAACATTTAGGTTCAGCTCTTTTTCTAAGTTCCCCTATGTTCCCTGCGTACACTAAATTACTGTGAGGACTCTGGCTCTCCACTACTACAACTGTAGGAAGAGTGTGTCCCCATCATTACTTCTTTCACCTCAGAGTCACAAAATATGTCCTCTAAGGTACAAAGGGGCCAGTGAACACACACATCCTGAGAACCACTTCCCTTGAAAGTACATAGGGGTACACGGTATTCATTAGGATTTGGCCCCAATGATTGTGTTTTCTGCAGAGCAGAATGTATTCAGTTGGGAAAACAGCCTGCATGAATTGTTGAAGGGTCAGATGCACCATTACTATTGGCTGCACTGTTGCTGGTTATACAGAGAAACTTTCGGCAGAAATATAAATTAAATCTAGAGCAAGCAGGTTCCTACCCATTTGGACTTATCCAGCAAATGGTGATGCCTAATTAGGATTTTATTTCTCATTAAAGCTAACCAATCTGAAACTACTACATGACATTTTCTTTCTTGTTTATTTAATTGTAGTTTGTTGATGTCAATCAGCTCTAGAGTTGGAGTTTTGCAATTTTGTGGGTAAAAGCAAAACATCTGACTGTCATTCTGAATAATAATATATTTTTGAACATACTCTTTTTTTCCATTGAAGTCGTTGCACAGTGTACTCCACTATCATTGGAGAGAGATGCAGCTGAACTGACAGAGCATGAAAGACTGAAATCATCATCAAATAGTTTATTCTTATTGGGTTTGGCATGTCATTCTATGCAAGGAAATCATGTGTGATCTGCTGACATGGATCTAATTAATTTCTAATCAGGAGTTAGGCCAATTGCTTGACACAAGTTAGGGCCAAAGCCAATTGTTTGTGGCACATGCTTACTCATCCACATAGCAACATTTTTTGTTCCCTCTGGTAAATGAACAGAATGGCAGATCTTTCATGATTTGTGAATGAATGGAAAAATAAATAAATGAAGACACATTCTTTTCCAGCATGTGCACAGAACAATAAATTTTAAAAGATTTTTATCTACTGTTGTATTTGGGAACAGCTAAGTAATTTTTTAAATAGTACCTGCCAGCTACATGACATAGTTTTGGCTTTGATTTCAATGTGAAAAGGGCAGCAGGACTCCCCTCCAAAAGCTCCATGGTGAAGTATGAATTAATCAAAACTTGTGTTTCTTATCATTTTTACTAAACTATATTGTCTATATGGAAGCTGGAGAAAAAGACATGTCTTCCAAACACTTTAGAAATTAGTGTGCTTAAGCTTTCCCATTGTTGTCATAACAGTTAGTTAATCAACCATGTGAGATGTTCTTTCTTCCCCTTTCTCCTTTTTGACTTATTTTGCCAACTTTTTGTAAAGGAACATGCAAGCAAGAAAATTAAATTTAATAAAAACTCAAAACAATATAGAGGGGGTGTTGAAATGTAATGTTCACAAAGGGATGAGTTTCTAGGCAATTTCCATCTTTTTAACTAATGAAAGCACTTTCTGCCTTTATAACACACAGAAGTGTCATTAAATGTTACAGTACATTAACAGTGACAGTTTTCTCTCCAAATACAATTAAATAAACACTTGCAGTAGCACTTTTTAACTTTATTGCCAATATATTTGTCTTTACAACAAGACACACTCTGATACACATTTTATCTTGCAATACTAAGGTTGCAGAACTATTATGTTTCCAAACTTGTTTAGCGTAATAGTGAGTGGAATAGCTTTTATACATTCTTTTCAGCATAGTCTTTTTTTATTGGAATACCCAGCCTATAAAATGCGCTTAATTAAATCTGGGACAACAGCCACCATTGAGATTATATTTAAGAATGGAAATAGTTAATAACATAAAATATATACATTTCTAGAGCACTACACCAAACTGTCAGTTGCACAGCATTAATAACAGAGAGTTACCTACTCTGTAAATATAAACTGCTCAGGAAACAGGTAAACTGTGTATAAATAGTACATAGATCCTTTCCAAAATAAGTTCACATAAAGACTAGAACTTCAGTTCTGAAATAGTCTGATTTTTTAGATATTTTAGCTTATGATTCAAGAAAGCATCCCTCTTCAGGAATCACTCAAGAAGATACTTAAATTTTAATCACATGCTTGTGATTTTAAGTGCTGCCGTAAATAGTAATAGACATAAGAAAGCAGTTAAGTGATTCCCTGAATGGAGGACTCAATAAAGTGATCAGAACTTCTCAGATTAGGAGATACCAGAAGAATTAGAACATGCTATTGTACTGGTTGCTGATTATCATTGTGATGATTTTGGAACAAAATACCAGTGACTGGTTGTTCCACATCAGTGCTGTGCTATAACTAAAGATACCAAAATTAAATTTGAAATGTTTTTAATCTGTGTCCTATGAGATGAAAGTGTTGAATATTTAGCAGCGTTCAGCACAACTGCAATCTCTGTCTTTAACTGAAATAATGTTTTATCTCTCAGCCAAAATACTTGGCAATGCCTACCATGTTTTTACCTGATGACATGCTTTTCAAATGATGTGAGACCAAAATGCATGGTGACACACTTGGCAAAAGCAGGGTACGCTTGGCAATTTCTACTGGTAACTAATGATATTGAGCACATATTGTTACTGCTACACTTACAGAAAGAAAAGAACTTCACCAAATCTCAGTTAGTCAGAACTTATATCTGAATTTATCAGATTATTTTCAATATCTAGAAAAAAAATTAACATCCTTATTAAGAATAACATGGCTTTGGAATAGCATTTTCTTCTCATTTATGAACTAACACTATAAAGTATTTTCAGAGGTTTATGATTTAGCTATAAAAAGGGTTGGGTTGTTTTTAAGTTATCATAACGTAGAAACTGAAGTTTACCAGTTGGAAGATTTAGTCTTCTTTAACCTTCACAGGGGATTTTTATTCACCATGAGATTTTCATTTTCTCTTCAATTTAGCGCTTATAAAATCTGGAGTTGATAGCCCTGGACAGTAATGGGACCTAGGAACGGCGAGTCAGTCAGGATAGGTTTACATTATTAACACATAAATTGTTAATCATGCATGACAAAGATTGTTTAAGACTCAGGATTAAGTTTATGCATGCATATTTCATATTCTTCTTCTTTCATATGGCTAGGATAGAGCAACAACTGCAATTTCACCTGAAGTTGATTGAACCAGATGGCTACATCAGGAGAAACAGAATTTATTGCAGGGTTGCTGCCTTCATATTTATAAATTGGACAATATGTGGTGTTATGTTTGATGATCTGTTACACACTGGGGAGTCTTTGATTTTCCATTTGTGCATTAAATGTCCAATTCAGAGTTGACCAAGATATCTGTAGGAGGCCATAGTCAAGAATCTTCTCTTGGGGACTCAGCACAAAGTGCTTATTTTTTGTCTTCTTTAGACCAATCTGCTTTGCAAGTCTCCTTCTGATCATAGCCTTATTGCATGAGGCTAAGCAAATACTCCCAGAAAAGCTTGTGGAAGTTAAGGCACTGGGCATGGGAGTTATTGAGGTCTTGCTAGAATGGAAGACATAGTTTTCCTGGCTATGCTCAACTGTGGAGTGTAACAGGAGTTTGGTATTTCAGTTGTTAGACAGAACAAATAGTCATGATGTTGGGGTCAACTGATTATATAGTAAAAAATGAAATAATATTTGTACTAAAACAACAAAGTGTAACTAGAAACTCTGCCCCCCCCCACTAACCCCAACCCCAGGATATTGAAGAACACTATTATTTTGAATGGATTGGAAATTCAAGGACTTATAGGTCAACTTTAGATATAGATATAGATATAGATATAGATATAGATATAGATATAGATGCATACACACTGGCTGACATTCCTTAACTTTTCATCTTTTACATCTGGCCTAAAAAAAGTCAGGACCAAGGGCAACCCAGGGTAAGCAAACTTAGAGGAAGGAGAATAATACTCAATCAAAGCCACTTCATAATATCCTCTCATTTTTGTTTAAAACATGCTACAAACCCTGCGTTAAAACTTTCCTGACAAACTTTTGCTTTGCCTGACTTTTTAAAATCATGTATGTTTGGTGATTGATTTTGGTATAACAGATAGATTATCAAAACGTATATGTGATATTTTTGGTCTCTCTTGAGAAATAATTGCTTCTTTTCTGCTGTCTAAGATTGAAATATACAATTTTGTATGTTTTGCTGTCTAAGATTGAAATATACAGTTTATATCTGACCACAAAGACTATCTTCATGCATCCCACCAATAAAACTTTAAATATTTGCAGCATGATACATATGTCAGCAACTGGTCTTTTTAAGTGCCTGTGAGCATGTGTCAAGTCAAATAGATTTGAACTGTAATGAACAGCCAGTGTAATGCCAGGTACTAGAAAACAGAGTTCTCATTGCTTTCTTGAATTAGTAGAGAAATGCCAAGTGTTCACAGATGAGATTACAGATATATGTGTAACAGTGACATCCAGAGGACTGGTAATTTAAACACAGGTGGTTCCCCCTGTGAATTTCCAAAAGAATACATATCTTGGCCTTTTAAAGGGTGCTACCAGAACTAAGGAGATATGGAAGTAGTGGCCTTAAAAAGCTTCTTACTGCTTCACCAGCATGCTGTTTATAATGAGTTGGCTAACTACAGATATGACTTCTGACCAACACTTTAAAGAAATCTACAATCTTACCTTATCAAGAGTTTGTAACACTTACAAACAGCAGGACTGGTCCTCAGGTCTGTTGACCTAACACGTAGAATAGTCAACTGCCTTATTCTATTGTTTCCCAAGTCAGAAATCACTGAGAATGATTTGAATGCAGCACAGTCACTGAATACAGCACATTCTACCAAAAAAGTGTGGCCTCTTGTGCTTAACTAAATGAAGGGGGGATGATTGAATGCAAACAATACCCATGAGCTAAAAGAACTGCGGGTGTGGCAGGGACCCACAGGTGGGACACTTCAGTGCTTCAACAGGGAAGTAAGAAACATCTAGGAAAATGAAATAGGAAATAGGAAATTATTCAAGTTTGAATAAATTTGTTCTTTCCATGCCCAACACACCATATTTTGTTGTAGATGAAGTGTTACTTTACTATGGAGCAGCTGTGTTAGTTTCATTCAGTAAAACAAACAAGGAGTCCTGTGGCGCTTAAAGACTAACATATTTGTTTATTGCATGAACTTTCATGGGAGAAAATCCTACTTCATCAGATGCTTTGAACATGTTGTACTAGAAAAAGAAAGACTAGCAGGATCTTATGCAGGGGGACAAGGCAATATGCCATGTTTAGATAAGAAAACACAATTCATAACTAACTATATAGTACCTATGTGCACACACATACATACACGCACCCACACATGCACAAGAACATGTTTTGTAGTTCATTGAGTATAGTTACCAGTCTTGATCAATGCTTGAGATCATGACCTGTGTTTGTTGCTGGGGTTCAGAGCTCTTGGCAGCTACCTGGCCAGGGAAGCTGTGTGGAGTCTCTATCGGGGTGCGCACCAACTCTCTTTGATGCTATGCTACCATAGAACGTTACCCGAAGCCCTGTGATCTCACCTAGTCCTTTATAGTCCTTTAAGTTTGATGTGAGTTTGTGAGTCTTGCTGCGTCATGCTGCCTCAAGGAGTCTGTGTGACTGTTGGTCACCAGACAATTTGCAGACATAACTTTCATCTTGCTTTGATTATATTTCATTCTTTTCTTTCTGGGGTGCATCCTTCTTTGTGTTTTTCAGGGAATGTCTGCATTCTTCAGCCATTTAGATGGTATTTCATCAGGATAGGCTAGCATTTGAGACTGACCCCATCACACACACACACCCTTCCTCATCTTCCTCTATATGCTGTTCCCCAGTGTTTGAATCTTAACAACTGCTTTGATTTGCTGTGACTGTGACCTGATCCCATGGCCTACAGTTGCCTGACTTTATTTCCTCCCATTCCATAAGTTCCCCCATCTTCAAAGTGTCTGATGAAGTGGGATTTTCTCTCATGAAAGCTCATACAATAAATAGATTTGTTCATCTTTAAAAGTACAGGATTCTTTGTCTGTTTAATTATGGAAAAAATTAGGGCTTGATCCTGAAAACCATTATTTAAAGGACAGTCCTCACCTCTGGGAGTAGCACAACTAAAGCCATTTCTTTCCAGAATAAGGTAGACAAGATACTATGTGGAGAGAAAACAGAACAATGAAAAGAATGTGAAGTACAGAGAACATTAAAAAGCTCATTTACTGTTCACTGTAGAAAAATACTCAGCTTAAGAGAGATATCCAAGTCACAAAGGCAAAGGAAAAAACTGGAACAGCAGCTTGCAGCAATCTCTGCTCCAGACGACTGGGAACTGCTGCTCTTCTCCACAGAGGCATGTTATTAGAACCGATATACATGTTTAATGTATCAGCCAACAAAGATCCCAAGAAAGGGGCATGATTTAATTAAAAGTGGATGGTTTTATTCCCATTCACCAACTGTTTGCATATCTCTACCTGAACCAACAACACAGCAGGAATCATGTTTCTAGACTGCACTATATTCTTTGAACTTGCTGGAGCAAAAAATGCACCTAAAACCCCTTAGCTGAGTAGTCAATAGCAAGTGGTCTCCTTACATGTATTTTTCAGAGGACTCAAACAAAAAATCTAGAATATGGATTTAAGAAATGTATGAATTTATGTCTTGGAAGTTTATGATTTATAAAACTAGTGTATTCATTAGTTTTGATAATATGTAGATTTTATATCTCTGATAGGTAGAATGTGGGTGAGTATCTCTCATTTAATGAGTAATCCACATTTCCACATAAATAACAAATATTTTTATTTTATTTTAATGGTTCAGAATCACATGCAAAAATCCAAAACTGTGAAAATTGCTCATACAAGCACACAAGCATTGTATGAAGTAGTATTCTTGTTGGTGAAGTGAAAAATCTGTCTTTATTATGATTATGATTATGATTATTATTTTACTAAAGCATGTGACAGTCAAGATGGCATGTCACAAACAAAAGCTATTTTTGACCTGCATCACTTTCACTTCAGTGAGAATCATGCTACATGGCACAACATGTTGAAACCCTAAAGCAGAATGAAAGATAAAGTACATTCTGCTGAGGTATGTAAGTATTGTGAGGCTTTACATAAACTGTGATTTATAGCAGTTGCAAATATTAGAATATGAGAAATGGAGACAAAGCCTAAAGCTTTCTATACTGTATTTTTGGTTCATATATTTGTCAGAAAAGCATTTGAGACTGAAGTTTCAGATAAATACATTGTTGCTCAAATAATTTTTATAGTTTAAACTATGGTAAAAATGTACATATACAGGAAAGTATTTGCATAGTAAATTTAAAAAAGCCTTTTTCAAAAAACAAATCAGGAAGTTCTGACATACTAAAAAACCTAAATTTGCAAGTGAACTCACACAGAGATCTCAGAATAAGAATTTGTACATATTCTCTCTTACACTTCTCCACACTTCACAAAAGGCATGAATCAGGTTGGGCAGTGCTCTCACTATGCCTTATACACCTAAAGATTGTTTGCCCAGAAAAGAGTTTATTATTTTTATTTGTATTTTGATAGCTCTTAGAGGCTTCCATCAAGAAAAGAGGCTCATTATGTTAAGAGACAAACACATAATGGTTCCAAAAGTTTACAATTTAAATGAGAGATAGAAGAAAACAAGTATTTTAGATGAGGAAGTGAATCACAATGGGTACCTCTACACTGGAGGCTTAAATTGACTTAGCCAGGCATAAGCTGACTTAAGCAACTCCAGGACCACATTAGGAGTTCATTACATCAACTTAAGCACTTGCTTAAGTCGACAAAATAACACTCACCCTTAAAGTCAACTTTATTAAGTCTACTTAACAAAATGTAGTCATTCAAGTTGATCTAACAAAGTGAACTTAAGGCAGGAAAGCCTTAATCTTGATTTAAGGCAGAAGAGCATTAACTTTATTAAGTCAGCTGTAAATGGGTCCCCTGTCTTAAGTTGACTTTATAAAGTCAACTTAAACAAATGAGGACTCTCTAAGCTGACTTAATAAAGCTGACTTTATGCTGACTTTATTAAGTCAACTTACCTGAGTCCTCTAGTATAGACATAGCCAATGGCTGTGTTCACACAGCCCTCTTATTTCGAAACAACAGAGGTTGTTTCGAAATAAGATTTAGGCTGTTCACATGACGCACGGTTGTTTCAAAATAATGGGTCCCGTTGTTTTGAAACAATGGCGTTGTTTCGAAACAAGTTAAACCCCATGCGGGGACGAAACAACGCCGTGCGAACATGTTGTTTCGAAACAACAGTGACTTGTTTCGAAATAACTGTTGCCTGAACCTGCTATTTCGCTTTGAGCTTTTTTCCTTAATTCGAATGAACAAACTGTTAATTCTAATTAAGTTATTTCGAAATAAGGTGTTATTTCGATATAAGTTGTTTCGAAACAACCATATCGAAATAACCCCCTGTGTGTGAACACAGCCAATGTGATTTGCTTAAGGTCACAAGTACCCTTTGGCAAATCAGTAACATAATCCAGATCTCAGCAATCCCAATCCAGTTTTTTAAGTACAAAGCCATTCACCTCTCTACTTTAGAACAGACTGAGATGGAGAAGGCAGCCTTTTTGGTGTTTGGGGGCAGTTTGTTACCTACTGTCATCAAGATAGGGTTCCTCCAAGCATTTCCAGCCATATTTCAACCATTCCATGCTGCGTTTGACTGGGAACTTCTTTTGTTCTTCCATCCTAACCATTCCATACTTTCACTATGGTTTCCTCTGTGGGCTCCCCTACTCAGCCCTGCCAGGAAGAGTGTCCTCTAACCTCCAAACTTCCTATTTATTGCCATCTGCACCTGACTAGGGCCTGATGCTTCCTTTCCTAATCCCTGCACACTGTTTCTCATAAGTAGTCCATCCCTGTCCTTCACCTTCCTGTGTCCTCCATCCTGTCTTGCCCTCCAACTTCTCACCGCTTTCAGTCTCTACTAGGTTATAGCACTTGTATTCAGAATTTGTATTAAATAAAAACTAGACAATTTTAATTATAAGGAGAATAGGAAGGGTTGAAGACATACAGAGAGGACAAAGAGATGTCCAAGTAGGATTGCAAGGATTCTCAGACATTCTTGAACCAATTCTGAAACATATTATTCTTATGAATATCTGCTACAAAATCCATCACTTAAGTAAATAGCTGAGGTTTCATTCAGAATATATTTGGTAAACAGATACAGATCTATCTATTGATCTAAAATATGAACAAGACTTACACTAAGTTCAAATGACTTTAGATCATGCTCCAAAAAGTCTATGCTAATTAAGTTGATGGATGACACCACGTTGTGGAAATTATCAATACAGAGAATGATTGGGATATCATACAGAATGATCTGGATGAGCTAGTAAACCGGAGTATTAGGAAATGGATGAAATTTAATATCAGGAAGTGCAAGGTCATGCCTCTAGGCCAGGGGTCTGCAACCTGCAGCTCTGGAGCCACATGAGGCTCTTTGGTGGCTCCCTTACAGGCCCACGCCCCACAACTGGGCACCCTGCAAGGGGCCCACTCCTGGTTCCAGTCTTCCTCTTCCTCTGCCAGGGGACCCTGCAGCAGGCCCCCTGGCCCAGCTTGCTGCACCCCCCACCAGGGGAATACACCCATTGCAGCTCTCAAAATACTTGGTTATTGAAGGAATTTTTTAAAATGGCACTTCTTTTCTTTCGAGTTGCTCACTCCTGATCTAGGGACAAATAAGAATTTTTCCTATAAGTTGGGAACACGAGAGTTGGAAGTGATGGAGGAAGAAAAGGATCTGGGAGTACTGATTGATCACAGGATAATTATGATCCACCAATGTGATTTGGCTGTGGAAAAAAAAAAAGCTAATGCAGTCCTACAATGCATCAGAAGAGACATTTCTGGTAGAGATAGGGAGATGTTAATACCTTTATATGAGGGGCTTTGAAACCACATCTGGCATATTGTTCACAGTTCTCGTCCCTCATGTTTAAGAAAGATGAATTCAAACTGAAACAAGTGCAGAGAAGGGCTAGAAGGATGATCCATGGAATGGAAAGCCTGCCTTATGACAGGAGACTTAAGGAGCTTGGCTTGTTTAGCCTAACCAAAAGGAGGTTGAGGAGACATGTGATGGCTTTCTATAAATACATCAGAAAGATAAATACCAGGGAGGAAGAGGAACTATTTTACCATAGCACCAACATGGTCACAAGAACAAATGGATACAAACTGCCCAATAGTAAATTTAGGCTTGAAATTAGATGCAGGTTTCTAACCATCAAAGGAGTAAAGATCTGGAATAGACTTCCAAGGCAAGCTGTGGGGGCAAAAAGCCTACATGCCTTCAGAACTAAACTTGATAAATTTATGGGGGGTATGGTATGGTGGGATAGCCTAGTTTGGCAATAGGCTGAGTTTTGACTACTGGTGGTGGCCTGAGAAGGGAAGTTGGATGGGATGGGTTCTGAGTTATTACAGAGAATTCTTTTTTGGGTGACTGGCTGGGGAGACTTAACTATATGCTCAGGGTTTAACTGATCATCATAGTTGGGATCAGGAGGGCATTTTCCCCTGGGGTATAATGGCTTGAGCTCTGGGGGTTTTGGCCTTCCTCGGTAGTAATGGGCATGGCTCACTTGCTGGTGGATTCTCTGTATCTTAAAGTCTTTAAATCATGATTTGAAGACTTTAGCGACTCAGTCGTAGGATAGAAGTTTGTTATAGGAGTCAGTGGGTGAGGTTTTGTGGCTTGCACAATATAGGAAGTTAGACTAGATGATCATATTGGTCCTTTCTGACCTTAGAGTCTATGAGTCTAAGTCCAAAATATTTTCAAATTTTGGCAAAGCATTCTTCAAGATCTTGGTTATGTTACTGTTACACAAGTGATATCTGGAGCCTGTAGATATGGACTCATCATCAGAGGGAAATGGCCATTTATAATTCTATCATGTAAATGGGTCCTATAAATAGTGTTCAGTCAATTAGCAGCACAAGTGCATATCAACCTTTGTTGTACCATCTCCCTATTCCTGCACATACTTAGTAATATGAGAATTATTCACATGAATATTCACATTTGCTTTAATTATATAAATCAAGAGAAATACTATTGAACCCACTGGAGTCACATCAGTGTCAGCGAGATCACACGCTGCTGTTAAAATGTGAGATCGCTGATACACTGGGGAAATTAAAGCCATATTGTAATATATTGATGTTTTTCTATTGACCTTCTAAAGGTCAAAAACACAAATAAGGCTCCTGGGCTTGCAGTTGTTTTCAATAACAAAAAAGCATTGAAAAATAAATGATGAACCAACCAAACACCTTTACAGAACATCTAAATTGTGGAAAACTCTCTTCCCTTGCTTTGGTCAGCCATGTAAAGGCAGGAGGCAAAGAAAGCATGCCCAGAGCCTGCAGAAAGAGTCATTCAAATTGTTACCAAGTGGCCACTTGTCACTGATAGATGAAATGGCTTTGATAGATTCACAAGGGAGCAGCATCCTCGCAGTGGGAGGCTAACTACAGTTTTGATCCTTGTAAGAGAAACTGAAAGGAGGCAATGGGGAATCTCAGAGGATCCCTCCCTGAAATAAAATAAAATAAATAGGGGATACATGAACAAGAAGGGAATAAATGAATTCTCACGGGAACTAATATGCTGCTAAATTCATAACTGCATAACCCATTAGTGAACTGTGCACTGTAATTCTTTGTCTTTCTTATTAAAACCAAGTAGGTTACAAAGAACCATATCCTTTTTATTAGCAAAAGAAGTACAGCAAAACCCATTTTAAACAATAACCCAAGGGAGCTGGCAAATGTCAGTTGGCTAGCAGAGATGATATTTAACTGAAAATCAAACAAAGCTGTATTAAAAACCTTGGGGATTCTTTCAAATGGATGATTACAACAAGACTTTGTCCATTACAGGTAGTCTTCAGTGGTGGTTTCACTGCAATATGGTATTTGTGTACTTTACATTTATGAAGCGACACCCACTGGTAATGCACAGGCAGCTTTATAATAGTAATTGCAAATATACATTGCCCTTTCTCCACTTCCACCTTCTAAGAACATAACTCTCTAGGCACTACAGTCAGTTTATCAAGGGCAGAATAAAATCCCTGCATCATAACATTTCTTTTATTTTAATCTGAAAATTCAGGTTTTATTTGGTGATATACAAACACACCAAACTTAAATGCCAGTGTTTGATTTCGCTAATGCTTTGCCTAAATTATTATTCTTATTAGTATAATATTATTCAGCATGTAATATACAGTACAGCACAATTACACAGAATATTTTATTGGATACATATTAACTAATTAACCTTTTCAAACACCTTCTGCGGGAAGGATCAGAATACTAACTTTAGAAGGTTATGTGTATTATTCCAAGTTTCTATGATTTTATTTGTGATTATTCACTAGTGTTTCTAGCTCTTCCTGTTTATTCCCCATATTTCTTCCATTAGTACACAGACATCTGAAATCTATATTCTCTCTTACTCCCTCATTTGCCATGCTCTGATTTCTCACATGCCTCCCCTCCCACCCAGGTCTTCTAACCCTTCACCAGGTCTCTAATTTTTTGACTTAACTGGTAGTTTTTGTCACTTGCCCCCATCAAACCTAGCTTAAAGCCTCCCTCACTAAGTGATGTGACTATGTAAGAATCCAGCATTCGTATATAGTAACAATTTTTAAATTGTCTCCTGATCATCACAGTGAAAAAAGCCTGAAAATGCAAATCAACCAATGCTTATAAACCAGAGTGTAAATAAAAAGAATACAAAATATATTTGTATATACTGATTTGGAGACTGAATAACTTGTTTTTGAACATGTCAATACTGTTTACTTAGTGCGTGAACTCTGACTAAATCAGCAAAAGACTGTATGTGTAAATATCCTTGCTATTCTAGTTTCAGGAAATTTTACAAAGTTTTATCCATAGTGTAAAGGGGAAACATGACCTCCCCGAGGAGAGGCAATATGGTTGCCCCCAGAGGGAAAAGAAGCAACATGGCCACCCCCAGAGGGAGAAGATGCAGCATGGCCACCTCCTGAGATGGACAGCTGGCGGGCGGGGCCTGGGGATGCCTGCCTCTCAGGCCAGAAGTTAGGGGCAGGAATAGGAAGGATAAAAGCCAAGCCAAGCAGCCCAGTTCAGCCCTGGCCACTGGGGAGGAAGGATGGCTGTCTCCCAGCTACTCAGCCCCAACCAGTCCTCCAGCTAAGGAAGGTGGCTCCAGCTCGGTACCAAAAGGCGTGGCTCAGGCCTCCCATGGCAGGGGCCCCTGAGGAAGGGCCAACTCCTCTTCAGGATGATGAGCTGGGGGGGCTGCTGGAGCGAGGGTTCCCCAAGTTTTCCCCTGAAGCCCTGGGCTTCTGGGACCCAGCCCCAATGCCACCTTGCTGTAACCTGAAGGAATTGCCACTTGCAGCAGAGAAAAATAATCCCCCTACAGGCCAGGACCTGGAAGACCTGCCCCTCACGGAGGACCATGTGGAGCTCCCTGAATTACCCCCTTCAGACTAGATGGAGGTTCAAATGCAGCTGCCTGACCTACCTCCACCAGATGAAAGTGAGGGCTTCTGCTCCATGCCCCTGAACTACTACCCTGAGGACTCTGCTGAAGAACCTGGGCAGCTACTACAAGGAGAAGGGGAAGGAAGTGGCCCAGGGGAATTGTATCTCAGGCTCAGGCACCCTGGCTTAAGCCCCATACAGGAGTCAGTGTGTTGTGGCTGGAGCCCCGGTGACCCCGTGGTTGAATCCTTGGCCACTGTCAGGGCCCTGGGCTGGGACACAGTGGAGTTCGGCGGGCCTGTGTCCCCCTCCTTTCCCCTTCCCCTAGACAGCATTACCTCCAGGGTTGTGTACCCTAAAACCGAAAACCCCATCTGCTACCTAGTGCTGTTTATCCCCTTATCTAAAGACTTGTGGTTTGTGTACCCTATCTAAAAGGGCCTTGGACTATTATTGGAGTGCCTTACCTCCAGACTATAGACTATGGCTATGTCCACATGTTGCTTTTAAATCAAGACAATGACCTTTGTTTGGATTTTAAAAAAGTCATGTCTGTACAACGTTTCATTATTTTGAAATTATGAGCACTGTCATTTCAAAACAACGAACCTTATTTCGAAATAGTAAAACCTAGGAAGAAATCGAAATAGCTGTTAAATCAAAACAGTTTTTTCAAAATAACACCGTTCAGACATATTATTTCAAAATAACCATTATTTTGATTTAATACTTTTGCTCTTCTCCTTCCCAGTGTGCCTTCTTTTTTCTATATATTGGGTGGGGGCATGGCCCAGTGAGGGGACCATGTTGCCACACCTCCCAGGGTGCCCCTCTCCTAAATTGAAATAGCAAGTCCTATGTCTGGACTTGCTATTTTGATTTCGTGTTTTTGCTTAATTTGATTTAAGTTAAATTGATGTAATAGTTTGATTTCAAATTAACTTATTTTGATTTAACTTAAATCGAGTTAACCCTGTATGTGTGGACATAGCCTACTTGTTCACACATACTGTTTTTCCCCTTTCTACCTCAAGAAGGGACCAAAGACTAGAAACGTGATTGGTCCAGCTGCCGCAGGTGGACAGGCCGCCCCAGATGAGACTGGGCAGACTCATACACACGGATATAGTTATATCCTAAATTATATTTGCATCTACCACAATAAAATTGTTGCTCTTAATAGTCTGGGAAGATGGAACTTTAAAAAAAAAATGTTTACCTACTTTACGAGAATTCAAAAATAGCATGGAAATAAATATTTTTACAGATCATTACTGTATGGTGTCCTACTAATTGTGCTTAACACTGACACTATGTTCATGTCCTTCTGATCAGTGCCCATCCCATCCACAATCTGCTGGCTCCAACTCTACTATCTGGGATCCTGACTATCGACACAACTTACAAAACAAGATCATTTTCTCTCATAGGACTCTGACACTCCCACTATCAATAACAGAGTCTGCTCTGAATTCTCAAGTTGTGAAGTATGGTGGGTGTAAACAGGGGTAAAAGCCAGGGGAAGGCACATGAATACCATTCTGGGGCCCACAATTTTTAAGGGCCAGCATTCAGGAGCCCCTAAAAATAGAAAAATGGGGCAGAACACAGTGTGCTGGTGTGTTTCCCCTTCCCAGATCCAAGGGCCATCTGTCCCTAGCACGGTGTGGGGCCCAGCAAAATTAGCCTATGAAGGATCCCCTGACTGCCCACCCCACCAGCCCAGAGGCTTGCCCTGCACTCCTGCCCTTACCCGGGCAGGTCCAGGGGCTGGACTCTGCTCTCCCACCCCTCTCCTGGGCTAGCTCTTCCACCATAGGAGTGGGGAGGGGGCGTGGGGCAGCGCTGCCATGTGGCTCCTCTGGGACCAGCCCAGACCAGCCCCACGCTGGTGGTCTTCACATCTCAACAGGAGACGCAGGGTAAGAGTGGGCCAGGCAGGGGGTGCCCACATGGCCGCATGCTTCCTGGACCCACCAGTCAAGCGCACTGGGCTGGGAGCCAGTGCCCACATGGCCCCATGGATTCCCCCAGCCCCCATTGCCCCATAGATCCCTACTGTCCCACCTCACACACCCTCCCACCAGCTGCCTAGAACCCCATTAACTCTGCCCCATAGACCCCCACAAGCCATCCCCTACTGTCCCATCCTACCTTGACTCACAGACCCCTACCTCATCCCAGGGGCCACCCCATCAGCACCCTCACTCCCCTACCTCATAAACCTCTCACCAGGCCCCCAATCCTCCCCATAGACCTCATCACCTTGACCCAGGGGCCACCCCACCTATCACCCTCCTCACTCCATGGCCCACACCACCAGCCCCCTGCCTTGCCCCATAGACCTTCACTTCACTCCAAGGGCCACCCCACCAGCCCCACCACTGCCTTGCCTCATATACCCTGTATTTTGCCCCTTGGGACTTGGCTAGTGTAGCCCACCAGCAGACTCAGGGAAGTTGGCTAGGGGAAACAAGGAGTCCTATGGCACTTTTAAGACTAACAAATTTATTTATTGCATGAGCTTTCATGGGAGAAAATCCCATTTTGCCAGATGCTTTGATTTTCTGTTACAGTGTGACCTGATCCTATGACTTACACTTCCCTGCATCTATTTTCTTCCCATTCTGTACTTTCTCCCCTCTTCAAAGCAGCTGACAAAGTGGGACTTTCTCCGCACAAAAGCTCATGTGATAAACAAATTTGTTAGTCTTTAAAAGTGCCACAGAAGTTCTTGGGGACAAGGAAACTGGGTAGGGGTTTGTGGGGGCTGGGTAGTGGTGGAGGGGACTATGAAGGGCTGGAGTGGGAATTGGGTGGGGGGCTGGAGAGGCCTGGAGGGTTTTGGAGAGGCTGAAGGGGGTGGAGTGAAGACAGGGGACCTGCGGGTGGGGGTTAGGAGGGCTAGAATGGGGACTTGCAGACAGGGAGCTTAGGGAATGGGGATGGGTGCTGAGAAGGACATGAGGAAAGAGGGGTCTGATGTGGGCACTAGTGCACAACACTGGGGTGATGTTGTGAATTTGATGCTGTGCTTCATTTGCGAGGAAAGAGCTGGTGGGGCTCAAAAATGCCTACCTGGGCTGGGTCCCGCACGTGCATGAAGGGGGCCTAGACAATACAGGAAGGGAACCTGGAGCTTGTCAAATTATACTTTAACCACTGGGTGTAAACTGTAGAGAGATCAGTGATGGTAAGAAGGGGAGGGATCTGTGTGCGATAGGTATTAGACAAAATAAACAAGGAGTCTGGTGGCACTTTTAAGGACTAACACATTTATTTATTGCATCAGCTTTTGTGGGGGAGAAGTGGGGTTCTCCCCCACAAAAGCTCATGTGATAAATAAATGTGTTAATTTTTAAAACTGCCAACAGACTCCTTCTTTGTTTTGCTGGACTAGATTAACGTGGCTACCACTTTAGATTAGACAGCTGATGTTACTTTGAACAGAGACTCACCAAACTGAGTTGTGGCCCTAAGTGCTCATATCCAGTACAGCATAGCCTATTATAGTTGTGTTTTTTGGGGGGGTTTTTTGTGGTAAATCTGCAACATTTGCTGCTAGAGCCATACAGCTGTTTCAGAGTTCCACCAAGAACACATACTATCATAGAAAATTAGTGCTACATGTTATTAGACTATTCAAAATATTTAATACTAGAATAGGAATTATGAAGCATTCTTTTTTTCCTCATTTTCTAAAGCCTGCTTCTCCAAAACCACATCTCATAATGTCAAGCACACCATCAAGGCAATTGTTCCATGAAACAATTAAATTGTGTCTAGAAATCTGAAGGTTGCCATGGTGTTTAGCTTATGCAGAGACATTTTCATGTTTCCTTCCTTGATAACTCACAATACTTCCTCTCCCTAGATATCACACAAATTTGACATGCATTGGTAACTCAGTAGTATAATATTCAAACAGTCCATGACTCTATTCAGTATCCACATTATTTTTTTTGTAAACAGTTGATATAAAGAGGCATGCAATTGTGTCAAATATGTACGTTTCCTTAAAATGAATACCAACCTTAAACCACAAGCAATATATTGAAAGGTTTCTTCTGTACACTTCAAAGGAATCCTTTTTAATGTGTTTTATCATGAGCAAAAAAGTCCAAGTCTGAAAGCTATTTTAATTCAATAAATGCTACACACAGGAATATGAGTGGGGCAACCTTTTTCAGTAAAATGCTTTTCTGACCAAAAAAAAAAAGAAAAAAAAAAAGATTCAGCACACTAAAATGTGCAATAAATTCACATTGGTTTTGTCAAAATCTTCATGTTTGACCCCAGCTTTCCCATCTCCCATCCCTCACCCCACCAAAAAAAAATCTTAAAATGTCAAAATATTTTGTTCTGACTTTTTCCAAAAGGAAATATTTGATTTTGGTTAAAAAATTCCTTCAAATGATTAAAAGAAACATAAAAAACACTCCAAATATAAGTAATATTTTTGGTCCAGGTCACACTAAACATTTGTTTGTCTCATAATGATTTTTCCCTATTTTATGATTTGCCAAAAAATAAAAATTAATTTTTGGTTCAATCTCAAACACTATTTTTTTTCTTGAAAAGATCAGTGAGCCAACTAATCCATTATTCAGTCAGCTCTACTCTCTTTTCTGACTGCACAATCTCCATATATTTGGGGGAGAGGGCCTTCTTTGGGTAAAGGAACTGGTGCACAGAGCCATAGGTCCTATCCTTTTACCTCTTTTGGGTACTTTAGACTGGCAGCTCTGTTCCTTTATGATTACTTCAATCAAGTGAAGAATATGATCTAAGGGACTTGCCCAGAGATAGACTGAATGACTAGCAAAGAAAGGAACCACAGCTTGGGACTCCTCATGCCTTGCTCTTTTTAAAAATATTGGTGCCCATGCATCAGACTTATTCCAATATGTTGCCACATTTGTGAGTGAAAAGGGTGAGCAGTGTGGCCCAGTGGACAGGGTCCTAAACTAGATTTCAAACTTTCCTCTGCTACTGGGCCCACTGTGTCGCCTTAGGCAAATCACATTCTCTCTGTTTCCCCTCTAACACGCTGTCTTACAATTTAACTGATAAACTCTCTAGGTCAGGGATTCTCTCTTATTATGTTGACGAGTTCCAAAGGGGTAGATGTGTCAGTCTAATTCAGTAAAGCAAACAAGGAGCCTTGTGGAACTTTTAAAGACTAACAAACTTTTCTTTCTTTCTTTCTTTCTTTCTTTCTTTCTTTCTTTCTTTCTTT
>ML681979.1:49201164-49214122 GCA_007922195.1 Podocnemis expansa | reverse complement strand
ATAGATAGATAGATAGATAGATAGATAGATAGATAGATAGATAGATAGATAGATAAAGCTGGAATTTTCCACCGTAGAGGCCTCCATAAAGGCCAAACAATTTCCCAATAAATTACCCCAGGTATATGTTCACTATTTCTACTGAAGTAAACAGAGATTGCATGAGTTTGGCACTGAAGTCCACAGTGCATTATTTGGGCCTAGATACTTGCGCTTTTGTGTCATCTCTCATTGTTCTCTCACCCCTAAATGGATTTTGCCTTTTAAAACAGTTCTGGAGGTGCCAGCTTCTGCTCTTTAATTACATCTGAATTGATTTCTTCACTTAAAGCAAGACATTTAACCTCTTTGCTGTGTACAAAAATACAGCGTATCCTCCCCAATATTACAACACTTACTAATGTTGATTAGTTTATGAATTTAAATTATTTTTAAAAGGTCCTTCAACAAAATGTATTACCTTGTGTCAGGCATTTTTTTTGCCCCAATTATCTATATAATGGAATAACTCAGATTCATCAAACTTCCTTTACAATTAAGAATCACTGAAATTTTGTTCATAAACTTTGCTTGAAGGCCTTTTAAAAAATTTAATGGCCCTTTATGCTGTTATTCTTAGTAAATGAAAATTACTTTTTCAGCACAGGCTGAAGAATAATGTTCAGCAAATCCCATGAAAAACTGCCCATTTTCAAAATGGCTGCCACCTCTAAATGTTGTCATTGAGACTGAGGCCACAAGCTTTTCACAGCAAAGATGGCCACTGCCTCTACCGGATCATCAGTATTCTCCTGTGCCTAGTCCTGGCAGTCTAGTGCAGTGTTTCCCAATGGGTGTGCCATCAGGCCTGAGCACGTGTGCCACAAACTTTTTTGAAAAACTACTCAAATATCTCTGGATTGGCTCATTGGCTGCTGAATATTCATGAGTTGATTTGGAAACTATATGGTGGTGTGCCTCAAACTAATGAAAGGTAGCAAGGTGTGCCATGGCTGAGAGCATGTTGGGAACCACTGGTCTAGTGAACTACCATCTTCCCTCAGGGAAGCCTGGCTTCATTCCTGTGGGAAACAATGAGAAACAATGAACATTGTGAAAAAGAAACAAGAAGCCCTGTGGCACTTTTAAAGACTAACAGATTAAAAGTACCACAGGACTCCTTGTTTGTTTTGCTGAACTAGACTAACACAGCTATCCCTTTGGTAATTATGAAAAAGTATAGCTTAGCTGAGGTCAGTCTGTGGCCTCAGTCCCATTGAAAATGGGAAGTGGTGGCTATTTTGATAGAAGGAAATTCCTCAGGACTCTCTTTAAAGAAGGCAGTTTCAGTTCACAAATAAGCTTTCAGTTATAGAGTGACAGCAGAAAATGATCATTACTGTAATACTAAATATTTCTTTCCATGAATGATTCATTGTACAAGATTTACACAAAAGGGAGAGTGGAGAGATGCAGAAGCTTGTGTTGAGTGTGTATGTGAGTGAGGAATCCGAGGGAGGAAAACTAGGAGTCTGTGTGCATACCTAGAAGAAAGTGAGGCAGGAATGAGTACAAATCTGGGGCTGTAATGTGGAGTAATATGGGGCGATCAAGGAGGACACACCCAGGTGTGTGTGCAGTAGAGTAAAAGTGGTACATGAGAAAGGAGTATTTGAGGCATGTGTGTGCAGGGTAATGTTCAGAATAGCAAGAAAACTAGAGTATGTGCTATGCTTCTTTGTGCTTTCTTGGCAGTGCCAAGAAACTGTAAATCCAATTTTAGTAACTACTGTGATTGGCTGCTTTGTGCTACTCCAACATGGTATAAAGCAGCCAGAATATACTAGTGAATTTGGTCCAACAAACTAAAGCAAAGACTCTTTTCTTAAAAAAGGAATGTTCCTATTTCATATTTTCAGAATGCTAACAGTATCATTAAGTTTACTGTTCAGTTTTAATATATGAGATTTTTAATAATTAAAAAACAAACAACAGAACAACAATGGAGGAAATTCCAGACAGACACTATGTTAAGGAATGAAGATGTATACATTTCAGTAACTTCAGATAAGCCACTTTACAATATTATTTTTTTCTAATATATTTACTTACACTTAATTACTTAGCAAATTCAGACTTAAGAATAAATTTAAAAGAAATCCAACTATATTAAGATTCAGAAATGCACACTTAGGGCACCCGCACAACCTTAATTCTGCCTTCTTTTTTACTCTAATGTTCTCTCAACTTTACTTGCATCTTAAAAGTTGTGTTTGTGAATAATACTTGGCTTAGCAATTTTTACTTATTGTATGCTTACTACTCCTCACATTACAGTAGTTTGGTTTTCTCTTAAAATATTTAAGAAAAAATTCCCAAGTTATCATTTGGTTTCCTTGATTTTTAAGTGTCTTTCTGAGGCAAGATAGTTCCCCCAGGCTTGTGGAAAAGGATTAAAATTCCTGAAGAGGGATGCAGCCAATCAGGACAGACAGCTGCTAAGCTAATCAGGGCCCAGGAGCCTGGATAAAAGGAAAGCTGCAGCCCCTGTCTTGTGGGGGTAGAAGGATGTACTCTTGTGCTGACTGCAGGAGGCAGGACAGCTTTCTGAGCACTTAAGGGCTTGCTCAAAGCCCAGATGCTCATGCAAGACTGAAAGGTACCCAGGGAACCTTTTAAACTGTGTGCTGAACTGGTTTGAGGGTTTGGCAACTTCAGCTTGTGGCACGTGGGGTTCCTGGTCCCTTCCGCCTTCCCCAAACCACCAGGGGGTGATGATCGGACTAGTGGTGGCCACTGACGCTAAGTGGCCTGACCTGGACTAGACCCTACCCCAGAAGTGGAAACCAAGAAAGGGACCCCGCTGGAGGGCTGAGGCACCCATGAGACTTGGAGAAAGATGAGCACAGGCCACTGGATAGGGGTGCCACTTGAGTTATTCCCATAAAGATAACCAAGAAGCACCTGTCCAGCAGGTCATGTTCTGCCAAACATCTACACTTCCCACATTATAGTGGATCCTTAACTCTTTTTCAAACCACTTAAAGCAGTGCTGGAGAAGAGTTAAAACTGTTATCCAAAGAAAAATTCTGGTAAGAGGAATGAATAGGTCTGAGCAGCTCTTCTCAGGAATTCTGACAACCCTCACTGACAGCAGGATCCCTCAGTGGTTGTGTATGTGTACCAGCAGTCCTGAAGGGAAAGAAGTTGAAACTACAGGATGATTTGGGTAGGCTCTCAGTCTCTATGACAGCTGAAGCAAGCTTTTTTTCTCTAACTTTGTGGGCTATGGATGAAACAAGTCCTCTGTCTTTTATTTCTGAGCTTTGAAGTGGCATTTTCATTTTGCAATTATTTCAGTTTTAATTACACAGGTTTCATAGGTGCTTGAAACTAAGCAGACTTGCAGAATCCAGTGACAGACCAACCATTGCTCTAAATAGCCTCTTACACCTCTTTAAAGCTATAAAAAATTGATAACCAGGGATTAAAGTATAATTTGGGGGGCCCCAGAACACTCCCGTGTGGGTGGGCCCTCCCATGCAAGTGAGCCAACCTGGACCCCAGCTCCTGCCCCCCCCCACATGCCAGCGCCCCATCCCCCACTCCTAATACCCCTCCAGTGTGAGCCGGGCCACCCCGGTACTTACTGGCAGTGGCACAGCTGGGGAGGTGGGGGCGATAGGCCCCAGGTCAGGGCGGCAGTGTGGCTCAGGAGGAGGCTGAAGGCCCCAGGTTGGGGTGGGATGTGGAAGGGGAGGGGTTTAGGGCGGGGCTAGAGGCCCCCAGCAATGCCCCTGGCCCCTGCCCGTGCCTGCTGGAAAGCGGTGGAACGCCACTCTGGGGCCTGTTATTTTTAGGGGCCCAGTGTTCAGGCCCCTAAAAATAGAACATGGAACAGGAACATTACATCCCAGGGACTGCTATTTTTAAATGGTGGGCCCCAGAACACAGCATTCGGGCTCAAGTTTCTATTTTTAGGGGCCCTAGAATGCTGTGCCCATAAAATAGTGGACTTTGGAACAGCGTTCTGGCTTATTTTAACTCCTGTTGATAACAGACTCTTGGCTTCCTGAGCTGATGATCCAGTTTTCATTTTAGCAAGATCTTTTATCTCAATACCATGACTTCACACTTTGACCAAAAATTTTCAGTACAAAATCCCATCAAGACCTAAGTAAAAACACCCACCACTTTTCAATCACCTATGATGACATCAATTATTGAGTGAACCACAGTCCACATTAATTTGAAAGTTGAAATAATAATCTACTGAATTTGCTGTAAATGGGAAATGGACATCATAACTGCAAAGTCAGAGCTATGTCTTCTACATTTAAAGTTTTCAATGGAGCTGTGCTAATTTACACTAGGTAAAGGATTTGACCCTATGTTTAGCTGTGAAAGGTTCTGTTTGTTATTGCATATGAAATAACTACCCTATCAGCAGCATGTATCTGAAAGGCATGCTCTTTTAGAATCAGATCTCCAGCAAAATTTTGCAGAGATTATTAGAATGTTACAAGCAATCACTTCTTAATTTTCTAAAACAAATCACAAAATCTAAAACTGTAAGTATATATACCCTGCACACTAAAATGAGCTCAAATAATCTTGTTCAGATTTAATTCCACAGAATTGTTACTACTATGTCCAATTAACTGAGTTTGCTTTAGATCATTTTCAGAAGTGCCAGCATGGTTGGTACTGGTTTGTTTGTTTTTTTTAATTTATTGTTCAGGGTTTTGGAGTGAGATTTGGGGGTGGGAGGAAGAACCTTGCTTTCTTCTGGTAAATCTCACATGATCTGCAGAAAAATGCAGAGGACACACCACATAAAGATTTTATCATTTGCTTTTACATTCATCACCATATTATCTAACATCACACTGGTTTCGTAATGCATAACATGGTATTACCAGCTAAGGATATGATTAAAGCAAGGTTCAGCAACCTTTGCTGGCTCCCGTGCCAGCCCCGGCTACTGTACCCTCAGCATGTGCCAGAGGAAGGGCCAAAACGGGGTGAGGCCAGGCCTCAGGTTCCCAGCTGGCACACGGACTGGGATTGGGGCTGGCTTCTGCCAGTCAGTGGCCTCCAGTTCCCAGCTGGGGCTGGGGCTGGGCCCAGAGCTGACTCCAGCTCCTGCCAGTGGGTGGCATTCAGTTCCCAGCTGGGGCTGGGCCATCTCCTGCTGATAGTGGTGCCTCCAGACAGGCCAACCCATTCTCTTCCCAGCCGGCAGCAGTGGCTCTGGGTGGGCCGACCCAGCCCACTCCCCTCCAGCTGCCCTGCCCAGTATAGGGTGGACCCAGCAGGGGCCAGGAGTCCTGCACTGCAGCTTCTTTTTCCCTGCTAACCACACTCCACATCAGGGAAGCGTGGCCAGTGGGAGCCTGGAGCTGCGGCACATGGCTCTTGTGGCCCCCTGGCTGTGCTGATAGCTGGGCCAGAGGGGAGGCTTGGCCTGCATGCCATGTTTGGCATGTTTGCCAGAGATTGCCAACCCCTGGATTAAAGCCTCAGTGAAAAGGTATGTATAGCTGTATTTGTAATGAAGATACCTCCTTAAAGGCTGGCTCCACTATTTTTTTATAGTGCACTCCTATGAATAAAAAAGACAACCATTAATGGCATTCAGATCTGAATGTTTTGAAGAAGCATATAGATTTAAAGCTACTTGCAACTTTCAAAGATCCTTCAAGTCATAGCACCAAAATCTTACAACTTGTGTTATATTTTCCCTAAAGGTGCACTGAAGGTAAACATATTGTCACTACGTGCACAGACTTGAGTAAAGCTGTGTTCGGAAGAACAGAAAAAGATGTGAACTTTAAGAGCAAAGAGATTTCAACCAATCATCTTGCTAAGGGAAAAAGATGTCATTAAAATTAGAATTAGAGATCTGCTCTCTTTAACTTTTAATGGCTGTAAAATCCAGATTTGTAGCAGTATAAATATTGCTTGCAAGAGACTCAGAAGCAATCTTGCAAAGCTGGTATTGTTTTCTAGCTTCCTGTTAGAAATTCACAAGTCTGGCTTATGCAGGTATGTCAAAATCCAAGGTCTATAAACAGCACCGTAAAATTACAGTAATATATTACTGAATATTTTCTCATGATATAAAAGACTATTTTGATGGACTGATATGTCTTCTTTTTATAAGAAATTAAATGTATTCCCTGAGGCTCTCCTTGAACAGTGGTCTTGCACTCATTCCAAGCGTGAGATGGGAATGGAGAGAACATGCATAGATGTCAATGTCAGGAGAACCTGTTGCCTCTTAATATTCTACTGACCATTAAATATGACTGAAAGGAACTTGAATCATTGTTTCACATGGCCTTTGAGGAGAAAATGTATAAAGATACAGAAGGTTATTGTCAAAAGAATTTTTAAAAGATTGTAAAGTACCAAGAATCTGAAAACAGGCTGCAGCACAACAGCAACTGGAAGCATGCAAGCATAGGCATAATAATTGTCTGTCCTCAGATCTCACTGATCCATTTTCTCTATTGTATACTGTCACTCCTTTATTTTTCTTATTCTGCAACAACAGATGATTCGTTCAAGGAAAACTAAAGAATGCAGCAGTATATATTTATAATACAGGGACTATATCTGAGCAATGTATTTGATTTTTGCAAAACCTGTTGTAAGAAGACTTACAATAACTTCTATCTGATTTAGTTGATTTATACTCTACAAAGTGACCGTACTTTTTATTCATTAGTCCCTTCTCCTGTATTCAGAATTATCTGCTTACTCTAACAAAATCAAAATGGGCTTTTTTCTTTTTTTTTTTTACTTCTGGAAGATACAACACAGCTAAAAGAGTGAGCCGGTTTCTATTCCTTGTGTATCATCAATGAAATTGTTTATTATGTTCTCATCAGCTACACTTGAGCACATGCACTGCTGACATTAAGAATGGACGGGGTGTCATTGAGATGGAACTGAATGTATAAATGTTGCCTGCAGAAACTTTTCTGTTCATGATAACACATGAGCAAAACACAGCTTCTCAGATCCCAGGGTCAGCTGCACTTAATAAAAACATTTTTGTATTTATAAACTGAGTATATTTGACATAGAAATCATTGCAGCACATAAACACACCATCTTGAGAGTCACTTTTTGTAACAGAGCCATATTAAGCTGAGTAGAAATGTTATGTCTCTCTTTTAGGATTAAACCCTTGGCTTAAACTCATCTGGTGAGTGAGACCAGAGCTTAAAGTGAGTATGCTGTCTGTTACCAGAATGCTACTAATCAGAGCAGTTTATTACTGCATTGTGACGCATGCTTTGTTGCTCCTGTGAGCAGCAGCTCAGTGAGCCCCAGGCTACTGCTTGTTGCTGACTGTAGCATACATGCTAGCCAGATGGGGGATTAGATTTATCATATTTCCTCAAGGCCATCATGATGTTTGGGTCTTTCTGTTAGACAACCCTCCCTTCTAACTCTCTTGCATGCTATAGAGAGTCCCTGTTGTGCTCCTTATGCAAGGGGAATGACTTGCCTGAGCCTTTTTCCCATTTATAGTCTCCCCTTTGTGCACCGGCTCTGGACAGGAAAATATATAGCCTTTAACATATATTGTATGCTAATAAACCTGAACTCTTCTGCAGTTCTGCACGCAAGAATTTGAATAATGTAATTGTGATATTGTGAGTCACCAGATGGCTCTACAGCAGACATTACTGAGTTCTATTCAACTACATAACAAGCAACTAGCTTGAGAGAAATTTGATTGTTAGTAGTGATGTGCTTCTTTTCAAAGTCCATTGTACCTGAATCATTCTAGGGTTGACTCTTAGGAGAAGCTGCTGCATGAAATCAAACAAAAAATATTACATGGTGCTCAAACATGAAACCAGTTTTGCATTAAAAAATATAGGAATGACTGACTCCTACAAGTGACTCCACTGACAACTCATGCTTAAGCACTTTGCTGTATCTGGACACAACACTGGACTGGACAAGACACCATCAAAACTTTGGCTTCCTTTGACTACTGCCTCTTGAAAAGTGAATAACTAAGCTGGCAAGCCTATTTTCCCTAAAAGCTCCCAGCACTGCTATCAATGGCACAATTCAGTGATTATGCTACTGTACATAAAGCAGCGGCAACTCCAGCCTTTTACCATCATGTTTGCTAGACCTGCTCATTTCAGTATTTTGTGGAATTAATTTATTAAGACATAGCTGTGCTTATAATTTTACTTTTTAAAACCTGTATTCCTGGGCAGAGTTTTGTATTAGTATTCATAAAAGCAATGATCTTTGTAAATATCTATTTTGGTTGAGCCGTCAGTGTTATATAGTTGAGGAGTTTTCCAAAAATTTTAGTTGTATTAATATGCATTTTTCTATTTTGTAATAAGGAAAGCAGTAAATGACCTTATGCACACAGAAGGACTTCAGCTGGAATAAATTATAGTTCTTTTAAAAGCATTCCTCTCAGAAGGGGAGCAGTGCCTTCTGGAGAAGGCTGCAAATATTTTTTGGAGATCAAGGAGAAAGAGACTCTGACTGGGACAGCAAGCTGGGATTATAACTACTACAATTTAAGCCTTAAGAGAAGGCTATTTAGTTAGTGCTGAGTGGGCTAGTGAGACTGGCTGAAGTTCACTGGCTCAGGCACTGATTTCAAAAGGATAGCCGTGTTAGTCTAGTCCAGTAAAAAAACAAGGAGTTGTGTGGCACTTTAAGACTAACAGATTTATTTTTTGCATTTATGCAAAAAAAAAATCTGTTAGTTTTAAAGTGTCAGGCACTGATCACTGCTTTAATTAAAGCTGGGATGGAATAAAGCTGTTTGTTATAAGTTTCCTTACTCTGGGCTCAAAACATCTTTTTAAAGGGATAGTACCATTGAGGTAAATGGCCAGATAATTTAGAACCTTCACTGAATGTCAAGTTGTAGTAAGTGAAGTGAGAATTACAACTGCTGCAAGACTTAGGCCATCAAACTGGACCAAAATTAAAAAAAAAAAAAAGAGCAACTGATGGGGTCAATACCCATTCCAATAATTTCTGTGAAATCAAATCTAACATCGGGATGAAGAGTAAAACAAATCCATCCAGGTAATTGCAGTAATTTTCTAGGAAATCTGGAAAAGGTAACTACTGATGGAGGCAAAGGAGTAAGACGTTGGTTATATCTACACTGTAAATGACAGTATGATTGCTGCATGGCTGGGCACAGCCATGCTTGTTTTAATATAGCTAGCACAAGTAACAACAGCAGTGAAGAGGTGGTGACAAGAACTTGTATTCAGGTAAGCTGCCCAAGTACAAAACTGTATTTACATACTTGTCTTCATAGCCCATGCTACCACATCTCCACTGCTACTGTTACCCAAGTGTCCATGATAACTATATTATAGGTAGCTTGGATATGCCTATCTGTGATACAAATACCATCATCATTTGCAATGTAGACATATCATTTGCTGAAATATAAATTTATTGAGATATTGACTACTGCCAAGCAGAGCTGCAAATATAAGAATGGTGATGCCATTTTAAATATTCCCCTTGGTGATCAGATTAGAAAAGAGCCAAAAATATGAGTCCCCGGTAGCATAAAAAATATCAGTAAACACGAATTGAGAATTTTGCAACCAGAGGAGTTAAAAAAAACCTAATAATTTTTGGATCCACAAGTATTTCTGTCAATATTATGAGTAATTCATGTTTCTTTTGCATCCAAGTCATCAGCACAACATAACTGAGTTTCTTTTATTTTGTACTTTGTGAAAATCACAGGTAACAATAGTATTACTGTCTTGAATTATTTAACCCACATACTTTGATTTCTCCCTTCTATATATGGTTCATACATGCCACCCCTCCCTTTATTGCTTCAGTCCAGTGAGTATGAAAAGATAGTATTTATTAAAATTTAAGAATTCAATAGATAATTAATAACCGCAGAACAAATGTTTAAATATGATTTTATCATGACCAGAATGTTTTTAGATTAATAATGAAAATTTAAAAAGATATGCAAACATAAGTTCCAGGTCTTATTTTGAAAGGCCAGGTAACCTTGAATATAATCTGAAAAAGCAGATGTTACTAAATGCAAGCAAGAAAAAGAGCTCTTCAGTTCCTCAGATGCAATAGCATTTTTTAATCTCCTTCATTAATGTGCAAACATTCTGGTCATGAATAGGTCATATTCAATCATTCATTCTGCACTTATTAATTATGTATTGCATATAGTACATGCACTCTGAATAAATAAGCATAAATGTTCTTTATAACCCACAGGACATGTGTAGATTTCTTTATACTGTATTTTGGGGGGAAAAGATCATCATGTACCATACCATACTTTGCCACTTAAGAGATACAAGTGAATAGTTATAAGAAAGAGTGCAAATTTGTAAAGGATTTTTTTAGCATTTTGGATCATATTTGTACAGCAGGCGTGGCCAAACTGCGGCTCACAAGCCACATGTGGCTCTTCAAAGAAAAAGTGCAGCTTGCAGCAGGGAAGAGCATGGCAGGGAAGCAGTGTTCCCTGTAAGCTGCATGCATGCAGCAGCCCTCACTGACCTGCCCACACACCACTGCAGGGAGCTGCTTCAGGCTGGGGGAGTTAAAATCTCTGGCATGTCAGTTAACTCTGCAGCCAGCAGCTAAGAGGTTGGGTGGGGAGGAGTGAGCCAGCAGCAGAGAGCTCAGAGGAGGGAGCTGACAGCTGGGGGAGCACAGAGCCCCTAGCAGCAGCCTGTAGCTCAGAGAAGGGTGTGGGAGGAGCAGCTGGGGAGCTCAGGGAAGCAATGGGGGCCAGGGAGGTGTTCCTAGAACAGAAAGGAGCTTCATGGAATGGAGGCAATGAGGGAAGGGACTGAGAGGATCAAGGAGGAGACAAGGTGTAAAGGACTTAAAGACTAACTAATTATTGTATGTTATCTTCTGTTTCATAGATTTCAGTGTGTATTCTATTTTGCTTTGCTTTATTTATTTTTTCTGTACTTTGTATTTTTTTATTTTCTTCTGGTCTGGTTGGTTTGGGTGGGTTTGTTCATTTGTTTGTTTTGTATTTACTTTATACCACATGCCATAGCAGTCTCAGTCCTGTCCACAGCACTTTACAAACTTAGTGGCACCTCATGCACTCCCTTTACAAGTATGGTAGTCAGGAAAACAGGTTAAAAAGTCTTCCATTGTATCAGAGAGAGAAGGAATAAGCCAATGAAGAATCCTACTTCTTCTTGCCAACTCTACAGAAACCTTTAGATTGAGGTCTGGACAGTGCTGCAGGACTCCTTGTTTGTTTTGCTGAACTAAACTAACATGGCTACCTCTTTGGAGCTCTGGATAGTTGAGGCTTTTCAGAAACCCTGTAGCACTGGCACTACGGAAGAGCTGTTTTCCACAGCATCCTCCCCCTTCAGAATTATTTTATGCAGAATCCTATTCCACAAAACCAAGCCTGTTTTGAAACACAAGTGTTGGGCCATGTATGGAGTAGGGAACAGTTTTCCAAGACAGTTGAAGTGGCATGGAAGACAGAAGCAATGTTCCTTCTAAGCTGATGATGCAGCTGAGCAAGTTATGGATGCACTTGGGGAGCCAATGAGCAGGGGCTCGGCACCGGTCGGGGAACCAGGAGGGAACTTGCTCAGCTGCATCCAAAAGTTGCTAAGCTCCATCATGAGCTTAGAGGCAACACTGCAGGGAAGGGCGGCATGGTGGGAGACGGGGAGAAGTGAGCAATTGTTGGGGACAGCAGGGAAGAGACAGCATGGTTGGGGCTGGCAGGGAAGTGGTGGCGTGGTTGGGGACTGAAAGAAAGCTGTGGCATGGTCGAGGACTGCAGGGAAGCTGTGGGATGGTCAGGGATGGGGGGTGCAGAAGTGCAGCATGGTCGGGGAGAGCAGAAAAGCAGCAGCATGATAAGAGATGGCAGGGATGGTGCAATGGGGGTGGGGGGAGATGCGTGGCATGGTCAGGGAAGCTGTGGCATGTTAGATTTTCTCATAGGCCTCAATGCATTTTATGCATTGTTAACATAAAATCATGTTTTACAACTCCTAAACATGACATGGAATACTAAGAAACAAAAATACAAAGGAGAAAAGTTTAAAACTGAATGTAGATTACTTTCAATTTTTGGCATGACTTCCTGCTGTGAAGCATTGTATTCCACAATGAAATTTGTTAAATCAAAACACTGTGCAATACTTACAGATCAGCACCTGAGAGAGTTTTTATGTACTACATTGACAAGTTACTGCCCAGATTTTAAGAAACTTGCCACTAGCCTGCAGTGTTCTACATCCAGCGACAACTAAGTTTTTACTGTATAGGCCTAGTTTTCATGGTAACCTTAAGTAATTATTAGACTCTGACATTAGTAGGATCAATATTTGCCCTGTTTTTAAGGTAAAATTAAAGTGTGCAATGAATTTTAAGCTCAGAAATTTTGGAATAGGCAAAAATATGTGGTTATATGCCTCAGTACGGCTCTTGAAGGTTTAATAATCAACTTGTGCAGCTCTTGAGTTCCAAAAGTTTGGCCATGCCTTGATAGATTTTATAGTTTAAAGTAATGGGCCAAATCAAATATACTGTTTAAGATAATGGGCCAAATCAAATATAGGGTTAGAGCATTTCCACTGAACTAAGGTATAAGTTCATAGACTCATAGGCTATGTCCACACACAGGGCAGTGTTTCAAAATACGTTATTTCAAAACAAGTCGTTTCAAAATCCCTGATTTCTAAACAACTTAATTTGAAATAACCAAAAAACAATTAGAAGGGGGAATCGAAATAGCCTGTCCACAAAGTGGACTGGCTATTTCGAGTTAGGGGAAGGGCACCCTGGGAGGTGTGGCAACATGGCCCCTTGTGGGCCATGTTGCCACCAGTGATGGGGGGGGCTTGTAATGAGCCTGGGGGTGCCCCAAACTGCTTGTCCTTTGGGTAAGTGGCTTGGGGAGCCATGGAACCCCCAG
>ML681979.1:48976111-49201064 GCA_007922195.1 Podocnemis expansa | reverse complement strand
GGTGAGGTGAGCTGCTGCTTGTTGGCTCACCCAGCAGCCTACTCAGGGGGGGCTGCAGCCCCCCCGGAGTGGCTGCTCCACAGGCAGCTCACCCCGTCGCTGGGGTTGCCCCCAAGCCCGGCGGCGGGGCCGGGGGTGCCCCTGGCCCCACCCCTGGCAGGAGCTGGGCACCCAGGGATTCCTGGGATGGGGCACCTCTGGCCCCACCGCCAGGCTTGGGGGCAGCCCCAACAGCGAGATGAACCGCCCGTGGAGCAGCTCACCCTGCGGGGGCTGTAGCCCCCCTGACTGGGCTGCGGGGCCGGCAGCTCCCCCTGAGCCCAGGCGGGGGGCAGAGTCCTGGGGGTGCCCCAGCCGGCTTCCCCCCATTTCCCCTTCCAGGGTGGAGGGGGGCAAAGGGGCTGAGGCACCCATCCCCCCCTGTTCCTAGCAATGGGAAGTGGGGGGGAAGCTGGCTGGGGCACCCACCAACCCCCTGCGCTCCACTCAGCACCCTGGCCAGGGTGCTGATCCCTGGCCAGGGTGCTGAGGGGGGATGGGACCTTCCTCCCAGGGTGCATCATTGTTATTTCGAAACAATCCTTGTTTCGAAATAACATGTCCAAATGGCGTTATTTCGAAACAACTGGTTTCAAAATAACCCTCCTTTTGAAACCAAAGTGGTTTAAAGCTGTTTTGAAAGGAGGGCTCTTCTTTTGAAAGGAGGGGCTCCCTCCTTTCGAAACAAGAAAACGTCGTGTGGACATAGGGGCTTTTATTTTGAAACAACCAGTGTTGTTTCGACATAAAAGCCTCGTGTGGACATACCCATAGACTCTAAGGTCAGAAGGGACCAATATGATCATCTAGTCTGACCTCCTGCACAGTGCAGGCCATAAAACCTCACACACCCACTCCTACAATGAACCTCAAACCCATAACTGAGCTATTAAAGTCCTCAAATCATGATTTAAAGACTTTAATACAGAGAATCAACTAGCAAGTGAGCCATGCCCAATGCTACAGAGGAAGGCAAAAAAAACCCAGTGCCCAAGCCAATCTGCCCTGGGGGAAAATTCCTTCCTGACCCCAAATATGGTGATCAGTTAAACCCTGAGCATGAGGGCAAGTCCACAACAGCCAATCAAGAAGAACTTCTCTGTAATAACTCAGAACCCACTCAATCAAATGCCCCTTCCCAGGTCACTATCATATCCATCGCCAGTAGTAAAAGACAGACAATGGCAAGCTTCACTGTCCATCATATCATTCCCTCCATAAACTTATCAAACTCGGTTTTGAAGGCACCTAAGGTTTTTTCCCCCACCACTTCCCTTGGTAGACTATTCCAGAACTTACTCCTCTGATGGTTAGGAATCTGCCTCTAATTTCAAGCCTAAATTTTCTGAAGGACAGTTTGTATCCATTTGTTCTTGTGTCCACATTGGCGCTGTATTCAAATAATTCCTCTCCGTCCCTTGTATTTATCCCTCTAATGTATTTATAAAGAGCAATCATATCTCCTCTCAGCCTTCCTTTGTTCAGACTAAACAACTCAAGCTCTTTAAGTTGTCTCTCATAGGGAAGATTTTCCATTCCACAAATCATCCTTGTAGCCTTTCTTTGTATCTGTTCCAGTTCGACTTCATCTTTCTTAAACACGAGTGACCAGAACTGTACACAATACTCCAAGTGAAGTCGCACCAGCACCTTGTATAATGGTACTAACACCTCCCTATCTCTACTGGAAATACCCCTTCTGATGCACCCTAGGACCGCATTTGCTTTTTTCACTGCCACATCGCATTGGCTACTCGTCATTCTGTGATCAACCAGTATGCCCAGGTCCTTCTCCTCCCCTGTCACTTCCAGCTGATGCATTCCCAACTTATAAGAAAAATTCCTGTTATTTGTCCCTAAGCGCATGACCTTGCACTTCCCATTGTTGAATTTAATCCTATTTCTAATGCTCCACTTTATAAGATCATCCAAATTATTCTGTATGCTATCCCGATTCTCCTCTGCATTGGCAGTACCTCCCAGCTTGGTGTCATCTGCAAACTTAATTAGCACATTCCCACTTTTTGTGGGAAGGTCAGTAATGAAAAGGTTGTTTAAGATGGGTGCCAGGACCGATTCTTGGGGAACTCCACTAGTAACCTCCTTCCAGCTAGACAGTTCACCTTTCACTATGACCCTCTGTAGTCTCCCCTGTAACCAGTTCTTTATCCACCTTTCTATTTTCATATTAATCCCCATCTTCCCCAGTTTAACTATTAATTCGCTGTGTGGAACTGTATCAAATGCCTTGCTGAAACCTAAGTAAATTAAGTCCACCGCATTCCCTTTATCCAAAATATCTGTTATCTTCTCAGAAAAGGAGATCAGGTTGGTCAGGCATGATCTGCCTCTTGTAAAGCCATGTTGTATTTTATCACAGTTACCATTTTCCTCAATATCCTTAAGTACTTTCTCCTTCAAAATTTTCTCCAAGACCTTGCATACTTCTGAGGTCAAATTAACAAGCCTGTAGTTACCTAGATCACTTTTACTCCCTTTCTTGAAAATAGGGACCACATTAGCAATTCTCCAGTCATAAGGTACAACCCCTGTGTTCACCGATACTTTAAAAATCCTTGTTAAAGGGATGGCAATTTCATGTGCATGTTCCTTCAATTTTCTTGGAAGAAGATTATCTGGACCCCCTGATTTAGTTCCATTAAGCAGCTGAATCTTGGCTTCCACCTCAGATATGGTAATTTCCACTTCTATATTCTCATTTTCATTAGCTGCCCTACCTCTGTCCCCAGCCTCACCATCACCCTCATTAAAGACAGAGGCAAAGTACTTATTTAGATATTCAGCCATGCCTAGATTATCCTTGATCTCTATGCCATCCTCAGTGTATAGTGGTCCAACCTCCTCCTTCTGTGTTTTCTTTCTATTTATATGGCTGAAGAATCTTTTACTATTGGTTTTGATTCCATTTGCAAGATCTAACTCTGCTTGGCTTTTGGCCTTCCTCACTTGATCCCTACATGGTCTGACCTCTAAAAGGTAGTCCTCCTTTCCTATCCCTCCCAACTTCCACTCCTTGTAGGCCCTGTGTTTCCTTCTAATCACCTGTTTAAGATGCACATTCATCCAGCTTGGTTTAGAACCCATGCCTAAAAATTTTTTCCTCTTCTTTGGAATGCAGGCTTCAGATAGTTCCTGCAGCTTTGTCTTCAAGCAGTTCCAAGCATCCTCAATGTTCAAATCCATGAATTCTTTGGTCCAGTTCACTTCCCTAGCTAATTCCCTTAATTTTTTGAAGTTAGCCCTTTTGAAGTCAAAGACTCTGGTCACAGATTCATTTTTGTTTACCCTTCCATTCAGTTTAAATTGGATTAGCTCATGATCACTAGCCCATTAATTTCAGAATTTCTGAAGGGTCATGGCCAACAATCAGATGTTACTAAATGTAAATAAAAGAAGGAAAGAGCACACTGTATTTCTTGCAACACTCATGAAGGAAGTATAGACATACTCCTATTTAAATACATATACCTATAATTACAACACTAAAAATCTGATATATAAATAAATTCCACATGAATTCCTGTGATCTTATAGGTGCCGGACTTAATTACGCTTTTGCCTATTTGAAGTTCTTTCTTCAGTGTCTAGGAATGAAAAACACCCTTTTTTTACTGTTACTCATTTGAAATTGGCATTTCTATTTGGCAGATGGTGACCTTAGTCCCGCGCTTTAGCTAAAATTATATTTATTAAGCCTAAACAAGTGTGAACAGTACTAATTTCCTGCAGCAGGCAGAAGCTGAAAAAGTGATTATAATGACTGGAAGAGGTCTGCATAAGCCTCATGATATGAAAGAACATATGTTGTGCCAACTCCCTAGATCATATAGAGGCAGCTTCATGTTCTCTTTAAGCACAAACCTAGAGGCCCAGTTTATTAAAAAAAAAAACAACTTTCTGGGGTTTATTAAGAGTCATTTAGAGTTAACTCTAGTCCTGAACAATAAACATGCTAGAGAGAGAGAGAGAGAGAACATATGCATAGGTTCCGGTGATCTGATGATATAAGTTGTCCAATGTGGTGCACACAGCTGGCTTTCATCAGGAAGCAATTTATTCTCACTAGTATAATGAATGATTAGACACAATTATGCCTTGAATAAATCATTATTCCTCAGCTAGTTTGTGAGTACTTTCATTCTGCTTTAACAATCTAAAAGTACACACGATAATATAAGCACATATGTGATTTCTACACATAATTACTAGAAGTGACACTGTACATGTGGACAGACATCACTACAATCTTGCACCTTTTTGGCATCCACAGCAGGGGTGAAAGCATCATATGCTGTCCACTAAAGAACGGACTCACTGTAGGGCTCCTGACACAATCTAGTTGGTCCTCCAATTTACTACTACTATTATTCCTACAAAAAAAAAAGTAATTGAGGAACACCTACTTACATTTTTTAAATCTTCTCACCACTGAAGCAGATCAATGTCATTTCCCTCTTGAGACAATCATAGAACCTAGAGAATTTCTTACAATATTTATGTGAAGGAAAAGATTATTACTATAGTTTAGATTGATTGCATGTTTCAGTGACCCTATGAGTAATAAAGTGATGACTTTAATATGAGCCCTTTTCCTGAAAAGAAGGATGATCTGAGTTTTATTACTGATATGAACTGCATTTAAATGCTGTATAAAATATTTGTTGAAAAAATAACTCTGACGTGTAATTATGCAGAGTGTTTTCAGTTCCTTAACTTTCAGAGATGTTTAAACTCTCAGATGGAAGGAGAAGATGGTGCTCCATCTACTCAAATGAGAAGCAATTGGATCACAAAAACAAATGTCACAAAAATGGGAAAAAACATCTTATGCTAAAAGAAGCCAGCTCTCCCTTGCCTCTTCAAAATTCAATATGCTGCTAGAGCTGCTTCCATCCATTTAGCAATCTGGTGAATAGCCAAATCAAAAACATACTGATGTCAGTTGTGCAGTAAATTCGGTCTGGTTGTGACCTCTAGTATATGACTATGGTGTGTATTTTTTTGATAAGGATGTCAAGAGTACTTTTCAGGGCACTAAAAGAACTTGTAGATTGAGCTTGTGGCTGAAAATCACCATCAGACTGCGAAAGATCAGTGTGGATAGAATGAAAATTCCTTCTGTAAAGAGGAAGAGGCAGTGGCAGAAAGGCAGACAGAGAAGAGTGGCTAGCCAAGTTACCTGAGGGACTTTGTCACCTTGAGTAATCATATTTTAATTTCCCAAGACAGCTACATTACACTAGGACAATGGAACTGTCATCCTCAGAAGTGAAAGTCCCATGTTCCGGGGACAGAGCTGTTTTGTTGACTGGACCACAGATCTGAAAATCATTCTTGGTAGACATCAAGATCGTGTGCATCAGCACCCTCAGGATAAAATATAGAATCTACATCTTCAGTTTTATTTAAATGCAAACATACTTCTATGTATAACATAATATAAAACCTACATACTCCTATATATAATAATATAAAAATGACATCTTCAGCTATATCAGATTAAAAACAAAGAAATTAACATTTTCAGTAAATTATGTCCAACCCCTGCTAACTGGAGGGAGAGGAAGAGAGAGGAAGGGAAAAAAAGTGTCTATAAATACTCTTGGTAATTTTGGGTGGCATTCAGACACTATGGGAGAAGAGGGGACATAAGAATCTAGTTTGATAGGTGAAAGAAAAGAGAAGAGAGGGAGAGATTGATAAATGGGCTGTAGAAGGAAACCTACTATGTCTTGATGAATGAATCTGAGTCCTCCTGTAAACTTGTATAGCCTGCCAAGCTACGCACAGGTAAGAGCTTTAATATAGCATTATATAGTACTATTGTAATCATTTTTCAAACCAGAAATTTATCACTACTTCGTGAACTTGCAATATTTGCTGGGGTAACTTATTTTGCACAGCAGGGTGAATATGGCAGCATATTTTGCATAGTTTAGACTTGAATAGATATGCATTTCCTTTGATTAGTTTATTAACAGAGTAAACATGGTATTATAATAATAAGTACAACTACCAATGTAAGGGGGTTATACAAACATGTTCTCTGCTCTGAAGAGCTTATATTTATAAATGCCCTTTTAGAAGGATATAAAAATACATTTCTTAAACAGAATGGACACATTACTAATATGCAGCCCAGTCACCTCTGAGGCAGAGCATGGTAGCTAAGCAGTGTACGTCACTTGGTGAAAAGGGATATACTGGGTGACAGAGAGTCAAACCTCACTTGTGAAAAATAGTAATGGGATTCCTATTATTCCAGGAATAGTTCTTCTCTGTCTTCCTCTCTATCCCATTAGAAAGCGTGACAGAGTAGGAAATCTCCCCAAATTTTCTTTGCAGCAATTTGTCCACAGACTAACTACAGATCTTCCAAGAAAAGTACCTGAAGACTCCTGATGTATGGACTAGCTCTGTGTCCCTCATTCCTACTCCCCACTCTATAGAAATGTAACTTTCATTGGAACCACAGGTTTCTTCAGACAGTAGGTCTATGTCTACACTAGGAAAAGTTCATTTGAATGTATTAATTTGAATGAATAAGTTGGAGTTTAGTTCCAACTGAACTCAAACTTATTAGTACGAATTAACAAAGTGGACTAATTTGACTTAATGTTAAGTTGAATTAGTCCACTTTGTTAAGTTGAACTAACTGCCCTTAATTTGAATTTATTAAATTCGAACTAAGGTTTAATCCTTGCTTCCACCATCCTTAGTTTGAACTAAGGATAGAACTAACCAGCAGGTTCTACTAATTCTAAGATTTCATTAGTTCAAATTAAGGAATTCCTTAATTAAAACTAATGAAAGCCTAGTGTAGGCAGGGACTAAGTTAGTTTGAATTAAGCCTCCTTAATTCAAACTAACTTGCAAGTGTAGACATATCCATATATGTGCTTTGGGGATACAGATTAGTCAGTTGGAAATTAATAAAATAATACTTTTGAGTCTTGGGTCAGTAGGTAGGAAGGTATAATGGTGGGCATCCTCCTTGTTCACAGATCCAAGCCAATGACTTCCCACTTGCATATGGCCAGAGACAAAGAGCCACCTTTGAGTTCAGAATAAGTGAGGTCACAAGTGTGATTAATTTCCTTTACACATGCAAGAGGTGTGATCTACATTTAGAAGGTACCACTGGAAGACTGCAAGGCTAACTCGTTCTTATGAATGACTGAAGGTGAGGATTAATGAACACTGACAGATAATTTCCTCAGTCTTTATCATCACAGCAGTATTTACTGAGTGGAACTGCTCTTTACCATGTTTCTCATACTCAACATACTTATAAAGAAACCAGAAGCTCCACCCAAAAAAAAAAAGTCAGAATAAGCTCATCTAAACTAATTTAAAATTAAATCTCTTGTAGTTTAAGACTGAAAGAATTCCTGAAACATAATGAAGCAGTTTTTAAATTGGTGTAAATCAACACAGCTCTACTGACATTAATGCAGTCAGGTTTATTTATGCCAGTTGAGGCTCTAACCTATTAATCTAATTATTATTACACACAAAAATTTAACAATGTTAAGATTGCAAAGTCAAGCATTCAAAAATTATGAAATGCCAAAATTAAGGATGCCTGTGCAACAGTTTGCATATGTGCAGATCAGTTGTTAAGTGTCCATTGTCTTGAGCCTAGGAAGACCACTCATTCAGGCTAGTAGTACATATCTATATATATACATATAGATATATATATAGAGAGAGATATATATAGGGATATTCATGATACAGTAGCTTCCATAAGAGCAGTCATATAATATTAACCAGAATTCATAAACTATAAGGACAGATCCTTTAAAATTATCACAGGACAGAGCCAAGTTCTCCAAGGTGACATTCAACTGACTTAATAATTCTTTCCCTCGTTCACTATAAACCTTCCAACTTCAGCTGTTTTTGAAAGGCGGGTCCTACAGATAAAACCCTCTTTTACTATGTGACCTTTATTTATCCACAGAACAGGTCTGAATGAGACAGAGGTCCTATGAAATTAAAGATTATCATAATATATACACTCTGATCAGCACAGAAAGCTGTGAGAGCTTTGAGCATGCTAAAGAAAGAGGAAATCTTCTAAGATTTCAGCTACTGAAATTGAAGCCTCTGAGTATGTTTGATCTGTAATTTTTCAAAGACTTACGAGTAGGCCAGAAGTGTTTGGATTTGCATAAGGACAGCAAAAGATACATGACTGACACAAAGGCAACTCCTTGCGGGGTTACCAACCATCCATGAATTTACTGACAGACAATTTAAAAAAGAAGTGTTATTTCAACACTGTCAGTAAATCTGTAAATAAATGAAAATGTCAGTAAAATTGGTTAGAGAGAAAACATGTATTTTGACATTGATTGCCGTATTCAGAATCACTTCTTGTATCATTTTTATTATTGGATATAGCCAAAGATCCTGACTGATCAACTAACTGCAGTTGAAACAATTTCATAATTCCAAATTCCCATGTACAGGATATCATGAGTGAGGACACACTTTTGTGACATTATTGTATTCTTTATGGTATTTATAGTGATGTCAATAAAAACTTTACCATATCAATAAAAAAAATTAACTTCAATCTTCATGTCAGTAAAAACTGAAATGCCAGGTTTGCAAACCTGACTCCTTGTTACATTTCAGGTCACTGCTCCAAAGCATGTGGTGAATGGGGATGGTCATGTTAAAATTCTTTAAACATTCCAGTGCTGTTTTCTTGAACACAAGAAATATATTTTTGCCTAGCGTCATTTGTGAAAATGGATGAACAATTTTGGCTAAACTTTTGCAAAGCAGTTACTACCTGACACTGACACGTGCCATGTAAACTTTCAGCTTGAACAACTAAAGTTTGGCAGAGCTTTAAGTAACTGAAAACAGGCTTCTATAATGGGACATGTTGAGCAACCTTAATAATGGGCAGCTCTACCAGCCTGCCTATTATATCATTTCCTTTTGTTATCTATGTGCCAAGCTAGATCAAGGCCAAGTGCTGTGTGTCAGAGAAGTGCATGATGAAAAAGCAAATGACAGGAATTCACAATGAGCAAGGAAATACTTAAAATTATACTTTTAAGTGCTTTTTAACAATCAGTAAATTAATAAATAAAGGAAACAGAAGTAATCAGAGAGAGAGGAGGGAATAAGAAAGAGAACTGACACTGAAACACAATTTCCACCCACTATTTAACAGGGGAAAGTAAAGCAAGACACAAAAAAACCCACCAAAAAAAACCTGAGCAATTAATAATGAGTCATTAAATAAACTGCAGCCATAAACATGAATATTTCATATTTATTGTTGAAGTTTTGTATAGCCCCAAAATAATTCTTATTCTTTTTCATCTCTGTATTGACTTCACTTAAGAGCTACTTATACTGAAATTCCAGCAATTTCAGAATTCCTTTAAAAAAATATGGAACATGTGACATCCATTGGAGGGAGTTCCCCACATTTGTCTCTGTAGAGATTATAATATTCTAATACTTTAAAAATGTCATTGCATCTCCTGAGAACAATATGCTATCTTAAACATGAGTCTGCTCTCAGATCCCTTGTTATCAGTCATCAGAAGTAGTCAAAGAGGGCTGATAAGGGTTTCTTTCTGGCAGCCTTTTTTTAAAAGCCTCAAAGAAAACCTTATATTATAGATCAAGGCAAGGGTCACTCCTTTCGGTTATCTGGAAAGAACAAATAGGCCATGTAATGAGGCACTCAGGTTTTCCTGCACTCTGTGGTACAGGAGGTCATATATTAATTTATCTGTATCAGGATTTCAGGCTGGGTGTTCAATCTGGCAACAGCCAATTGTCTTGAATTTATATAGTGAAGACAATGCTGGTATAAGCAATGGGATTGCCCACTGCTTTAGCAATCTTTAAAGAGAAGTGTGATTAACATTTCAATTTTTAAACAAAAAAATATAGTGCCCTTTTACAGATTGTTCTCACAGACTCATTACTTTTTAATTGATCTTGGAGTGTTAATTCTCAAAAAGGAACTGTTTTAGAGAGCTCTTCTGCAAAACCAAAAATCACTTGTCTGCTATGCTTGAAAATTTGCCTTCCTTTTTTCTTACAAGTGGCTGTTTAACACAGAATTTTATAAGTCAATCTCATATTAGCTGTTTACACTGGAATTTGGGCTCACTGTTCATTATTACTAATGGCTATAGATATACCAGATGACAAAAGAGAAAGATTAAACAAAATTACATTTACAGAATTTACGATTTACAATTACAGAGTTACATGACAGGGTTTTCCCCCCAAAAGCTCATGCATTAAATAAGCTTCTTAGTCTTTAAAAGTGCCACAGGACTCCTTGTTTGTTTTGCTGAACTAGACTAACACAGCTACCCCTCTGGACTTCAGAATTATGCTATAACTTGATCAAGATTTTCAAAACTGTAATTGGATGATTTTTTCTGTTTTACCCAAGCAGAGGTGGTCTAGCAGGCTGGTTCCCATTCAAAAGTTAAAAGGCCTGATACCTCAAGATGTAGCTGTAGAGAAATAAAATAAGTTACACAGTTGGAGGGGCAGAAAGTGTTGTGGGAAATGTAGTAAAAGAACCTGAGGCATGAGGTTTAGTATAACAAACCAGGTATGAGGCCTGACGGCTGCACCAAAGTAGCAATCAAGTCAAGCTGTGAGCCTGTTTGTAAGTTCACAGGAACTTGGCAGAAAATGCATTGGCACTCCTGGAAGGAGCAGTAACAGGAACACAGTACTGTTGATAGCCTTGGTATTCCTAACTCTCTCAATACCTGCTAACTGCAGAAACATAGTACTGGGAGCCATACAAATATTTCCCAAACAGAAATACAATATCAGGAGGCGGAACAGGCTCTTCCCATGATACAGTCTTGCACAAACACAATCCCGAGAGGCAGAACTGAGACACCTCTACCTTAAGATAGAAGAGACAAGATGATGGATGAAAATATCACGCTTGATTTGGAGGCAAGACGTGGAGCACCAGCATTTTCAGAAATGCACTGTGAAACCTGTTTGTATCAGGGTAGAAGACAGGGATCCCAGAAGGAGCATCTGTGTCTTCACTAGGGAATAACAGAAAGTCATGCTTTTAACTGAGTAGTTTCATAGTGACAAGCATACAGATCCTAATGTACCTATAACTCCTACTATTCCTTGCAATAAACTTTGGACTTTGCTTGTAATAAACCTGGTCGACCATCTTCACTACTCATCTGAGCCTGCTAATTTATAGGTCATGCTTAATGAGGTCTGTCAATTCAGGTAGCTACAGAAGCTGAGACGGTGTCCAGAGGGGAACTCACACCAGCACAGAACTTGTACCAGCACACACGCTCTGACTGATGACACTGGGGACTGACAACACCTGTGACTGACAACAGGAAGAAGTGGCTTTGCTCCATGCTTCCTATTGTATCTGTGCAGTTTATATCATGTTGATTTCTGAGTAAATACAAAAAACTCCTCCAGGAGCTACAGAGACAGCTGCCATTTTGTGCTGAGATGCAGCCTGCTGCAGACAATACACACTTTTCACTTTTGTTCTTTCCCTTGCTGTTGTTCTCATCACCAATGAAATAATGGTCTCCTTATAGAAAGGTAAATGTTTGTTCTCTGTATGTGAAACATATATGCCCTGGACCTAGCAAAGAAGCCACACTGTACTTATACCTTGCTGTCAAGATTGAGAATTATTAGATGAAACTGGGGTGCAGCTGCTCTCCATTTGAAAGAACATTTCCTCACCATCAGTGGTTAATAGCAGCTGAGACGAGACAGTAGGAAAAAGGGGAACATGTCATAAAGACTGAAGGACAACTATGTTATGCCTTTGATTTCAGTGAAACTGAAATATAAAACCCTGTTAGATTGAAAAAAGTGGCTATTAGAAAGAGAAAATGCCAGTTTAGGAAATCTATCTGTCCTATCTCTTTCCTTAATAGAACCTTTACCTGGTTCCACTGACCTGAAAATTGCTGAAAGCAAATTAGAGTGTTGTATGACTATTCTAAACTTACTGAGAGGGATGGTAAACTAAAAATAAGGCAAGCCAATACAGCATCCAAGCAAGCTTTGTTTGTTTGTTTTTTAGGGGTTTGAAGACTAGCTGATTGATTGTTTTTTTTTTATTTTTTATTGTTGAAGGACTAAAATATAAGATCTTAATTTAACTTTTGTAAAATAAAACAAAATGGAAGAATTTGGTAGCTTTTACACCAGGTTTCTGTTTTCAATTTGGTAATTGATCACCACACTTCCTTTCTTGAAGCCAAATAACTTAATGCTTTTCTTCAGAGCAGAGCTGATAAATATTATGTCTAACGTACCTAAGGGCACAAAAAGGTCCTGTGAACATATCACTAGAACAAAGTGTATACTTGCAACTAATAATAAAATAATAGAGTTTAAGCCATTTATTTCAGTGCTGCAAGGGAACTGAAAACAATCCAGAAAAAACACTTCAAGTTATTTCATGTGTAGATGACAAGTTATGTGCTGAAGTATCACAAAATTAATCATGCGTATGCTTAGGTATATCATTTTGTCTTTTCCTGTAGTTCAGAGGAGGGAAAAGCTGACCCCTCCTGAAATGCATGGAGAGAAGAGTAGCTAGTTCAAGCTAAAACGGGACTCGTAACCTGATCAATGCCTTGAACCAAATTGTCTGCAGTTGTACTTGAGCAATACGTCACTATTTGGCCCCTAAAATTATATATATGATTTTATTTAGTAACAGAGTAATAGTCAATCAATACACAGCTCTTTACCAAACTTAAAGCAGCAAAACTCTGCCCCAAAATGATCAGCTGTGATGTTTTAGCTATTTCTTCCTCACCAGAAATGCTATTTATAAAAAGAAAGTTAGATTGGAGAGGAAGATTTTTTTTTCAGACTACAAATGCTGATTACAAATGGAGGAAGAAAACTAGATAAGTGATAAGCTTAACAAGGAAACATACTTGTTCTTAATTACACAACTTGAAGCCTGCAGTAAATTATACAACCACTGTTTCTACAACAAGGTTTCCAAGCTTTTGTTTCAATTAAATAAAATTAACTTTAGTTTCAAATATCAACTTTTATCTCTTATTCTGCATAACAGGAAGTCATCCAAATATTCTTCACATGTAGAAAAGAGGTTCAACACAAATATATTTTCTTTGTAGAGGAAAATCCATTCCTCACTACAAGTCAAAATTTCCTGGAAATAGGTTGAATAAATGTGCCCAGATAGAACCATTTGCAGATATATTCACAACTTCAGGCGTCACATTGTTTTTTCCCAACTTCTTTCGTGCAAGGTATATACCATTAAGATGAAAAAACAAAGGGAAATTAATACAGGTCATAACTATCTGACATCCTAAAGGACAACATTTCTAAAGATGAACTGCACATTATTCTTTAAAATTAGCAATCACAGAACTTTGAAAAGGACCAGTAGAACAAATTGTATAATGCTTTAAAAATAACCATGATGATGGGATGCCAGTCAACTAATTGTAGTTGTATATTCCAAATCTTAAAAAGAACTCCAAAATAGACAAAGTAGGATTTTCTCCCACAAAAATTCATGTGCTAAATGAATAAGTTAGTCTTTAAATGTGCTGCAGGATGCCTTGCTTGTTTTTCCAAAATAGAAATATCTCTACATTCATGCATTTTTATTTTTCTCAACATCTTCATTTTGAAAGAATCTTCTGTATTTTACTCTATTTATGTATCTACCTACCTATATATGATATATACCCTCTACAAACAGGCCATGGGATGTATCCACACAAGAGTTTTATTTTGAAACAACACTGGTTGTTTTGAAATAAAACTTGCCAGGTCCAGATGACGTTTTCTTATCTCAAAATAAGGAAAGTCATTTTGATATAATAAAACTAGTTATATATCAAAATGGCCGGTTATTTTGAAACTGTGGTTTCAAAGTAACCTGTCTGGCTCTGTTATATCGATATGCCTTGCATATCAATATAACAATTGATCTTTGTTCCAGGGTGCATAGCACCCTGGGAGGAAGGCACCCCCCTCAGCACCCTGGCCAGGGAGCCCTCAGCAGCCTGGCCAGGGTGCTGAGGGGAGGTGCAGGGGTGCACACCAGGCAGCCCCCACGGGGCGGCCGCAGCCGCGGTTGCTCACCACACACCCAGCTCCGGGGGGCTGCAGCCCCCCCATGTTGGCTGCAGCTCACTCCGCACCGAGCTAGTGAGGGGCAGAGCCGGGAGCCAGGCTTCCCCAACCGCACCCCTCCAGGAAGCATGGCAGTCAGGGAGCCTGCGGCTCCCAGCAGCCAAGCCCCCAGACACTGAGGAGCTGGTCCGGACTTGGGTCCCCGTGGCTGCAGCCGCTCAGCCTGGGGGGTGCTGGGGAGCCGGGTCTCAACCAGCTCTGGGGAGCCAGTTGGACCGGGTCCTTGCCGCTCCTGGGGTGCCCCAGGGCCGCTGCCCAGCTGCCCCCAGCAGGAGCAGGGACACAGGTCATGGAGATCCCTTCCCTGGGGGCTGTTTTTCCCTGCCAGGGGAGAGCCAGGCAGAGGATTGGGTGGCCACACCTCCCAGGGTGCCCCTCTCAGGGAATCGAAATAGCATGTCCATACATAGGCATACTATTTTGATTGGAGGGGCTTGACTTATTTCAAATTAATTTTTTTTTAATTCAAAATAAGTCATTTTGAATTAAGGGTTTTATTTCAAAATAACTCATTTTGAAATGACTTATTTCGAAATAAAACTTTGTGTGTGGACATAGCCATGGATTTCTATCTGCTAAATAGATATATTTGACTAAGGAAAGCTCACATGTGTCTCCTAGGATTGTACAATGAATATTAAAAGGAACACAAATATCTCAGAAAGATTTGAAAAATGATGCAACATTCAGGCTAGCCTTACTATTTTTGTTTTAAAGCAATGGTTTCTCTCAGCAGGCAAAAACATTTCAAAAAGAAATGTGACACAATAAGAAAATGCTCAACAGTATTAAAATTTCCAAAGAAAAGAATTCAGAACAGGAAGAGTTTCAGATAAGAAATAACGACTTTTATCCTCAAACTTAAGCAGCTGCAAATTATCTTTGAGGTAATTCATAAGTGCACCCCATCTCATCATTAGCAAGGGATTTCTGCAGGACAATGCTTCCTGATTATGAGACAATTGCTAAGGAAATCCATTTCCCCAAAAACGTTCTCATGTAGCAAAAATGCATGGAAAATCTGACAGAAGATAACCTCAGCCATTAGTGAAGTTTTAGAGATATTGGCTCTGTTTAAAACCTCAACCTAAATAGGAAAGAACTATGTCTTCTGCTACATGAATTTTTGGGAAGCTATAAAGACAAGGCAGAAGGAATAACAAAACAATTTTAGAAAAAAATAGTAGAATAATAAAAACAAGAGGCCTGTGGTATCTTAAAGACTAGCAAATTTCCTCAGGCATAAGCTTTCATGGGCTCCAGTCCACTTTCTCTGATGAGTTAGAGCCCATGAAAGCTAATGTCCAAAGAAATTTGTTAGTCTTTAAGGTACCACAAGCCGGTTTTTTTTTTTTGTTTTTTTTTTGCTGTATACATGCTAATATGGCTACTCCTCTGGAACTTGTAAAATAATGCCGCTGAAATCCAAAGAGCAAAGAATTCCAGTGAAGCAGACCCTTGGCACTCATCCTTTCAGTCTTGGTATCTCTGCCAAGTGATGAGCCAGTTTATAATTATGGTGCTGCTGTTTTTAATTACAATTGGTTAGTTTCTGATAATCTCATTTAGATGGAGTTGGGCCTGACTCTGGAAGTTGTGTCTTTAAAATAGGTATTATAATTTAGTGCCAATAAATTTTCAAAAAAATCCCAGAAGGTGTGAAATCAGAGAAACTAGAACTGTGTAACTAATGAATATAAATGTATTTGTTATAGCAGAACAGTCATCTTCTACCACTACTTATAGAAGTAGAATAAAGTTTTTATTAGACAACCTTTATGTTAACTTCATTCCATCTTGTCTGTCTCTATGTATTCCCTGTGCTTTCTTACCTTTCTTCAACAGATGGCGCAACAGTTGTAGGTTAGGGTTCAGGCAAGTGGTATTCATAGGTTTTCATTTGATCTACTTTCAGTCTTGATTGAAAAAAAATATATATTTATATATATAAAAAATTCCCCTCTCACCCCTATGGGTGGTATGTGTCTTCTTCAACCTCAGGTCCTCTACCAGAGGCCTGGGAGTTTGAGGGTTTTGTGCAGTATCTTAGCTGTTCCTAGCACTGCACTCTTCTGGCCAGAGAGCTCTGATGTTGTTCCTGGGATCTGTTGGAGCCACTCTCCCAGCTTAGGAGTCACAGCCCCAAGTGCTCCTACCACCACTGGGACCACTTTGGCCTTTACTTTCCACATCCTCTCTAGTTCCTCTTTCAGGCCCTGGTACTTCTCCAGCTTCTCATACTCCTTTTTCCTGATGTTGCTGTCACTTGGCACTGCTACATCTATCACCACTGCTGTCAATATATATGATTTTTAAGAACTGATGACTTTAAAACCAATGGACTAAAATGGAGAAAACAAGGACAGAAGTAATTCAGAGTGGTCAGACTTCTTGTATGAGGTATTTTAAGCATCATGAATGCATTTGTTTGCAAAAGGTCACCTGGTATGGTAAGTAATATGGTAAATAAGGGGCTGGGCAAAGGTACAAGCTAATGACTAATGGCTGGCCTGGATTCCTTGGACTGGGCTGTCTCAGAGTGTCGAAGAGTCTGCTCCCACCCCTCCTGCTGTGGCTGCATTGAGACTGAAACTACCTGCAGAATGGGGTGGGGGATGAGCAAAGCTAGGAGCTGTGATCCCCTCCTCTGGCCCCCTACTAGAGCTAAACATAGAAAACATTAGCCAGGGCTTCCAAATTCTTTGACTAACCTCACTGAATGATTCACAAAAGAGCTGCAAATGGGGGATTCCCATTCCCTCAGTATTGCACTCTAAGTGAGGATGGAGAGGGAGCCAGGTGGATTCCTGGGACTTGGGGGGTGGGCAGACTAAAGGCTGGATGGAACCTGCTGAGGTAGGGGCTCCTGTCTCCAATCCCCTGCTGCAGTTGCAGAGGCTGAGGTAGTGAGGCTGAAAAACTGGCCTCTAGCCCTGAAGAAGTCAGGGAGGAATGGCAGGGCTGGGGGCAACAACCCTCCCACCCCAGTTCAGCTGTCCTGCTACTGCTTATGGCATGGCATGCAGTGGGAATGTCCACTGCTGCCCCCTAGAGAAGAGAGATAACAGAGTAGCACCCCTCTATCTCCACCCCCCTGCCCTGTTATACTAGGACCCCTTCTGCTCTGCACAGGGTGGGGGGGGAGCTACAAGGCTCCAGTGCTTGGCCCCCAGGTACTGGAAACCCTTGCTATGCCATTGGCTGGGAGCTGTTACTGCAGCTGGGGGCTCCTGTTGGGCCCACTGGGAGGACCATTACTATCATGACCAGGAGCTACTGTGAGGCTTCTTGCCAGGGCCATGGGGGAGAGAATTGAGGCTACAGGGCTCACAGGGGAACCTTACTGTGTCACAACCAGCTGGGCGCCCTCCCAGCTATGTCGCAACTGTGAAAAGGTTGAGAACCTCCTCCTCTCCACTGCAGAATCTTACTTTACCATCCTCATTTTTGGACATTTTCGATATGTTCACACGTAAACTGTTATTTTGAAATAAGTTGTTTCAAAGTGAGAAATAAGTTAATTTGAATTCAGGGAAAGCCTGCTATTGAAATGGCTGTTATTTCGAAATGGTTATTTCAAAATAAGTCTGTTCGGACATGTTGTTTCAAAACAGTTGTTTCAAAACAATGGGGTTGTTTCGAAAAAATGTGTTCAAATGCCGTTGTTTCGAAGCAGCCATTTCAAAACAATGGCTATTTCAATTTCAAGCATGGTTTTACCATTTTGAAATAACGGAATGTCGTGTGGACATAAATTTTATTTCGAAACAACAGCTGTTGTTTCGAAATAAAACTCTCGTCTGAACACAGCCTTTCAGTTGATTGGTTCAAAAACTTTATTTTTTTTTTAATGCTGTAGACATTAGCACAGGTGCTGATCAATGAAATTTTTTATTAATTTTTTATTTCACTGTATGTGCTAGTCTGATCTTTACATGTGAATTTTTTAAATGGAAAAAGAAAGCACTACCTCAGTGGACAAATCTACAGTCAGTCTTCAATACCAGTTTTTTGCTCTCCTCTAGAATCATAGAATCATAGGGTTAGAAGGGACCTCATGAGGTCATCTAGTCCAACCCCCTGCCAAAAAAGTAGGATCACTCTCACTAAATTATCCCAGCCAGGGTTTTGTCTAACCGAGCCTTAAATATCTCTGAAGATGGAGATTCCACCACTTCCCTAGACAGCCCATTCCAATGCTTTACCACTCTCCTAGTAAGAAAGTTTTTTCCTAATATCCAACCTTAACCTCCCCAGCTAGAACTTGAAACCGTTGTTCTGTGCTCTGTTACTACTGAGAACAGCCGAGCTCTGTCCTCCTTGGAGCATCCCTTCAAGTAGCTGAAGGTTGCTATCAAATCCCCCCCCCCATCTTCTCTCCTAAAAGCTAAATAAGCCTAGTTCCTTCAGTCTTTCTTCATAGGTCTGGTGCTCCAGATGCAGCCTCACCAGAGCTGAATAGAGGGGAATGATCACATCCCTTGATCTGCTAGCAACACTTCTACAGATGCAGCCCAGTATGCCATTGGCCTTATTGGCAGCAAGAGCACACTGCTGACTCATATCCAGCTTCCCATCCACCAGGACCCCCAGGTCCCTTTCTATAGTGCTCCTACTTAGCTGATTGCTCCCCATCCTGTAGCAGTCCATGGGGTTTTTCTGTCCCAGGTGCAGGACTTTGCACTTGTCCTTGCTGAACCTCATGAGATTTCTATGCGCCCACTGCTCTAATTTGTCTAGGTCTCCCTAAATCCTGTCCCTACACTCCAGCACTTCCAGAGGCTTGAGAAGGAGAGTTACTTTGGATGGTGCAGATTTAGCACAGTATAGTCTAGGAATATGAATAGGTGCCTGACATTTGGATTCAGATGTGAGAGAGAGAGCATAGGGATTTATCCCTATCCATTACTTGCATTTGGAAATCCAAGTCTGGGAGTGGTGAGGCAACTTTCAAAAGAATGCTTGTGAATAAAAAGTTAGTTAACATAAAATCCATCGGAGAGTATACAAAGGCCAATTTCTATTAGCTACACCAAGGACAAGAGCAGGTTTAACTCATTGTTCAGTCAGCAACTGTAGATATGGGAAACATACATACAGAACTGCGTAAAGAGTTCACTTCAATGAATTCCGTGCTTCAAAACTGATCGGTTACCCACTTTCCTAACTTGTATGGGTCAGTCTTTTTTTTTTTTTTTTTTTGATATTCTTTCCCTTTCTCAGCTTTCAACATTTTTTGAGGAACAGTGGTCATGCAGGGAATATAAGTAGGCTATCCAGCTTGGCTGCTCTCCCCAGCCCACAGAGGTCTTTCTATATATGCCTACCATAGAATGCACATACGTGCACCCCTAAGGCTATGATCTATATGATTTTTCTGTTCACTTATGCACCATGATTGTACAGTTTTATGCCAGTTAGGCCATGCAAGGTTCCTTCATGAATGTTCATAACATATTCTGCATGATTATTATGCTGTCATGTTTCCTGCAGCATCATGCATGTGTACAGATATGTAACATGTTTTGCACGGCTGTAGGGCTGGGGGGAGACATACATCAAACTCTCTTCCAGCAGCAAATAAACAACCAAATCTGAAAGCAAGCAAGTACCTGGAGGAGGTAACAAAGAATATGCAAATTGAGGTTCTCAGCTCAGACTGGACAAAGAGATCACTGATGCCCAAAAACAAAGGTGTCTTGAGGGTTTGGAAACAAAGAGTGACACTTGGAATGATTTGGGGCTTTTTGCCTGGGAAATGCCAATTTGAAACAACTTCTAGGAAGATCTGGGCCCTGCCTGGCCTCAGGCACAGACTGACTGTATAAATATCTGACAGCCAAGTGTCTTGAGCATAGTGTCTTGAACTATGAGGTTGGTTTAGGTAGAGATATTAGTTTAGTATGCATGTTTTACCTTGTATTTGCCTGTGGTCACTCCTGACATTTCCACTATGATTCTTCCATTGACTCGCCATTTTTTTTCACTTGAAATTGTACTCTGATCAATAAACTAGGATTTGTTTTACCTAAAGCTGTGTGGTCTTTATAGGGCATCAGTGAAGAAAGCTGGGCATGATCCATTTCTTTGTTAAATGGATGGACTTGAGACCATGTGTAAGACCCAGCAGAAGAATCTGTTATGCAAGGAGCTGTTAGTATGTGGTGTCGCCATTAATCAGCCTTGACCAAAAGTTAACCCTGAGCTGAGCAAGTACCTTTGATTTTAATGAAGGTTGTTCCTTGCTCCCACCAAGTAGCAGACATAACTTGCAAGCTCTGTAACATAACAAAATAAGACCAGGGCAAAATAGGGTAAATATGTATGGAAAATAACTAGATGTGCATGCTGTTTACCCTGTTAGTAAGTATAAGTGTCTAAAAGCTAGTAGTAACCCCGCACACACACACTTATTGGAATGTTGTTATCAGGGCAACTGCTGTGTTCCCCACCATAAGTCATTGTTCCCCATGCTCTGTGCCCGCAGATCTGGGATCCCATCTGCTGAATAGATGTAAGCATTGGTGCTTTCCAATTTCTTTTCTTTCCTGTCTGTTCATTTAATAAAACAACTTTGTTTTGTACCTTTCACCTTGTGTCCGGTATTGTGCCTACCGAACCCATCGAACCTGAGAACCTGAGCTATAGTTTTCACCCAGTGTCCTGTTAGACCATGGTGATCGGGATTCAGTCCCAATTCCTGTAGGACAGTGGCTCCTGGTGTGGTAACTGGGGGACCATTCCCTACATGACTGAAGAGAGCACCCTCACTTCCTGGTAGCAATCACATGCAAGAGCCTGGTGTGGACTGACTCTGGAGAGAGTAATCTCCTGACAAAGTGGAACGAATTGAGGTTCAGGAGTGGAGACTGGGAAGTCACAGCAGCACACCAGACTGGAGCTCAGTTGCAACCTGTCACAACAACAACTGATCTCTCATTCCCTCTGTTCTGTTTCTGTTCTCATACCTTGACAATAGAAAAGCAAACGAAATGAAACCAACCATGAAATAACATCACATCCCTTTTCCACCTCTTATCCTTAAGCTCTCCATTATCATCTAGTCCTGGTTTTGTCCATCATTAGCCACCAAGGGCTGTCTCTCCATCATACTCTCATCCGTCTATTTCTGCATTTGTAGAATTAGGAATATGTTTACCCAGACAATGACATTTTCATTTTAAACAGGCCTGAATAGCAAGATGTCCATACGATTTGGTATTTACTATTAATATTTATGCACATCCAATAGGAGGCTTGCCGAGGGGTGGTAAATTTACTATATTTATACCAAGATGTCTGGAGTTCATGAACCAGAAATTTGTGCCAGACTTCATTCAGAAACTTCTAATAAATCAAGAATCATTGAAGTCATCACACAATGATTTGAGCCATTAATAAGTTTTATTGCCATACCTATACAGTTTATTGCCATACCTGGTACAGTTTCCCACAGCATTCTCATTGGCAAATTAAGGAAGTAGGGGTTGGATAGGTGGACTATAAGGTGGATAGAAAACTGGCTAGATCAATGGTTTCAGCGTGTAGGAATCAATGGTTCCATGTCTAGCTGGCAACCAGTCACGAGTGGTGTGCCCCAGGAGTCGGTCCTGGGGCCAGTTCTGTTCAACATTTTCATCAGTGATCTGGATGATGGAATAGACTGCACTTTCAGTAAGTTTGCGGATGACACCAAGCTGGGGGGAACAGTAGACACATTGGAGGGCAAGTACAGGATTCAGGGAGACCTAGATAAATTGGAACAATGGGCCAATAAAAATCTTATGAAGTTCAATAAGGACAAGTGTAAAATCCTGCATGTGGGACGGAAAAACCCCATGCACTGCTACAGGCTGGGGAACATTCAGCTAAGTAGCAGCAGTGTAGAAAAGGACCTGGGGGTCATGGTGGATGGGAAGCTAGATATGAGTCAGCAGTGTGCTCTTGCTGCCAAAAAGGCCAATGGCATACTGGGCTGCATCAAAAGAAGTATTACCAGCAGATCAACGGATGTGATCATTCCCCTCTATTCTGCACTGGTGAGGCCACATCTAGAATACTGTGTTCAGTTTTGGGCTCTCCACTACAAAAAGGACAGGGACATGCTAGAGAGAGTTCAGAGGAGGGCAACCAAAATGATTAAGGGGCTGGAGCACAAGCCCTATGAGGAAAGACTGAAAGCATTAGGTTTATTTAGTCTGCAGAAGAGAAGATTGAGGGGGGATTTGATAGCAACCTTCAACTACTTGAAGGGATGCTCTAAGGAAGATGGAGCTCGACTGTTCTCGGTGGTAACAGAGGACAGAACAAGGAGCAATGGTCTCAAGTTGAAGTTAGGGAGGTCGAGGCTGGATATTAAAAAAAACTTTTTTACTAGGCGAGTGGTGAAGCTTTGGAATGAGCTGCCAAGGGAGGTGGTGGAGTCTCCATCTTTGGAGGTGTTTAAGGCCCGGCTGGACAAAACCATGATTGGGATGGTTTAGTGGGAGTGGTCCTGCCTCTGGCAGGGGGTTGGACTAGATGACATATGAGGTGCCTTCCAACCCTAGGATTCTATGAGTCTAATAATATTGACATAATCAACGTCATGGTAATAAAAAAGGAGTATTCTGTGGGAGATACACAGAAAAATTTCTACCACAAAAACTAGTAACTAGTAATTTCATTTCTTCACCTCTCAAACAGCATGTATTAAAGATCTGTCTTAGTGCTACATTGCCTATTGCTTTGAACTCCGTATGACCCACTGAATGCATAAGACTGAAGTGCTGAGAATGCAAAATGTTTGCAGCTTGCAGGCATTAGAAAGAACATTTTTAAATAAATTATGCATAATTTTTAAAGCTGCCAAGTGAGGTTGGTGATGTTATCTAATGTGATATTATGTAAATCTGGACATACAATAATGCTGCATAACATATTATGATTTATTGAAGTTTAAATTGGGTCTGGAAATTCATTCAATATTTCATATCAGAAACTCACTTTCATTTCAGTAAGTGTTCAGTCTACATACAATCTCAGGATTGGAAGGGATCTCAAGAGGTCATCTAGTCCAGGCCCCTGCATTTATTGCAGGGGTAAGTATTACATAGGCCATCCCTAACAGGTATTTGTCTGACCTGCTCTTAAAAATCTCTATTGATGGAGATTCCATGAACTCCTTGGCAATTTACTCCATTTCTTAAACACTCTGACAGCTAGGAAGTTTTTACTAATGTCCAATCTAAATATTCTAGCATAATGTTGTTCACCTGAAATGCAGACTTGCATATAAATCTCTTTTCACCACACATGAATTAGTTAGGGCCTGGTCTTGCTCTAATTGACATCAATGGTAAACTTGGCTTGCCATCCATGCAGTAGAACAGTGCCCTCAGAAAGGTATGCTCTGATTATGTTACTGGGGAGACCATTGACAAACTTATTCCTTATTTCAATTGAAGAAGAAATTGTACTAATTAAGTATAGCTTCAGTTTTTTAGAAACTTAGGCTACGTGTATTTAGAAACTTTAGGCTGCGTGTATTTGATTTCATTGTGGCTATGTAAATGAAGAGACTGGTGTTTTTAACTAGTTTACATGAAAGAGTTCAAACCTATAACACAACCACATTTTAGTGATTACAACATGGATCAGACAGATTGGGTTTAGCAGTTTACTAAAACATTAATAGAGGCAATTTAAAATTTGTGAGGATTTAAGCCTCTCAGATGATCCTGATGAAAGTGAAAAAGACTAGACACATATCTGACCTGAGGCTACAAAGATCAGCATTTCATACACAAAGGAGCAGTGAACATAAGAATTTCAGCTAAAAAAAGAAAAGAACATTAATGTGTCTTAGTAATGGTGGCTCCAATTCTGGCCTCCATTATATCCATGCAAGTCTACTCGTTGTAATGAAATTACAATGACTGCAACTGATGCCTGAATATGTCCCCATGAATTTTCACCTAGTGTCAGCTTGCATAGTGAGTCATTGTTCTATGAAATGGGAGTAAGCCATACTGAATCCATTAAAAATCTTTTTTAAAAAATGATTTTCTTTGTTATGATGATGTTCTTTGGCAGGGGTTGGCAACCCCCCAGCACACATGCACAGGACTGTCCCTAGGGTGTTCAGAGCCCTGGGCAAATTGCCCTCTGTGGGGTTCCCACTCACCCCCCTGGCACTGGGGGGGGGTAGGTCCAGCTGAATGGCCCAGGGGAGGGGCAGGCCCCTGCTCTGTCTGTCCCTTGCTGGAGACTGGGTGAGCCAGCCAAAAAGACAGCCCTATTCAGCACTGCTGGTTGGCTCCCTCCCCGCCACTACATATGCTGCTTTTGGTTCTGCGCCCAAACAGAGGAGAGAGGATGGGGAGCTGGGGCTGGGGGGAGCATGGCCAGGGTGGAGGGGTAGCAATACAGGCCCCACGCTGCCTCCCTCCCCTTTCCCGCTGCTCTGTCACAGAGCCAAAAGCAGCATGTGTGGCCGGGGATGGACCGGCAGCACTGAACCAGGCTGCTGCTTTTGGCCAGCTTGCCCAGTCCCCAATATGCGGGGGGGCAGTGGTGCAGGCCTCAGGGTGCCCCCCAAAGCACAAGGCCCTGCGTGGCTGCCCTTTTACCCTACCCTAGGGATGACCCTGCATGCCAAAAGTGGCAAATGCACCTATTCTGAGCAGCACATGGGCTCCTGGCCTGTGGCTGCTCTCCCCTGCTGTCCCTCCACCCCAAATGGGACCATGGGTTGCAGAAGCCACCACACACCCAGTGGCTGTTTCCCCTGCTGGCATGGCCATCCTTGTGGGGGAGAGGAGGGCGATCATACTGGGCCCTATGATTCAGTGGGCTCCATGCTGCCCCCCCCCCAGCTGTCTTCAGCAGTAAACCAGCTGAGGGGAGGAGATCCCACCTCTGGGACAGCTCTCCTTGCACTCAGGCTGGATTAGAGGGGCTCAAGCAGCCCACATTCCCCAGTTTTGGAGCACCCCAGACACCCTTGCCGTGCCACCAGGTGGGCCAGAGTGGCAAGGAGCTGCCATGGCCTACAGTGCTGGAAGGGGCCCATGGGATGGGGTGGGCCAGCGTGGGGTCTGCTCCTGCCCTGTCCTGGGGAAGGTTGCACAGAGCAGGGAGTGTGGGGAGGGGATGCAAATATGATTTGGGCCCCAGGTGCCAGACACCCTGAGTATGCCACTGTGGCCTACCCCCCCACTTGAGCACCTGGAGGGACCAGGGGCCCCCAAAGGATGATTGGCCCTGTTCCGCCAGCCCCAGCACTCTGGCACTTGCTGGCTCCAAGCCCAGCACCTGCTAAGGGTTGGAGGGATGGGGCTGGCATGGGGGCCAGCAAAGATTGCTGACCCCTATTCTACTGGATGATTTCATAACAACACAATGTAAATTAACATGTTTTAGATGGGACATTTGGGAATCAACTGTTCTTCCTGGAACATTAATGCATTAAGAACCTAACCTGAAGATCAGATAAGATATTGCATTAGAAAGAGTGAAGCCTGATACAGAGCATTACTAAAAGGATGGACAAAGAAACTGTTTTGATCTCATTATGAACTATGCTTATGTTAGGTTTCAGGATTCAGACTCAAGATCAAATCCTGTAAGTGGTTCTCATGAAACTTCAGCCACAATTGTTTATTGTTTGCATTGTGGTAGCATCCCAAAAACCCTGAATGGCAGGAGTCTTTTTAGAGCAGTTTATCACATAGATTTCTACCATCTTAAAATGGAACCCTCAATTTTTGGTTGATAATGTGAGATTTCAGCATCATCCAAACCAGAACTGGAGAACAAGTACAGTTATGGATCTGATTTGGAAAGAAAGTTGTATTTGTATTTCAATGAAAGGACTCCCATCTCAATTCCACGATGTTTGGATTCCAGTAATTTTGGGCAGTAAACTATGAGAAATATAAAAGGGTAGAACAAACAAAGTGGCACTTAAAAACTAACAAATTGATTTATTGCATGAGCTTTCATAGGAGAAAATCCCACTTTGAAGATGGGGGAACTTACAAAATCAGAGGAAAATATATGTGGGGAAGTGTAAATCATGATGAAGTGGGATTTTATACCGTGAAAGCTCATGTGATAAATAAAGTTGTTAGTCTTTAAGTGCCACAGGACTCCTTGATTGTTTTGCTGAACCAGACCAACACGGCTACCTCTTTGGAACTTGGCAAAATAAAAGGGTAGAAAACACTTCGGCAGTGTAGTTAATAAGTTATAGTTGGCAAGCAATATGGAGAAGATGGAGTTTGAGCTGTGTTTCAAAAAAAAATATGAGGAACTGTTGAACTGAACAGAAGGATACAGACTGTCCTACAGAGCACAACAGAAGTAGAATTCTGAGAACAAAGCAGAGGAAGCACATAGGGGCCATAGGGAGAGATGCAAGTATGGAAGGTCTGGCCACAAAAAGCTTACAGTGTGATGATTTTACATCAGTGAATGGTGCGGTGAATGATAAACAATCAATTGAGCAGTCAGCTTAACAGATCTCATATAGTCAACTTAAATATGCAAGTTTTCTAACAAGAAAATAACAGAAAAGAAACAGTTAACTTAAAAAGTGCAACTAATTTATAATATGTATCAAATTCACCTAACCGTCTAAACACACCATCCCAAAAGCCTCTGAGGATACCTAGTAGTACATTCTAGTTTAAAGACTTCTATGAATTTTAGTTAGCCCAGAATGACTGAAGCTTGTAATAGCTTTCACTTGATTACTGAATAATTTAAAGGCAAGTATTGTAGCTGTCTTAATGAATCAAGAAAGACCTATCTTGAAGTGTCTAGTTCAATGCAAGGGAAATGCTTTATCTCAACAGCTCACTACCACTAAGTTAAATATAAACATGGTACCTCTTTAGCTAAATCAAACTTTCTTTCTTTGCAGAAGGATGATTTATTTGTTTGCAGGAAGGGAGTTTTCTGTTTGTTTTTAAATATGCAGCATTACAGACAAACACTCCTGAATCTCTTCATGCTACTTTTCAAATTACTATCATATAAAGAGCAAAATGCATAGAGCTATGTAAGAGCTAGCAAACACCCCAGGCATGCCCCTAGCTGGGAGGTGTGGGATAAACTGCAGATGCAAGGCAGCTGAGAATATTCATTAAGCAGTTGCATACCAACTGACAATGTCTCTTCTCTGGGGGTGGTGGGATAGCTGGTAGCACAGTTTCTTCTGTAAATGCCACAGAGGCCCTATGACAAGGATGCAGGGTGACTAGAGACTATCTTAAACTAATTCTTGCTGGAGCAGGTGGGGTTTGGAAGCCTGGTCAGGTAGCTCACCGAGGAGAAGGAAACTGATTTCAAACCAAATGTGTCAGGCTTGGACAAGTGACCTGTAAAGTTTGTTCAACAAATGTGCTCATATGCACATCCAGTGTACCCTAGGGAGCTGAAATATTACCCACACCTGATGTATAACAACCCTTCCTGTCTATTGTCACTGTGCAAAGGCTGCGAAGGAGTAAAAGAAGTTAAGTATGGGAGATTACAGAAAAAAATCTTAATGGAATGGTTGAAACTTGATAGGGTCAGTATGGATTCATTCCAGAAAGGAACACAATCAATACTATCCTTTCACTCTGAATTCTCCTCTTAAGCACAGAAAACATGCATTGGGCTGCCCTGCCCCCAGGGGCAGACCAGCCAGCCCTGAAATCGGATGGGAGCACCATGGAGTGTATCCTCTGGCTCCAGAGCCCTGTGCCACCTCCCTCCCCCCAGCCAGCACTGGCAGGGTCCCTACAACCCCCCTTAGCCCAGGTGGTGCTGTGCCAGGCTGAGAAAGGCAGTGGGACTGGATCAATGCAGGGGCCTTAGGGGCTGCAGTCCAGCCCCCCTTCCTCCTCATGTTATCTGCTCAATAAACTGAATGTGAAGAATGCTTAAGAATCTCTGAAAATGACCAGTGAACTAAAAAGTGCTTAAGAAAGTGTCCCACAGTATAGCCTAACTTGGGTGGATGCAGGCTTCGAGGTGGTAGACTGGGAAGAACGTGCACCAAATTTCTGAGAATTTCTAAAACGCAAAGTATCCATTTCCTCTTTCCCCCACATAAACAAAGAGATTTTCAGGGGGAAAAAAATGTTTCCTAAGCAAAAATATAAGAGAGGTGAATGCATTATCCCTGTATGGGAATTTCACATTTGATTTATATGGAAAAGAAAGCTGTTTCTTAATTTTTTCATTACCACATCTAGAGAGATCTCTAGAAAAACTCAACAGCAGCTAGAAAAAAGACCCAAAATACATACAAAATAGGATATTGTATTTCCAGATTTCAGTCCAAACACTTAATCATGTTTAAACTATTGATAACAATCAGCCTCTACCTCAAAACTCTGTCGCCTTCCCAAGTCTGCAGTGGTTATTTATTATTTATTATGATTGTTAATAATAATGTGACACAAACCTTCTACATATGCTAGGTGCTTTCCAAATACAGAGAGAGGCACATTTCCTGTCCCAAAAACCTAAGTTAACACATCTCTGCATCATTCAGGCTGCACATATTAAATATAAATAAATAAATAAACCTTGAGAAAAACAAATTTGATGCCGCTGTGCAGAACCCTTGCTGTAACAATTTAGAAAGAACATCTGTCAAAACAGTATAGTAATTGCTGAACAGCTATGTGGGGTATAAAACTAATTTTTAATTAATTTCTCAACATTAATATTTCAAGACTTTAAACTCCTGGGGCAAAGACTATCCTGACACTGTTTGTAGAGGACCTAATGCAATGGCCCTCTATTCTTAGCTGGAGTATTTGGCTGCTACCACAGTACAATAATAAATAATCACATCTATTTTAATTTTGTATGGTTACTCTTCTTATCTAATTTTATCATGAAAAGCTAGGACAGATCCTCAGCTGATTTAAAGCAAATAGGTCCACTCTAGACGAAGCTATACTTCTTTAAACCACCTGAAGATAGATCTCAATAGTACCTTTGTCATCATTTTCTTTTTGCCTTAGACATGTGGACCTGCTGCATTATCAATACCATTAAGTTCTTTGAACTTTGTTTTGTTTCAAAAGAAAGATCTGGAGCTATTTTGAATTAATTCATAATACTGCTAGCTGTTGAATGATCCACCAAAATTGCATAGGTATCTGTTGGACCTTCAATGTTTGTAGACCAGGGAAGTTCCAAGCTTTGCATTCCCTGGGGTTCCAAAATATGCTGTCCAGTTTGAACTTCCAGAGGGGAAGCTGTGTTAGTCTCTAGTACAGTAAAAACAACAAGAGTCCTATGGCACCTTAAAGACTAACAGATTTCTTCGAGCATAAGCTTACATGGGCTGCAACCCACTTCATCAGGTGCACAAACTTTTGTTATTAAGCTAAGGTTTCTAGACACTTCAAAACTGTATATTGGTTAAGTTCCAGAGGGGTAGCCGTGTTAGTTTGTCTACAGCAAAAACAATCAGGTGCCTGTGCCACCTTAAAGACTAGTAAATTTCTTCAGGCATAAGCTTTCATGGGCTCTAAACTACTTCATCAGATGCATGAATCTGACAAAATGGGTTAGAACCCATAAAAGCTTATGTCTGAAGAAATTTATTAGTCTTTAAGGTGCCAAAGGACTCTTGCTGTTTATACTGGTTAAGATAAAACATAAAATAAGTTTCTTAACTAGAGAAAGAATAGATCTGGAGTGAGTATAACGTGCAAATCTAAAGAGACTAGAAACAGCTAACAAAAGAAAAAGAAAAACAATCTAAATTCTAACAGGATTTTCAATCTAGAAATGTTTCACTCTGAGGGATCATACAAGCAGGCTACAGATTTTCAATTTATACAGACAGAGATAGCTTTCCACACCCAGGAGTGCCGCTGGCCCAGAAAAAGACCCGGGGCTCTGCGCACTGAGACTTGGGGCTTGCGTTCTGCCAAAGCACGTGGACCAGCAGCAGATCCGGGGCTCCGATGATGGAACTCGGGGCTTCAGCCCCATAAGCCCAGCGCCAGCGATGCCCCTGCCCACGCCTAGATCCAAAGGGGTAGCCACGTTAGTGTAGTTCAGTAAAACAAACAAGGAGTTCTGTGGGACTTAAAGACTAACAAATTTATTTATTGCATGAGCTTTCATGGGAGAAAATCCCACTTCGTCTGACACTGAAGATGAGGGAAATTACAGACTGGGGGGAAATAAATGCAGGAAAGTGTAAGTCACACACCTAGGAGTCCCCTCCCTCTGTCTATAGCAGTGGTTCCCCACATTTTCTCCACCATGGCACACCTTGATACCTTTAATTAATTTGAGGCACACCACCATATAGTTTCCAAATGAACTCATTCATGAGCCAATGAGCCAATCCAGAGCTCTTTGAGTAGTTTTTCAAAAAAATTTGTGGTGCACTTGCTCAGACTTGACAGCACCCCTGTGTGCCACGGCACACTGATTGGGAAACACTGGCCTAAAGTTCTTTGTCTTTCAGCCGTTTCTCCAGGTCTTTAACTGAGGGAAAGTAAAGACAAGTGATGATGTCACTCCTCATTTCCTTTATAGCTACTCCCAGCTTGCTGGAAAGGTCCACCATGTGACATGAGCTGCTCTCCATTGGTCAATCAGTACCTCATTGTGAATATACTCCCTAAAGTGAAGCCTTCACTGTAAATGATCCCTGATAGTGGATTCTTTCCTTAATGGCCCATGAACACATCTGACCACTTCATTGTTCAAAAAAACCTTGAAAGTTTTGAAAAACCGTTTTAGGTATTTCCCAGCTCACACGTTGTAGTAGCATTTACAGAAATATTTTATGTCTTTCAGTACAATAATAGCACATACAAGACAACATGATAATAATGTTTAGCAGATCAAAACTTTTAAAATGATACCAAACAAGGAATACTCTGCATAGAACAGCAGTTCCCAAACTCTTGACCACAGGCTAAAAGTGCTCCACGGGACTTTTTTAAATGGCCTTTTATGCTTCCTGGGAGCTAGACTGTGGCTGCCACACATCACCCGCCCAGTCCTGGTATGCTTCCAGGAGCTGGCCTGTTGGCACAAGCCAGCAGCCCAATCTGATACACAGTCAGGAGCCGGGCTACAGCTGTACTCCTCCGACCCAGTCCTGGCACAAAGCCGGAAGCTGGGCTACAGCTGCAAATAGACTGCCAGGAGCCTGGCTGCAGTTGCCAGCCTCCCACCTTGTTGTACCTGTTCCCTGCCCTCCCAACCTTCTGCAGATACCCACCTCCTGCCCAGTGTCTGCACCAAGCTCTGCCAGCCTGCAGGCACCTACCTCCCACCTGCTGCCTCTTCTCAGCCCCAAATGAACTGTTTTAACAATATAATTAAATAAAAATTAAAATTAATAACTTTTAAAAAATTGTTTTAACAGTTTATTTTTTTAAAAAAAATTGTCATTTAAAATTTGCTTTGTGCTCACTAAATGTTTACTTTTGAATACACAGAGATCTATAGTCCTTAATGACATGGTCTGTACTGTATACAAATACATCAATACATTTTTTAGGAGGTGATAGACTGGTGGGCTTTCAGGGTTGTAAAACTGGTATTTGTGTCCCTTGAGCCAACAAGGTTGGGAACCATTGATAGGAAACATATAACAATTGCATGAATAATTAATGAATATGGGGTTTTGGGAGTATTGGTTTGAGACACAGAGTGTCACAAGTGGCTTAAAGACTTTTTTTTTTAATAGCCTGCAACATTGATAATAAAACCAAAGTCACCATCCCCAATTCCTTACTCGTCTGGGGAGAACATCGAGGAAGGGGATTGAGTGGGGGAGGCTTGCAGGTTTCTGTATGGCCGAGGAGGTGGTATATACTTCTCAGATTTCTTGGTTCATCAGTAATCTTCCTGGGGAGTGCAAGGAATCCAGGAAGCTGAGCAGCAGATAATGCCTTCTGTGAAGTGACAGGGAAGGAGGTAGGGGCGTTGCTACATATGAAGATTAGCTGGGGTCCAAGCCCCGACTGAGTCCAAGCTCCGCCTGCTGTCCCCAGACGCACCCCAGCCCCACCTCCTGGCCTGGGCCACACCTCCTCATCAACAGCCCAACTGACTTTGCCCAGGCTAGTGTCACGGGGTGCACATCTTTTCCAGCAACTATAGGAACAACCCTATAAGGTGTGTTGAAATGCCATAAAACTTATGTTGTTCTCATTTCAGTCCAGCATAGCTGAGATCCCTTGGCACCAGGCAGCATTTCTACCTGTGCCCCAAAGGGAGAGAATACGGATATGAAACTCAGTGTGCCCCAATGGAGAGAGAAAGAGAGAGAGAGTGTATGTGTGTGTCTCACCCACACCCACACACACTCACTCACTCACACTGTCTCTCTCTCACCAGCGGTTACAACCCCCAACCCCATTACTGGGTAAGGCCAGTGCCTGGTGTGATTTTACACATCTGGCTCTGCACAGATAGCTTTAATTTTGCAGGCTAGATGGCCCCTAGCCCCAGCCTGCTCCCCTCATATTTGCTGGCCCGTCCTTTGCTAGGAAAAGTGAAAGCTGGAGTCTCAGTTTGCAGCTGGGCCTGAGACACATGTATTTGGGCTTGGGTGGATTAATAAACGCAAACCCACCCACACCCGAGGCCAGGGAGGAGGGGCTGAGCCCAGGCAGGGGGAAATCCACTCTTAGCACTGAGGCACGGTCCAGCTGCTGCAGGCACATCTAGCTGCACCAGCAAAGGGGAAGGGGGGAAGGACAAGCAAGGGGAGGCCCCGCTAGACTGGAGCCTGCACAGTTCCTGTTCCCACCACCACGTGCTCTTCCCTTGCCCCTCCTCCCCAGATAGGCATCACATGGCAGCTGTTTAAGCTTCCTACTTTCCCTGCCATGTTCATGCACCAGATTTCTTCCCATCCCAGCTGTCCACCGGCTACAAAAAGGAGAGCACCTGGGGGCAGGGGGGAATAGAAGGGGAAGGCAGGCAATTAACAGCGAGGGTTTCCTCCATGTGTAAGCCCAAAGGCTACGTAACTGTTGCTGGGTACATGCCTTGCATTGAAGATGTGAATTGTTTGCATTGGACTCAGGGGTTCTTACTGTGTTCGCGGGGTGGGAGGGTGCCTGTGTGACCCACTGTGCCGGCACTGCTGGTAAAGAGTCAAAGGGGGCTGGGCCTGAGACTCAGGGGGACTGAAGACCCAGGGGCCCCACGGCAACGACGCCTCTGGGAGGAACCCAGCAGGGAGGGGAAGAGGTGGGGACACCACTGCCTAGGCATCAAGTGGCACCACAGTGGTGGGTCTCCCAGGGAAAGCTTAGCTTTTGATACCTACTGCCTATGATCAGAGGAATGGAAAACCTACCCTTACCAAAGGAGACTCAAGGAACTCAGTGTGCTTAGCCTAACTAAACAAAGGTTAAGGTGAGATATGATTTCACTCTATAAATAGATTGGAGGGATAAATACCAGGAAGAGAGAAGAGTAATTTAAGTTAAATGCTAAAGGTGACACAAGAATAAATGCATATAAACTAGTTATGAGCAAGTTGACACTTGAAATTAGATTAAGGCTTCTATTCATCAGAGGAGTAAAATTTTAGAACAGCCTTCAAAGGAGAGCACTAAATGACTTCAAGACTGAACTTGATAAGTTTTTTAAGCATGTAGTACCATACAACGAGACTGCCTACACTGTCATGTGGCTATCTATAACTGCTAGTAGCAAAGCTCTCTAAAAGTGGAGATGAGGCACTAAATGGGGAGGGCTCTGAATTACTATAGTGAATTCTTTCCCAGATGTCTGGTTGGTGAGTCTTGCTAACATGTTCAGGTCATATTTAGGATCAGAAAGGAATTCTTCCTCAGGACAGATTGGCAGAAACAAAAAGGATTTTTGCATGGGACCTGGGTTACTTTGTGGTTTAAACTAGGGTTAAAGGTGGATTCTCTGTAACTGTAAGTGTTCAAATAATGATCTGAAGAATTTAATATTGCAGGAAGATACAGGTCTATTACAGCAGGAGGTGAGTGAGGTTCTGTGGCCTGTGATGTATGGGAGATCAGGGAAGTATGAGACCTTATCCCATAACTTACACTTCCCTGCATTTATTTCTTCTCATTCTATAATTTCTCTTATCTTCGAAGCATCTGACAAAGTGAGATTTTTCTCCCATGAAGGCTCATGGGATAAACAAATGTGTTAGTCTTTAAGTGCCACAGGACTCCTTGTTTGTTTCACCTAACTAGACTACCACAGCTGCCCCCTTTGGAACTCTATAAACATTAGAAAGGGAAAGAACCTCTTTGCATACAATCAGAAGGTTTCTTCTTCCTTTACCTCACATATCCATTGCCAAACACTCAAGCCAAACCATTTTAAAAGAAAAATAGCTTATTTCCCCTTCTTGTATTTTGTGTATACCTCCACAATCTCTCTTTCTGCCAGACAAGAAGTGGAAATTTACAGCTATTAACAACAAAAGCTGTTTCCTTTGCGTGCCAAGTGTAATAAGAAATTTTAATTTCTAGAAAAACAACATCAAAGCAAGGCCTGTTCCAGGCCAACTTTATAAAAGAGGTTCAGTAAATAGGGCCTGATTCTGCAAGATTTTGAGTGCTGTTCACTTCGACTGAAGCAAATATGAGTCAAGGACAGCCAGGATTCCATAAGAGGCTTTCAGCATTTTACAACATCAGGATCATATTTTACATAGCATCTGGACTTCAGCCTGCTAATCCATTGCTAATATATTCAGCAGTCACAATTAGAAAGTAAACATTTATTATCCCTATTTACTATTTAAATTTTTATAGCACTAAGGTGTACTAGTCTTGGACCACAGCCCTAGAACAAACACAGAACAAAAAGACAGTGTCTCACTTAAAAAGCTTAAAATGTAAGTAGACACAACAGATGGATATAGATAGGCAGGGAAGGACAAAGAAACAATGAAACAATATAGCATGTCTACTCTGTCATGGCAGCAGAAATTGATGCAGTCGCATTGACAGAGAGGGTCTGTGTAGATCCACTCAGTCAATGGGAGACTGCTCTCCCATCAACTAATTTAATCCACCTCCCTGTACAGGGGAGAGCGTTGCCAGTGGGTGACACTTTCCCATATATATAGCATCATGAAGACACCATGCTGAACAGAGACAAGAATGTTGATGTGAGATATGCCAGTTATATTATGTAACTAGCATATCTTTCATTGACCTAGAATGGCAGCTTAGTCCAAGTCTCTGTTTCAGCTTGATAGGCAGTGGTCATAGAACAACAAAAGCCTACCCCCTCGACATCCGTGGTAAAACTTCTAAGATATGTCTATACTGGAGGCTTAAGTCGACTTAAGTAACTCCAGGGCTTTAATTAGAATTTATTAAATCAGCATATGTGCTTGCTTAATAGACTAAATAACTCTTGCTCTGAAAGTCAACTTAAGTATTAAGTTGACTAAATAACTCTTGCCCTGAAAGTTGACTTAACCATTGAGTCGACTTTCGAGGACAGGAAGGGTCGGGGCCCAGGCCCTACCCTTTGCCCCACTCCAAGTCCTGAGCCAGACTGTGGGCCCAATCCTGCCCCAGCCACCACTGGCAAGTGGCTGGGAGCCAGATCCAGCTCCCAGCCCCTTGCTGCAAACGGCAGGGGCTGGAAGTCAGGTCCTGCCACAGGTGGCAAGAGGCTGGGATCCAGCTCCTGCTGTCAGCGGCAAGGGGATGGAGGCCCGATCCAGCTCTCATCCCCTTGCTGCAGGCGGTGGGGGCTGGCAGCTAGCCCCTGCCAGTGGTGGCAGTCAGTGCGGAGCCAGATCCATCAGATGCTGCCACCAGCGAGACAGCCAGTGACCCAGCCTGATCTATTTCACAGACAAGGGGTATGATCAGGAGTAGCCTGTGAAATTAATCAGGCTGCCAAGCTGCCTGCCAATGGCAGCAAGCAGCTAAGGACCAGATCAGGCTCTGACCTGCTTATGGCAAGCAACTTGGAGCCAGATCTAGCTCCACGCCACTTGCCACCAGCAGCAGGAGCTGGATCCCAGCCCCTGCTGCCTGCAGCAAGGGGCTTGGAGCCGGATCCACCTCCCAGCTGCCTACTGGCAGTGGCAGGAGCTGGATTGGGGCCCTGAAGCCAGATGATTGTGCCTGAGCCTGGGCCTAGGGTGTGTCTACTAGTGTAGACGTACCCCTAAGTCAACTTCTTGTTGTTAAGTTGACCTTGTGAAGTCAACTTAAAATAGCCTACCAGTGTACACATTGCCCTAGAAGCCAAGACCAGATCGATATAGGGGCTTTAGAAGCTAAACCCCAGGCCTTGGTTTAGAGGGGGCCCCATGCTGCAGCCCCTAAGACCCCTGCATTAATTCAGCCCAGCACAGTGCCAGCCAGGCCTATGGAGGGTGCTGGTAGGGACCCTGCTGATGCAAGGGGAGACAAGAGCCTGGTGCCAGAGTCCACAGTCAGCAGCACCTGCATCCTGCCCCTGGGCTGGCAAGTCTGCTTCCAGGGGATGAGCGGGCCAGCATGTGTCTGCTGCCATCCAGGGGCAGGGCCACACCACACACCAGCCAGTCCTGCCCCCAGGGGCAGACCTGCTGGCCTAGGAGCAGGGTGGAAGCATCAGGGAGCATTGCCTTTGGCTCCAGGACTTCAGCTCCACCCCAGTAATGGCCCACCCACAAGCTGCCACACTGGGTGGTCAGGAACCAAGGCCCAAGAAGGGCCCATGATGGTGTGGGGCCTGGGCCTCAGACGAAGTGTAGGATTCCACAGTGGTAGGCAGGCCAGGGCTCTTTATACAGACCTGCCAGAGACCTCAGCTGAGATAGGATTTCAGTGTTCATATTTATCACTTTATAGCATATGAGATATTTCCCTTTACTTAGCATAGGAAATAAAAAAAAAGCCTTGCATATTATCACTATTTTAAATGCTGTATTTTTAGGGTAACCAGTATATAGAATCCCAGGATGCTCCATTGTTATTGATTTTTTTAATGAGCCAAATTCCCAGTTTCCCTAAGCTTTCCAGCCTAGCTCTATGAGATCCAAATATGTAAAATACCAGTATACCACAGCAGTATGATTTCATTACATTTTACCATGGATTAAGCCTCAGAGGAACTAGCAATGCAGGAAGAAAATGTATTTATTTTTGAAGTTAAGAAAAATCTTTCCAAAGACACTAAACTCCTTTTCTTTTCTCATTTAATTGTCCACTCAGTTATCTCTATAGCTCAAAGAACAGCATTTGATTTGGCAGGTTCTTTCTCGATCTTGGAAAGCCTCAGGCAAGTATGGGTAGTCCCAGTTTGCCCAAATGCTGCAGTTCATTATGCATTTTAACCGAGTTATATCACTGAAAACATTTTTTTTTTCCTCTGTGATTGAGCTTCTAAAATCTTTGCTTCTTACAGTAAGATCTCTACCCATGTGCTGGGACATGCACTTCATTATTGACCAATCTAGTTTACTTCAGCTTCTGGCTGGTTTACAGGCATGACTAAAATATATGCTTTGAGGCCTGTCATAAATAAATAATTAAGTTTGGCTGTCCTAAAAAAAGCGAGTGTTTTCCTGGCTTTTCCCCTTGTACAGACTTCAATTATGTATGCACTGTTGTTTTCCATTCACATTCTCTTTTTTGCTGATTTTGAAACAATTCTGTTTAAAGATACATGTCATTTACATAAACTATAAAATGGATGATGCTTCCAAAACTACATTACTAAAGATCAGTTGCTGTTATGAGGAAAAGGTCACTGTGAAGTGTCTGGTCTGATGTGAGTCATTTAAACATCTAACAGTAAACTCTTTCACGTCACTCAAGGGATGAAGGCTTTCAGTAAAATTATCAGCATGTGATTCAAAAAGGAATGAATAGGTTTAACAAAGGTTATCTTGCAATTACTTGTATTCTAAAGCAATAAGCTGAAGTGTTAGTGGCACTTAAGTAAAATATCTGTGTGATGAAAGGACCTCATTTCCATGAGTGTTTTGAAGGTGACAAGTGAATTAGAACTTCATTTAAAATTACTTTCACCCACACACTGCAACCTTAATGAATATAAAACAGGAAAATATATTACAGCACAAAGACTTGCTCTTCTCTTTCATGCACACTCAATTTACACATTTAAGATTTCTCTTTTATGGCGCTCTGTTAACCAAACTTGATTAAGTTGTAAGTTGCAAAAACACACAATGTCCATGTATGGAAAAAATATTACTAATGAATAAGTACTCCTTTAATAACCATTCCCAGTTTCTCAAAATGTGTTCCCCCAATTTATGAATTAAAAACAATCAGTTCTGGACAGAAATTAGCAATACTGTTCCAAAGAGGCGGTAATGTCTATAGCTGTTCCAACAGGTAGAGAGAATCTTAGAAATTTTCATTTTGCCAGCCTGCAATTCTTGACATTCAAGTTCTCCTGCTAAAGGCATGAGTGTGGACGATTATACCATTCTCCTAACTTGTGTTTATCTGGAGTAAAAGGACTTTCCCTGCATCTTCATCCTCTATCCTATTATTTATTTTTCATACACTAATTCAGGGGTTTCAAACTCAAATCACCACAAGGGTTGCATGAGGACAGGTACGTTAGCCTGAGGGCGGCACCACTGAAACCTTTTCATACAACGATATTGCAAATATTGGTAAAGATAGTGTCATTGCAAGCCGCATGAAATAGCTTTAGGGACCGCATGTGGCCTATGGGCCACTTGTTTGAGACTCCCTGCTGACTGATTGATTCAGAAGGACTGAATCACTGTTTAACCAACAGAAACCACACTGGTATCAGAATCAACACTGACTTTGCCAACCAAAGTTACCTTTTCAAGTGTTCTCAGTTGAGATGGCATCCTTCTACAGCACCATATTATATCATTGCAAGTGAAATATACAAGTAATACTGCTAATACTAAGGTTAAAAAACCTGTATCTCAACATAGTAGCATTTCATAGTCAACTATCAAACAATCCTAGTAATCTATAAGCCGGTGGTTCCCAACTTGTGGTCTGGGGACTCCTGGGAGTCTGCAGAGTTATTGCAAAGGGGTGGTGAATACAGCTGGGCCCAGTAGCTGCTGGCCAGTGGCAGGCTACCCAGGCCCAATCTAGCCCTAGCCACTGCTGGCCAGCAATCCATGTTGAAGAGGGCTCTAAACCAGGGATGTCAAGCTGACGGCCCACGGGGCTGGATCCAGCCTGCCAATGGCACTGATCCAGCTGACAGGGCTCCTTCCTGGGCTGTGCCTGGAAGCTGCCTGAAACAGCGAACTGCAAAAAAAAGACAGGCTGCTGGCAGAGCAGGGGCAGGCATGCTTCTGACTCACTCAGGCAATCTGAGTCACAACACAGGGGAACAAAGAAAGCACTCCAGCCAATCCCAGCTCAGATCTGCTGTGCTCTGCAAACCAATCAGAGTCTCAGTCACTGCAGGCTAGGCTGGCTCCAGAGAGCCACCGCAGTATCTCCCCATCCCACCTGTTCACTATCAGTCAATCAGCATGCTAATTTGATTGACAGCACATTGCATGAATCACAAATAAATAAACGAAAAAGTGACTGGGGCCCACAGGGGAACAAGCCAACCAAAGGCCAGCTGGGACTTAGCCAACCAAAGGCCAACATTCTGAATAAGTGACAGTTAGTGGGCCAGGAGGGGGCAAGGCAGGAGCCCAGCCTTGCTGCCTGAGACTGAGACTGATTTTTGTGACTGTCACCATGAAGTAGGAGAATTGGAAAGGTGTCCTGCCTTCCAGTGTGACTGCCCAAATTGAATGATTTTAACACCTCTGCTCTAAATGAATTGTATTTGCCAGCTGTGAGTAGCCATACCCTGGATATGGCCCTACCCCTTGAGACGAGGCAGGGGCTAAGTCTTCCACTGGCCTTCTGCATAAACATAACTGGGAGTGATTTGCATGCAGACTGGAGGCTAAAGCAACAAAGCAGTTTAAAGGTCATCTGAGGTGAGAAGATCAGGGGGATGCAATTACTCTGAAGTGTACTCTGGGTATGTCACACTATAGCAGATGTGAAGCAGATTATTTCAATATGACAACATCATATTCCTTTAATATATTCTTGTTTCTTCTATTAAGAAATGTAATATATTTTTCCTTCACATAACTTCACTGTCGTTCAGTGGATGATAAAAAACTGAGCTGAAGAATCTAGATACATACATAAATAAAACCTTTTCCAACAAATAAAGGAGTTCCAGTACCTAATTCTACAGAGTACTGTTTGGAGGAATCTAGGTGAGAATTGTCTACAATTCTTGAAACATTTCAGGAGAAAAACAGGAAAATACTGTCTACTATTTCACAGCATCTCTTCCCTCTCCATCGTTAGCACAGGTATTTCGTCAACACATAAAGTATCTTAATGTTCGATAAGATGGAAGTCAGTTACTGACACAAATTAAATTACAAGTAAAAAAGTTGGGGGAAAACCGTAATATAAATTAGGAATCTACAGTAGATACCATTAAGAACTCAACTTTCTCTGCCTTTTGTATTTGCAATAACCATGGTGGTTTGCTGTCCCTAAGTCAGGACATATTATATTACCACACAGTTGTTGAGCTCTTTGAGACATACTGAATATCACTCTTTGTAAAAGACCCATGGAACACTGTGTACTTTGGATGCTATCCTGCCTTTCCTGAGATTTCAACAAGACAAATTTACTTAGCTGGGGAATCCATTATTAGTTCCTACAGAAGATTTCTTTGAGAAAATAAGTCATGAATGGTGAAAATTGAAGATTCACTGCAGGTGGATAATGCCTGCTGTTCACAGATTGCATGTAAATTCAAAGAGTAGGAGGTCATCTTATCTCTTATGTCTCAATATGAAATGATGAAAAATGTTGATATCATAGTATTCATCTAGTATTGGGGACAGAATATCAAATCAAAAGGTCATGTGGTTTACTTGTTACACTATCCACAAGCATTAAAATTACATATTGCCATGCATAATATTTCTCACACATAAAAAAAAATCTATATAGAATCAATATGGTATAGAACAAACTCAATATGGAGTCTATTCTCTAGTAAATAGATGTGCATAAGTGCCACTGAAACTAATGGGAATTATGCATGTATATCAAAAGAAGAACAGACCAACTTAATTGAGTAATACCATCTGTTCCTCGACAGTTAAGAGTTCTCTGGTGCCAAAGCATCAGCAAAATCTAAACTTACTCTCAAGCTCCTACCCTCCTAGACTAGATACATTTTTTTTAAAGAGTATCTTTGCTATAATCCAGATTTCAAAGTATTTTACATGATGCTGTGATATCATATATACTCCTTCAGTACAATAGATTGACAAATTCCAAAGGGGTAGCTGTGTTACTCTAGTTCAGCAAAATAAGCAAGAATTCCTGTGACACTTAAAGACTAACAAATTTTGGCAGTTTGATGTCCCATTGAAACCAAGTCCATGTAAACAAATACCTATAAAGTAAATTAATTGAATAGGTGAGTTCATATGTTGCATGGTACATTAGGTATATTTTTATTTTGCTGAATTCAAAATCATTTTTATCTTATTTTTAAAATGTCAAGTCAGGATTGAGGAACATTCAATTAAAAGAGAAACATCAACTGATGTGCTAGGCCTGACAGTTTGCAGGGCTGTCACTAACACACAATCCCTTCAAAAAATATGAAAAAAATAAAATAAAAATAAAGTGCAATGGGGCTGCTTTTTAGGGTTTTTTAATTATTATTATTTTTTGACTATTTAGGTGCCATATAAATGTGCATATTATTAATTCATAACAATGAACAATCTCCATATTTAACTTAGACACAGGCTTTTTATCAAATTCATGTATTCTTAAATAGTTCCAGGCAACATACATTCACCAAGAAATTCTAAATCTTTAGTCACAATACCCTGTAATCAAGCCAGAATAAGCTCAGAGTAGAAAACATCCTACATGTGAAGGATGAACAACACTATTAAAAACATCTCTCGCCCAGTTCAATGGAACTTGTTTTAATACTGGAAATTTGGAGATATATTCTCTATTAAGTTTCCAATTATATTTTCTTACAACTTTACATTATCTGCATTTAGTTTTATTAAGAAGGAAAACAGAATTATATCAGGAAGACATTCACAAAAGCAGAGAAGTGACTTGGGAAAAGAGCAAAATAATTCCCACGTTCTTTCCTGAACAAGGTCCAAACAAATGTATTTAACTTTTACTAGTGAAACAGTAAAAATAGTAAATGGTTTTTAACCATACCAAAAAACACTGAAATGTGTTCTTAGTATTTTATTTTTATTCTATGCAATGAATTGTAAGGAGACAAAATAAGATCCCCTTAAAACCTTACACTTTGAGTAGTCCCATTGACTTTATTACTTGTGAAATAAAATTCTAGACAACACAAGCAGACTATGAGAATATGGCCTTGCCTGGAGTTTTTACCTAGTACAACGACAGGAGAAACTCAAAGGAAAAGATGTCATGTTGCCTCTTTCTTTCAAGTGCACAGGAAATGGAACAGCCTTCCTCACAGTCAGGCAGCACTTTCACCGTTAGTCCGCATCCATAATTTAGAAGCACAGAGGAGTATGAAAATGTAACAAAAGTTAATTGGACATTAAATGCTTTGTTGGGAAAAAGATATGAAGGGGCTTGGGTGGAAATAAGAGGGTCTTATTTTATCCACTTAACAGTGGTGTGTGCAACATCTTTTATAGTGGTGATGATTCATCTAAAGTAACTAGTGAAACATCTGCTACTAGCGCACACATTGTTTTTAACTTTCTTCAGCTACTGTTTGATGGATAGCACACCTTCGTTCATTAAAGTTTTTGTGATAAAAAGGGAGGAGGAAGACATTTATTTTATAGCTGTGTAAAAATACATCACACATATATTAATTGGGCAATTGCCATATTAGCCAGCCATTTATGCCTGCATTTCATATTCCAAATCCAGACAATATTTAGCACATATACTAAAAAGGGGCAATTAAATTGCAGGGCTGTCTTTTCTCACTTTAGCAATAATATATCAAGCTAGCTTAAATTTGCAAGACGGATGTGATTTTGTGTGCCTTTAAAGTGGCCTGATTTTCAGAACACAGAAACTCAGCACTTTCTCATAAACATATCCTGTCAAGGTGCCCCAAGTCGTACGCTCATAATCACTAGTCACTTTTGAAAATGTAGGGCATGCATTTATACCTACATACAAATATAAAACAAATCAAGGAACAAGACAGAGGAGCAAAACAAAAAGTCAAACCTACTGGTAAAGAAGTCATGTTTAAGATTTCAGGTCTCCTCGTTGAGCCTGAAATTATATATTTACTTCCAGACAACCTATCAAATATAAAAAAAAAAACAAACGCTCTATAATTAATAGATAATAAATATATAATAAATAAATTCTGATGAGTGACTCCCCAAAACTTCTGAAGTTCTTTATGGTTTGAATCCTTTTCTAAATTCCATAAACCTTAAGGTCAGAAAAACTAAAATATAAATCTTGGCTTCCCTCAAGTAACTCAGACCAAAATATGGCATCTGTAACTGCCCACTGCATCATGCTACGGCACTGGCTGAAAACTGAATAAGAAAGAGCATCAGCTCCTAGTCCATCTGTCCCCATATAGCAAGTGTGAAAAATAGGGCTGGGGGTAAAAAGCATCCATGTAAGACAAAGCCCCAAATATCAGAACTGTCCCTGTAAAATCAGGTCAGCTTGCCACCCTGCTGGATTCTCAATCATTGGCATCACTTCTACCCTGTGTTTTCTTAGAAAATTTCTGTGAAAGAGTTAATTTGCCCTGGGAGTGGGGTCGCCTTGTGGTTGGGTTTTAGCACAGCTACCACACGCTCCCTGCCAACCACATTGACTTTGTGATGGTCTGCTCCCTCTCATGATTCAACCCATCACCAAGGTCATGTTTTTATGTCCACGCCTTTCAAAGTACATAAAGAGGCTGGCAAACAGTAGCCTTAAAATGAGGTGAGGGACTCCATGGCTCCCCTGGGTCAAGGACTCTTCTAGCTGTAGCACCTTCTCTTGCCTACATTTCCTATATCAGTTGCAGGCTTTCTACCTTCAGTCCAACCAATGCATTGGTAGAACACTGACCCATGCTCTCCAACAATACCCATGTCAAAATATCCTGTGGTAGGCAGCAAAGGTCTAACCAATGTTCCCTCTAATTGCTTGTAGACTGTGTGCACAAACACTTTCTTTGTGTGCACAAAAACATTTCTTTGTGAGCACCAATATTAGCACTATTGAATTTTTTTGTGCACAGTTTATTTTGTTGTGTGCACAGGTTTCATGACCTGTGTGCACACGCACACGCGCACAGCTTAGAGGGAACAGTGGTCTATACCCAAAAGTACAGTACCACTGAGTCCTTGGATTGTTTCCTAGCAGTCCTGTTCTAGCAAAAGGCAAAGACATGAAACAAAAATAAATCAAAGATTGATCTCCATCCTTGCCTCCTCAGCAGGTCTGGTAGAGTCCCAATAATTCAAAGGCCTAAGTACCTGGGCCTTTTACATGCTCCCTCCAGTTATTTGATTGTGGTTATCTCCTTAACTAAATAATCATTTGATTTTATATTAACTTGACTTATAATCACTTAAAATCTTACCATAATCAATAAATTTATGTTTGCTTCGTCTAAAGCAATGCAATTTTGAAGGAAGGTGGATGCAAAGACCTCGATGATAGCAAAGGCTGGTGCATATCAATTTCTTTGTCAATTTGATAGACAAATGTAAATGATCTTGCACGGTGCACTGGGAGTGCACTGAACTTCACAAGTCAGTATTTCCTAGGATTTCATCTGGGGGTGGAGTTGTTTGCTGGGGGTCCATCACATGATTAGCTATTGAGAGCACTCTTTTACTGGGGAAAGGACTGATTACACACAAAAGGCTGGGTGTGCTCTGAACCCTGAGTGGGGCTTCACATAGCAGGTGGGGTAAGTCAGGGCCCTGAAGTGGAGAATTGGGATAGCACAGCTGTACACTATTCAAGGTCACAGAAAGAGAAGTCACAGCTTTCTGACAAACACCACAAAATGATCTCAAAACTTAGAACACGGCTAAAGTAACAAAAATTACTCACAAGAGACTAGTCTACTTCTAAATCTTTCCACTTTAGCATTTTTTCACTCTCAGATTTGTTCAAAGAAAATAGGATTTTTTTTCCTTTGGTATTAGATTAGCATTGATATTCACAGGTCTTGCCTGCAGAGGACATTTTCATTTTAAAAATGCATTTGTTTTTCAAACAAACAACCAGATAGGTGTACCAGTATTTTTCCTTTCACATTGATGTAAGCCCATTGACTTCAAGGTCACCCTGATTTGTGTAATCAGACATACTATAATACACAACTTTTATTTTTGGTTAGTTCAGAACACTGCTCAGATCTCTTTCCAAAAGAGAAAGAGCTCCTCTCTGAACAACTCCTACTGAATGATGGGGTAACTAGTTGAGGTCAGAAAGAAACGAGGTTGTGGAAAGTCCAAAATGCTAATTTTACTAAGCAGCCAAAAATGTCCAGTGCAAACATTTCAATGGTAAAGCTTTAGAAATAAATCACTCAGAATAAAATATCCAGAAAGTAGTACTGTAGAATATACTTAAATATTTAATCTCACCTACACCTAAAATGTTTATTATTGGAGTCCCACTGATGACTGATCTAAGACCTCTGAAAAACAACTTACATGTTATGTTAAATAGCACTAAGAAAATTTAAAAAGTATCTTGCAATTACTCAGTTTAACATTTGTTTCAGAAGATTAGTTGTGAGGACATTTTCAAGTCCTCCGAGAAACTAAAATTGGAATCGGAACTTGAAAACAGGCAACACATTTTCTGATACTTGCAGATGAGAAATTTCATTTCTATTTCAAAAATCACATAGGCCTTTATGTCATTCTGGATTATGATCAGCCTTGAATATGTATATTACAAGAACTATACATATTTCCTTGCACAGAGCTTTATAGAATAACCTTGCAGAGAGTAGTAAAGAAGGTTTTATTGTTAAATAATGCATATCATCTGGTCTGGATTAGGCATCAGAAGGATGCTGGAAATATTATTTCTGTTATAATGTGTAGGATGTGCAACACAGGACCTTACCTTCCTGTAAATTCTATTCTATATTCTATTACATACATAGAATGGAATGCAAGATTTCCGAAATGGTTTTCAGTTTGGCAAAAACATAGGGGAAATGATACTTTGGGTTCCATCTAAGAATACAATACAGAGATTCTGGGCAACTGATCTATATTTTACTCATCCTTGTAATCTAAATCTGAAATTCTGTCTTGGTACATTGCATGAAATTGATTTATATGTTTCTAATGTTTAGAGTCAAGAATCTGTTAAATAATAATATAGAAGATTTTATGCTAGGTAGAAATCTTTTTAAGACTTTCTGGACACTAATATGAGCAACAACACAAATTTTCCTTAACTCCCTCGTGTTTATATGAAGACCCGAGGAAGACATCTTCATAAGCTTGTGTATCTCATCACCAGAAGTTGGTCTGATAACAGATACTTCTCCTACCTTCTCACTCATAGACTTATAAGTAGTTTTTATAGCAAGGGTGATTATTTGTTCTTTCCCATTTTGGTTTCTAGTCTTCTTTCCTTTTGATGTTTTTGTTGAATGATTTTATCAGGTTTACTTATATGGTGTTTTCTAGTGGCCTAGCTACGTGGCTAACAGTCCTGCAGGGGAACAATATCTTTCCAGTACCAGTTACTCAAAATATGGGCAATCTGATCTGGACCAGCTTCGTGCATGTTTGATTCAGTATATCTCACACAGAGTCACTCCTGTACCTAGAACTTCAATATGCTTCCCATATTAGAATGCCCAGTATAGTAGAATGGAAGTACCACTGACTACTTTCCTCTGGGATGAATTATATTTCCAGTTCAGATGGCCCATGTTAACAAGAAGAATTCAGTTTGCACATCCCCACTCTTACAACCATGAATCTTGCCCACCATACTATAAATTTTGCCTTTGGGCATTTGATCAAAATTCTGCATGCCTAATTTGAAAAAAGAAAGAATGTTTGCCATGACTGTCTGATATCTGGCTTTTGCCAAAAGTTTTCATCATTTTTTAACACTGCATGATTCTGATTAATTTGTTTTTCACATTGTGTTCCAAGGTAAATTTAGAGCAAAAGTAGAGGAAAATGTGAATGAGGCCACAAACATTCATCTTTGAGAAACAAACTAATGAGACATAAAGGAGATAAGCCAAATCATATCTGTCTACACACACCTAACACAAACAGAAGTTTCTAAAAACAATTAGCACAAACAGGTGACAATGCCATACTGGTTAACAGACACCAATCACTCAATTGCTGCCAACATTCTGGCATTCCTTCCAGGAACAACGTAAGTGTAACACTTCAAGCCTGACAGTGGCTCAACCATTGAGAAGCAACACAACAAAAGAACACAGAATCTGGCACTGAGACTAAATTTCAACCTGAATGGAACACAAACAGGTCAAAACATTTAACAGAAAATACAGACATGACACTAACAGCAGGCACATAATGTTCAATCACCTAACATACCCTATATATAATAAATGTAATGTTGGAGAGTGACCTTTTAACTGTCAATACTTAGTGCCAACCTCTCCAACATGTTCCATGGGAGGCTATAGAAGTGTTTCACATATATTACAATCCAATTTTAAATACTAAACATTTACAACTGCTCCACTAACCTGAATTTGAATGTTAATTTTGTAAAGTAGCTTGAAGAAATTGCCAAAACTGTGTCTTTAAACAAAGTAATTATAGAAGAACATTCTTATGAAAGAATTTACATTCCATTTATACAGAAACTGGATTTTATTTCTTGACCCCTCCCCCCAAACACAGTCTGCAAAGGATTACTGGTCACCTAATTAATGCATGTATTCACAGAGGAAAACCCCCTCATTTCACATCTTTGCCATCATGTATGTGTGACATGGATATAAGAAGTACACACAAAAAATGTTTTTATACTAGATGATGAGAAAATGCATCTTTTAGGAGGCTAGAAAGCTATCACAGAACTCTTCAGGAATGAGGAAGGCTTCAGGCAGGTATTTAAGAACTTAGAGGTACCATTATCTTTACAGGAAGAAGTTGCTTTTAAATAGAATAGATACAGTCTAAGCTCTCAAGTGGCCTCAGTTTGCCTTGTAAAGCATCCCCAAGCAAGCTGGTTCTGAGGCTCAGCATGGGGAACCCTGCCAATTGGCTTAGCATGTCTCCTGAAACGATGTAAGTTTGTATGTGTTTGGGGAGGAGTCATAATCAGAGTTTGAGATGCAAACTTAACATTCAGAGGCTGATTATCAGAACCTAAAAAGCCCAAGGGCATATGCAAATATCAAAATGCAGCTCCATGTTTTATTTGAGCATGCAGTTATTGTGAGTGGACATGTAAATCAGAAATTTCCATATACAAATAGTCAGCTACATACAAATTTGATCATTTGTCAGTGCTTTCAATGTTTGCATATGAAAGTGTGGTAAATGTGTACACAAATGAAGGACCCAGTCATGCTTGTACGATTGCACATGACCCTGGGCACCTGATGTATTGAAAGGCAGATCCATAGAGCTACATTCTGCTGTCGATATCAGCAGGATAGAAATGTTCTGATAAAGTAAGAGTGGTGGGTTACTCATCAGTAACCATCCTTCTTCGAGATGGGCTGCTCGGATTCATTCAGAAATAGCTGTCTCCGTGCCGGAGCGCCGGATTAGTCGGAACTTTTTGCCCTAGACTGTCAGAAAAGGGCAGGCAGCCACTGCCCCATGCACCACCCCGTGACTATATATGTGGCTGCCGCCCAGCCCCTCCCCAGTTCCTAAGAGTCGCCAACTCCAAAACCAGGGGAAGGCTCTGAATGAATCCAAGCAACCCATCTCGAAGAAGGATGGTTACTGGTAAGTAATCCATTGTTCTTCTTCGAGCATTGCTCAGATACATTCAGAAATAGGTGACTGCTAGCCATGCTGATGGACGGTGGGTGGAGTTGGCTCTTCTGCCTTCAGCACAGCATAACTCTGACATGGGTAATTGTCCAGCGAGCAGGTCCTCGAGGGTCTAAGAAATTGACCTGAGGACCTTCATCCCAGAAAGGGTAGCCTGGGGATGTAGGATGTAACCCAGTGGAGAGAAGTAGGCCCAGATTGCCCAAGCACTGATTGGTGTTCGTGGCCATGATGGCCTATGGTCATCTTATGCATAAGAGGTACCAACACATCATGGCTATGGCTGAGGAATGCGTTTCTAATCGCTCTTCCTGAAGGGGTATTGGCAGACGCTGCATGGAGGCCAGAAGATTTAGTGTTCTGGCAGTGACACATGTTGGTGTAATTCCTACAGGGGAGTTCCTGAGGCCCGAAATTTGCCAGGCTGGCAGTGGTGGTTATCAGCACTGGAGAAAATCAGAGGAGGAGAATTAGACTGTCTTTCCCTCAGTCTGGTATTGTAAAGCACATGCAGGTCATGGGGGTAGGCCAGGGACCTGAGAGGGCTGCGGACCCCCAGGCCCTGCGGCAGTGACACCCCCGCCAAAGAAAATCAGGTACATGAATCTGGCGCACTCGGTATCCCGCAGGAGAGGTGGGTTACCAAGAGCGGGAGGGAATCTAGAGAAGTTACTTCAATCTAGTTCAAGGAAATGGTCGGGACATCGATGGCAACAGCTAGCGACCCACACTCATAAGTGAAGCAGCAAGACCAGCATGGAGGAACCAGATGCCTGTTCCATTCTATAGTGATAGATAAAAGAAACACAGGTGGGACAGTCTATGGGCCTGAAAGGTGTGATCAGGCCTCCGTGAGCTTACCGATGGCACCATGACAGACTCCTTGGGTGGGATGTCAGAGTCCGTATCCTTGCACGAGACAAGGAAATGGCATTACTGCAACCTATGCTCTTCCCTTTCTTCTTCTTTTTCAGTTCAGCAGCTGGAAGGCAGCTGCAGGAATGCTAAGACAAGGGGTTGGATGTGGTAAGGCTATGGCTTGGTGATGGGCTCGTGAGGATGATAGGTCTGGATGCTAGTACCTGCAGCATATGGGACCACTCACTTTGGCCTACATGGCCTCGCACCGTTGGGGAGGACCATCCTGGAATGGGACCAAGCTTAGCTAACGCTGCACAGGGGTGCACATAAGGATTGAGGCTCCCTTCAGAAAGGGCCCCAAGGGAGAGACAGGATTTGGAGAGGAGGAGATAGGCTCCCCCAAAAAGGGAAAAGCGAGGGTATGCCACCCTGATGGGGTACATCTGGCTGTCTCCTCTTTAAGACACTTATGGTATATATGAATTGTCCTCTATGAATATGCTAATGATGGCATTAGATCTTACCGGGAAGGTGAACTCTATCACAGGTCAGCCAGATCCCGAATTCCAGTCATTGAGAGGAATTTCAGGGTGGATGTAGAGTGGGCTTTGTTGAGTGCAAAACCCTGTCACAAACGCTTAGGACAGGAGTATGTTATTCTAAGACACGCCTACTAAGAGAGCCTTGGGTCATAATGGGAAGGAAGGAATTGTACCTGTGAAACTCCTAAATGAGAGTCTCTGGTAGGTAGGCTGGGATATTCACGGTGCTACGGCCATGCCCCCGGGGGGTGAGCTACTTGAGAGACACTGATGGATGAAACCCTGGGAGGCAAAGATTAGCCCCAGGGGAGTATCCATCTGTGGGGGTGGTTTCCGAACCATCGTGGAGGGAGTAAGCAGCGACTATGAACGTAGCGAGGGGTGGAGGGATGAGTTTCCCTGCCTTCAACCAAATGGCGAAGGGAGAGATCCGGATGGTTTCACCACTATTATCAGGTTATCGCCTCTGGATCTCTGAGATCTGAGGGTTTCCCATTTGGGGTATAACAGAATGGCCACCTTCAGGATAGAGAGAGGAAAGTGGCCCAGGTCTCTTCTGTGAGGGGCAAGACTCCATGTATCGGGGTGATGGCCCAGGTTGGGAGATTCCCAGGGGGAAATGTTCACCAGTCACGTGATGGCCCTCCCTTCATCTATATTTTTGAAAAGATAGAAGAGCAGGGTGGGGTCCCTGTTTTTACAACCTCTCTCAAGAGCTTTCACCTAAACTGAGAACCAGCCAGAAGTAGTGGGTACTGGAGGGTTCATATCTCACAAAGACCAAGAGCGAGTTGGCCAACACTTACGTCTAATGGCCAGGTCCCGATGTTAGCATCTGGCACTCGGAAGGCAGGAATGAATTATCTGCTTCATGGGGTCAGGGAGGGTTTGGGTGCTTCAAGTTGGAAGCATATGCCCACAACCCTAATGAGGGTCAATTGGGTGGGAGTGATGATTAAACACCAACTAGTCTTGCTGGTGGTAAGGGAAGAATGGGCAAGGCAGCAAGCTCATTCATACTGTGGGTAGAGGGGCAGGACCCGATAGAGGGTTCACCGACCATCATTGTGGGAAGGCAGAACGATAGAGCCTCATCCACAGGGAAGCATGAAGGAGTGTAGCTCCCACTATGAAAATGACCCCACAAGGGGAGGCTCCGCTTGGTTTGGGCGGGCAACAGTAGGCAATATACTGTCCGATGTTGGGAGCTTGTTCCGATCACCGTATGTGTCCCACCAGGTGTAATAGAGTCACCGCCCAAAGAAGTGAAAAGGGGAAAGGGGGGGCTTTTCCTCTTGGTGGTGTGTCATATAACGAGGCGTCATAGCCTCTTGGGGGCCAGGACTGCTGGCTATCGGTTGCCTGCAGGGGTTCAGATGGCAGGCTTCCATTCTGCCCTCCACGGTGAGCAAGAAGGTTTGGATAGTGAGAGGGTCAGGTCCTCAGGGTCAGACAAAAGGGTGTGACTATGGGTTATGCCCTAGTCCTACCCAAAGGGGAGGAGGCTGCTGCACCTGTGAACCGTCCATTCTCACCAGGAAGAAGAGAGGGACAAGGGCTGTCTGTCATTTCTGAGAAGGAGAGTCCAACAATTGTGGGCACTGCGCCACGTTTTTGAGAAGGTGATTGATGACAATATTGGTGATTATAACCGATACTGCTGACCAATGGGTCGCGAACTCTCTTGGAGTTGCCCAGGAGAGGAGCCTTGCAAGGAGGGTCCCCCAAGTGGGATTCGAACTGAAGTTGTGGTGGTGAGGACAGAGTCCTCACCAGTAACTGTTAAGGGCAGGGGCCAGCTTACTATCAGGCCTTATGGGGCCGGCGGGCATGGAAGATGCCCCACCTGGAGGAGGCCAAAATACTTCAATTCTCCTCTGGGGTTGCGGGCAGTACCCAGAATAGCCGAGGCCTCCTCTGGGAAGAGGGCATCACCTCCAAAAGGCAGGTTGAGGGCCAGCTGTTGTGAAGCTGGGGGCACTCTGGCTTCCCATAGCCAGGCTGCGTGGTGCAGGGTTATGGCCGAGGCCATAGTGCAGGCCACTGTATCCACTGTGTCCCAGGCTGAAAGGAGGAGGTCCTGAAAATCTATTTTACCTTCCTCTAGGAAGGCATCATACTCTTCCTGCACCTCTAGTGGGAATAGATGTCTAAATTTGTGTATTGACTCCCACATATCCAACATGTATCTACTAGTCAGGACTTGAATGTTTGCGACCCACAACTGGAAGGCCAAGGAGGAATAAACTTTGTGGCCCAGTAACTCGAGCTCCCTGGCATCCCTCGATTTCGGAGGGGATCGTGAGAGGCTTGTCCCAGCCCTAAGGTTGCCTCCACCACTGCACAAGATGGGCCTGGGTGGTGGGTAAGTGAGGGGAACTCTAGCCCTGGGACTCTGTACTTGAGTCCCGCCGTATCCGAAACTGGGGAGATGGAACCCGGGTTTTCTCAGCGGGAGGAGGCCAAGTCCCAAATGCTAGGGTGGAGGAGAATCTCGTAACTGGTTCCGCCGACGAGAACACTGGCCCGAATAAGGTGTTCGAGGGTGTTTCAGAGGATTGAACCTCCATGCCCATGTGTGCTGAGACACGGCACAGAAAATCAAAGTGTGCTGATAAGTCACCTGTATAAGAGCATGGCACTGGGTTCAGTACTCCCACTGTTGCCGAGTGGGCTGGTGCTGGTGAAGTTAGAGGGGCCGCTTGAGGGGGCTGTTCTTGGGGGTGATATCGAAAGGGCGATGGTGCCGAGAGCCAGCACCAAGGCCTTTTGGAGCCCTTGAAGCTCCTTCCCCCGTGCTGGAATAAGGGTAAATCTCTTGGGACTCTCAGAGCAGCACCGGGGATGGCAGAGTGATATGGTGCTGTGGGGACAGCTCCATGGTACCGGGATTCACAGCGGGCTCTGGTGTTCAGGGGCCCGGGGCCAGTGATGGGGAAGGCAGACTACTGCCTCCATTCCACAGATCTCTGAGGTTGCCAGGCACAAGTATCAAGTTCCTTCAGGGAGGTTCCTTTTTATGGTGGGTCACCCAGTCCTGAGTCCCCGGATAGCAGAGGCCACCCAGACATGGGGGGGAGCATGATAGTGCAGACCCTCTCCCCAGTATCTAAGGAAGCTAGGAGGCTTGACCTTATGGCAAGGAAGGCTTACTCTACCACCACCTTCCAGCTTTGTATCACCAACCACCAGGCAGATATATCTTATACCTGTGGGAGTCCATGGGGTGCTTCTGTGACCTTCTTCCTCAGGAACACCTGGACAACTATGATTCGGTAATAGAGGAGGGCATGCGTGCCTCCCATGATGCCCTCATGGTGGCCTGGGACAGCTCAAATACAGCTAGCCATAACATCGCCTCAGCCATAGTCATGCACCATGCAGCATGGCTCCAGAACTTAAGCTAATGCTGGGATGTACAGCATGCCATTCAGGACCTCCCCTTTGAGGGTTAGTCCCTTTTTGTGAGAGCCACTGATTCTCTGTTATGTGGCATGAGGGACCCTATATCTACCCTCAGATCTCTGGATATGAACAAGCCGCAGGCACCCAGACCACCATCCAGTCCTCAGCAGCCCCTCGAGCAGTCAGGGCAGCAGGTCCATCAGGGACCCTCCCTGCAGTGTGGCGAGGGAGAAAAGTCTACACAGGAGTCGAGTACCCCTCCACCTTCCGGGGTCCCTCACTAAGATGCAGCGCATTCTCCTCTTGTCCTGAATGAGCGCTCCTCAAATATCAAACGAACACGCCTTGAATCAGCCACCACCTCCCTCCATCCATGCCCATAAGATTCTTCCCTCCTCTCCCACTACGGGCACCATTGCAACAGCGGTTGGGCTCCCTGGAGCCCAAGGATCAATTTCATTCAAATCACCCCCTTACAGTCAATCTTGGGATACTTCTCCCCTCGCTTGGCAATGCCAATGCCAATCCGCTAACCCGTCAGACGACCCCAAGGAGACTAACATTGCAGGGGCAACAAAGGGTGAGAGAATGACGAGTCGTTCTTGCATGCACATAGACCAGTATATGCATGGGCCTCCAGGACCTTAGTGGAGGGGATGGAATGAAGAAGGAGACCTACTGTTACCCCTCCTTAAATCCTCAATCTGTGTCCCTGGGGACCCCTCCCAGATAACAGCCCATTTGGGATGCACAGGGGATGAAAAACAGGACAACCCCTCCCCTCTTTCAACCCCAAACCACCCCAGCACTGGGGGGTTTGGCCAGATACACCACTCTTTGAGATGATCCTGCGAGAGTGTGTGCTGATCCAACCCTTTTATCCCAGGACGGGTAAAAGAGCAGCCTCATCCCCTCATTCTCAAAGGGATCAAGGCAATGTTTTCTACTTCCCTCAGCCTTGGCCTCAGAGAGAAGGACTATGGAACAGAGCCATCTGCCTTCACTGCCCCCTATGAGGGCGTAGCCCTTGCTCACCTCATCCCTATGGCCCCACAATCCCCTGAAGGTTGGATGGGGCCCCCCACTAAGGCTTACAGAAGGGAGTGACTCCCCTTTTCCCCCTGTTTTCCCTCTGGGTATGACCCTTCTTCCCCAAGAGTGATACAACCAATTAATGGCCTGCTGCTCCACAGGCAAACTTCTGTAGTAGCCCCTGGTCCACTGGATGTGTCAACCCCTGTTGCTCTGTCAGCTGGGAAGAAAGGGATTTTTCCCCTCCCTCTGACTGCCAACTAGCAGGTGCCCTAACTCTCCTCTCTACACTGTGGCTCAAAGGGGATTAAAAAGGTACTGATGGGCAGTAAGAGGCCCCATACTAGGGCTACCTACACCACTAGGTGGAGATGTTTCCTCCTTCAGTCCAGGGGAAGGTAAACAATCCTAGAGTCAGCTCCCATTCACTCCGCACTGCATTACCCCCTGGACTTTAAATATAGAGACCTATCAACCCCTCTCTTGAGGCTCACTTGCCTGCAATCTCAGTCCTCCTTGCTAGGGTGGAGAGGGTCTCAGTAACCCTTTCCATGCTTCTGTCAGATGCCTCAAGGATGTTCAGAGGACCTACCCACATCCCAGGGACCTATCACCCAGTGGAACTTGGTTATGGGGCTTTACTGCTTAACAGAGTCACCATATGGTCCTGTGGACTCTTGTATGCTGTTAGTTCTCTTGCGGGAAATCCTTGGCACTCAGGAGGTAGTCTGAGGCCCCTAGCAAGCTAGAAGCCCAGTGTTACTATTGGTAGCACACCCTGTGGCATTTTTCCCCCAACACTCCTTACTCGATTCCCCCAAAGGACACTGGGAAACAGGCTCTTGCGTCTGTTCAAGAGATGTATCATGCCTCTGTTTCTCTCCTTGCATTCCCTTCTAACCAAGGATTAACCACCATCTACAACCTGCTATTGCGTTACTTGGTGGTTTTTGCCAGAGGTAACAACCTCCCTTCTATGGAAGAAAGGATATACATCTTCCCCCACACATCTGCGAGAAAGCCTCTGTTACTTAAAGGGGTGAACATGGGTATCACGCTGCTGACCATGGAAAGCCCAACCAGTCAACAACTATAGCCTGCTGCCCCTGACTCGAGTCAGCATGCCAGACTCATGGAGGATTGCCGCCTCACTACCTACAGATCGTGGCAGGGGATAACTAACCACTGCATGGAAGCCATGTGCCTTCTGAGCTCTCCACTATCAGAGAAAGTGGGCACGTATTGAGACTAAGGCTGCCTTCCCTAGAAGCGTCTGCAAGGTAACCTCTCTTGTTCTTTTCTCCCTTTACTCTGCATTATAAAGAATGGAGAAGAAAAAGAGTGAGGGAAACGTGCATCTAGCCTTCCATTTTGTGCATCTATCTGCTAGAACCTAAGATAGGGATTCCCCATCTCTCCACTTGTCTTACATTTGTCCCTGCTTACGGCCCTAGGAACGACTTAATGCGGGGTCCTTTCAACTCCACTGCCACCTCTCCTCCGGTTCTTCCTCTCACCTCATTCTACTATTTCAAACCCCCACCCCCTTTTTATCTCCCATACAAGGCTTGAGGAGTTTTCTCCCAGAACTCAGAATGGGAGTTCTTTCAAGGAGGACCCTCAACCTTGTAGCTACAACTTGTAGGAAGATCACTTCCACGGGGCAGGACCCCACTCCTACCCCTTCTGCTCCGGGTAACCTGGATCAATGCAATGCCTTTTGAGGTCCAAAGGCCCTCCTGGTTGGACCCCTCCTACGTAAACAGATCTTGTCCCAGGGATTTCATCCCCCATTGCATACTATTAGGCCAGGAGATTAAGCACCTGTTCAGAGCCAATTCTCCTTTTCATGACTTTTCTCCCATATGTTCTTTCCTCACTGAACTGGAACACCCATTCTATTGGTGTGTCCTACTGGGATCTCAGCCATGGCAATCCAGTACAATGTGTCATAGGTAGAGGTGACAAGTCATCTCATTGAGGTTGGAAAGTCGACATTCCTTTCCCCTTTTGTTCAGAACGTGGCAACCATTTACCTCTTTATGGGATAGCAGAATCTTGTTAGTGACAACAATTCCTTTTGCTGAATCATCTCATGATATATAATAGGGGGTATCCATAATGGACCAGGATTGCCCTCCTACCTGCTCAAGTCTCCCTATAGCATGGAAAATAATCTCCTGGGCACCCCTAGTGTGGGTCTTCTCCCAGAAAAAAGCACAGGCTGGTGGCATGCTTGTCAGTGTAAACTTGACGATCCACCACCCTTTTACCCAACCAGATTTTGGGGATGCTATTTTGAGCATAGTTGTGCTGATGGAAGGGGAAAATATTAACTCCACCTACCATCCAGGGTTAGACTAGTACAGCCCTAGAACTGAATGATGCGAGCAGCACTAGAAGAAGAACGGTGGGTTACTCACCTGTAACCATCCTTCTTTGAGATGGGCTGCTCACATACATTCAGGTCCCTCCTCTGTCCCCACTACTCAGAGTTAGTGATAAGAAGAGACTGAGGGGGAGCAGGGTCAGGGCCATCTATATATAGCTGTGTGAGTGGCCAGAGGGGGTGTTGGCCTCCAACCCTGCTCTGACAGCTAGGGCTTAAAGTTTCTGGCCAATCATGTTTCGTGGCACATAGACACCTAGAACTGAATGTATGTGAGCAGCCCATCTCAAAGAGGGACAGTTACAGGTGAGTAACCCACTGTTATCTGTGCTGGGATCAAGGATCTCCCAAACTGATCAGGGAGACTTGCAATCAGAAAATCTTCACTGATATAACTGGAGGTGATACATTCACATGTCAAGGCAGAAATGGGAATCCTGCTGAGAGCTGTGTTGGCTGCCATTATAAACATTGTTTGTCTTATTTCAAAATCAACATAGCTGCAGAAATGTTTTGATTGTAAAGAAAAGTAATTAAAGTTAATTTCATTTCCAGGATCCTCTGGAAAACTCACTTTCTCATAAAAGGATTTCCTCCTCTTTCTGGCACAGAAGCATGATGACTGTGTACCACTGGGGAAACAGAATGTGGACGCACAGGGGGACTTCACATCCTGTATTCCATGAAGTCCTGCTCCAGAGTGCCTCTTCCAGGGCAGCATGGGAAAACAAGTTCTTTACACATGGTGGGGGCAAAAGGCATTACCAGTGATATGCAGTGCACAAGATTGTGATCTATTTAACTTTCCTGTTCACTTTTGCAATGTAGTTATATGGTTTGATGCCAAATATGTCATGCAAGGTTCCCTCATGCTCATAACATATTCTACAGGATTACTATGATATCGTGTTTCCTCCAGCATCATGTATGTATACAGATGTGAAGCATGTTACAGGACTGTCTCTAGCACAGAGGCTGGAGAATTACATGACAACAGCAATGCAATGCAAATGCCCTCCTTGGTTCAAGTAGAAAGAAGTAAAGAGAGTTACACAGGAGCACAGACAGAGAAGGGTTGGGGGGGCGGGTTGGAAACAAAAAAAGACATTTTGAATGGCTTGCGGCTTTTTGGCAGAGAAACTCCATCTTGAAACATCTCCAAGAAGAACTGGGCCCTCCGTTGAAAGAGGCAGAGATGGCTGAAAACCACCAAACAACCAGAGTTGGGGGCAAGAAAGATGAGGACAAGCTAAAGTAAGACCCTACATGGTGCTATTAGATTAGCATGCAGTTTACGTTCTTTATTTTTGATTGTAGGAACCCCTGACTTCTTTCCTAAATGATTGTGCATTGATTTGCTATACACTCACTTAAAATCAGATCCTGATCAATAAACTAGAGTTTGTTTTACCTCTAGGTGTGTGTACTTTAGGGGGTGTGAATGAGGGAGACTGGGTGTGACCTATTTTAAGTTAAATGGATGGACATGAGTCTATGGTGTTTGGAGAAGGATCCCAATCCCCATAAGGCAGAAGTTCCCACTGTGGTATTTACGGCAAGGGTTCTCACTTGAGGACCATCCCCTGAACGGCAAGAGGATGTGCACTCACTGCCTGGGACTGACTCCATGCAGGAGGTTGGTGTTAACTGACTCAGGAGTGAGTAATCACATGGCTTGCCAGGTGAATCAGGGTTCAGGAGTGGAGATCTGGGAGGTTACAGCAGCACACCAAATCAAATTTGGGGAGTAGCCTGTCACAATACACTATTTCATAGATTCACAGACCTAACAGATTTCCTACACATTAGGGGTGCTCCAATCTATTAATGTAGTAGTGATGCAGAGGGGATCCTTACCTGATCCACTCCAAGCCACAAGGATAAGGGATTGTGGATTTTTGCCACATTTATCCTCCTTAGATCTTCAGTGTTTACTTGGACTTAGCATAGCTAAATTCTGGCATCTTTCCTTTGCTAAAAGAAATGGCCCCTACTTTAGGTCCCAATTCACCAGACTTCAAGTACTGAAACAGTAACAGTGAGTGCACACTACTTTGACCTAGTTTGATTGTGTAAAACCCCTAATATGTAGTTACACAAAAAGAGAATGAGTGATTCTTTCCAAAGAGTAGTTAAAAGGGAACAGAATACGACTAGATCAAAATTTCCATTAAGTGATGATGGGCCAATTCTCATCTCATTTACAGTGGTGCAACTGTCATGTCTTCAGTGAGGTGGCATCAATACAAATGAAGATAGAAATGTGACCAACTGAATATATTCATTAAATTTCTGAACCTAGAAAAGACCAAGCTAATATGTTTCCTTATTAAAAGATAAATTGTAAGTTTCAAAATCCAGTGTTACAGTTTAGACATAACATTTTGCACACATCATCCCATACACAGAAACCCTCCTCCCCCTCTGGTGGCTTGGAATAGGTTAAAAGTGTGCAGCTACCTCATCTACAGCCACTAACATTTTTAATGGACTAGAAACCCTCAGCACTGCTAATGTGTGAAGCATTTGCTGAGGTGTGTGGGTCCAGTCAGAACTATATGTCACTGCTTATTTGCTTTCCCTCCACCAAAGAGTGCACACAAATATTCATTTAACTGATAATGCAATCAACCCTGTTGATTTTAGAACTCTGTGACAAAAATTACCCTAGCTCTCTGTCCATGTTCTTTGGTTCTCCCTAGTTTCATTACATAATGATTTCAAAGAGGTACTTATAACCAAGTCATGTTCAGTCCTGTTTTCCTAAAAGATATTCCATCACTGGTGTTAAGTATTCTGCATTTCTCTTATTAGTGTAGTAATAGTGTTAAAATACTGTATCAGAACATGTGCTCATGTTCCAAGTTTTTATGCATTAAATTCAATATTTGACTTTACGATCCTAACTAAACTCATTGGCTCATATGCTTCTCTCCTTTTCAGCCACACAGTGCCATTGACGGTAATTACCTATTAGTGTAAATGAGGACAGAAATTGTCCCAGTGACCTTTGAAGATAGAGTCTTGTTTGAAATGGAAACAATTGATTTTAATTCTAAATGCTGAATATATTGAATAATATATTATTTATAAGATTTCTAATCTTATGCTAGACTTCTTTATGCTTTATAAGTAGTGAAATAGTGCCTAACATCTATCAGAATTGGAAATTTTTTAAAGATATTCATACTATAGATGTGAGAATATCAAAAATGTATGAAGTGACTAGCGTCATAAATTAGGAAATTATAAAGACACGCATTTAATAATAACACTTCAGATCACTTTTGATTGTCATTAACAGTCATTTTGATGAATTAAATACTTTGTTATTTTGATTTTATATAATAAAATGGTTATTTATTTTATTTTATATAATAACTCATCTAGTCAAAATAAACAAGGAGTCCTGTGGCACTTAAAGACTAACAAATTTGTTTATTGAAAGAGCTTTTGTGGGAGAAAATCCCACTTTGTCAGATGCTTTGAAGATGGGGGAACATACAGAGTGGGAGGAAATAAATGCAGGGGACTTTAAGTCATGGGAACTGGTCACAATGTAACAGCAAATCAAAATAATTGTAAATATTCAAACACTGGGGAACAGCATACAGGGGAAGATGAGATCAAATCACCTGTTGTAATGAGAAAAAAATCCAATGTCCCTATTAAGTCCTGAAGCAATGCAGCGGAATTTGCAAATAAATTTGATACAGTAGCTTCTCTTTGAAGACTTGATCTAGTATTCATCTGTCTGAGCACCACAGTTAGCAAATCATTATTGGAGTGATCATGAAGACTGAAATGTGAATCCACTGTTTTAGAATGTTGTCAGTGCTGATGTCAGATTTGTGCCCATTTATTCTTTTGCTCAGAGACTGTCCTGTTTGTCCAATATATAAGGCAGAGGAGCATTTCTCTCACATGGTGGCACAAATCACATTGAGCATGCGAATGAGCCTTTGAGGGAGTAGCTGGCTTTATTAGGTCCTGTAATAGTGTTTTTTGTGCAGATATGTGGGCAAAGTTGGCAGTGTGTTTGTTGCAGGGATATATGCCTGCTTTAATGGTTCTGTTGTTAGGTCTGTAGTTGCTGCTAAGTATCTGTTTAAGGCTGGGGGGCTGTCTGTAAGTGAAGAGAGGGGATCTTTTACAGGATCATTTTATACTTCTTTTCATACCAGTAAAAATGCAAAGTAATGTAACTTAAGTGGAATACTGCTAGGTTTCCCACACATCCCATTTTGGCTGAGGAAGCCCCATTTTTAAGCCCTTCCCTGGATGTCCTGATTGTTCTGGCAAAACTGGGTGTTTGTCCCATTTGCTCTATTTCAAAAGGGATAGCCGTGTTAGTCTAGTCCAGTAAAAAAACAACAAGCAGTTGTGTGGCACTTTAAGACTAACAGATTTATTTTTTGCATGAGCTTTCGTGGGAGAAGATCCCCCTTCCTCAGATGCTTCAAAGATGGGTGAACTTACAGAAAGGAATGAAGTTCACCCATCTTTGAAGCATCTGAGGAAGGGGGATCTTCTCCCATGAAAGCTCATGCAAAAAATAAATCTGTTAGTCTTAAAGTGCCACATAACTGCTTGTTGTTCCATTTGCTCTAGCCAACTAATTGGCAAAAGCAAATAGGACAAATGCCCAGTTGTGCCAAAAATGTGGGAGATGACCCCCTAGTGGGACATAGAGGAACATTCGGTGGGGAGTGAGACCTACAGAGAGAAAAGGGGCTGCTCAGATGAGCAGTTCTGGTGAGTGGTTCAGGTCATGGGCTTCAGGACAGTAGCTCAGGGGAGTGATATGGGCCAGATCCATAGGGGGTGGGACCGGAGGACTCAGGGTTCATATAAGCCCTGTATAGTGTCCTGTTTTCTCCTTGGGAATTATGGTCACCCTACTACACATATACAGCATCACTGCCAGCAGAATTTGGCCTGTAATTAGTTCTACTGTAACAGCTATGTCACATACAATATATTTTACAATAAGCAGGCAAAACAAAGCCCCTATTGCCTCCTCTCAGGACATGCAATAGAAATTTTTCAAGGCAGATTTTTTTATTTTTAAAATATTATAGATGGTCTCCAGCCATAAAATTTGGATCTATATTTCAATATCTTCTCATATTTCAAGAGCATTTGATATTTGGTTTATAGATTGACGTATCATGGACATAGGCTTGACCGGAGCATTTGGATTTGGACAGAGGTCTAGAATTCAAAACCCTCCAAATTTGGGTCCACCTTTAATTAATCTGATTTAATTTCACAAAGATGGATTATCCAGAAATGAAGGAAAGGAGTATGAATGTTAGCTCTGTCATACCACCGTACCTTTTATCTTCTTTGGTGCACTTATAAACTTTGGCTACCAATGTTAAGAGGTCTTTTGTTTTTCTTTACTGTTGTTGTTTAACTGCCAGTACATTACATTATTTTACCCTGTAAAATGATATGATGCCTCAAAAATGTGAGTATAAACCTTTTTCTCCCAAATGAAAACTCAGTCTATAAACCAAATCCTGAAGTCTTTAATCAATTTTGACAATGTTCATGAATTAATAAATCCCAAGACCAGAAAAAAATGTTCCGAGCATCTAGTCTGACCTCCGGTATAACACAGGCCACAGAATTTACCCAAAATAATTCTGAAAGCATATCTTTTAGAAAAACAATCAATCTTGATTTAGAAATTTCCAGTGATCGATAATCCACTACAACTATTGATAAATTGTTTCAGTGCTTAATTACTATCATGTTAAAAATTTATACAGTACTTCCCACCTGAAAAAAAAAATTGCATAGCTTCAATTCTAGCCACTGGAGCATATTATATCTTTATCTGCTAAATTAAAGAGCCCATTATCAAGTATATGTTCTCTATATAGATACTTAAAGACTATAATGAAGTCACCCTTTATCTTCCTTAAGCTAAAATAGCTCAAATTCCTGATAATTTTACTACAGGCAAGTCTCTTATCTTTTAATCACCACTCTTGTGGCTCATGTCTGAACCCTCTCCAATTTAACAACATCCTTCTTGAATTGTGGACTCTAAAACTGGACATAGTATTCCAGCAGCTGTTGCACCGATAAGATAATTTCTCTATTCTTACTTGATTCAAAGGGGTAGCCGTGTCAGTCTAGTTCACTAAAACAAAGAGTGCTGTGGCACTTAAAGAGTAACAAATTTGTTTGTCTTCTTACTTGAAAATTTCCTGTTTAAGCATCCAAAATCACATTAGCCCTTTTAGCTACAGTATAACTCTGGAAGCTCATGTTCCATTGATTATTCACCACCACCCTGAAATCACTGGTAGAGTCGGTGCTTCCCAGGACAGAGTCCCCCATCCTATAAGTATGCCCTGTGTTCTTTTTTCCAGTATTTAAATTTATCCATATGAAAACATATAATTTGCTTGTACCAAGCTTACCAAGCAACCCCAGAACACACTGGAACACAGTTCTGGGGCCCACAAATTTGAGGGGCCAGAGCAGGGGTGTCGCTGGTGCTGGGCACCCCGGGGCATGTGCCCCAGGTCCTAGCATCAGTGCCCCTGATCTCCAGCCCAATCGGGCCGGGGATCTGAGACCTGATCCCCGGCCGGCCACAGGCGGAGGCCCAGCCTCCAGCATTCGCTTCTGTTCCAGCCCCGCCGCAGCCTAGCCACCCGCAGCAGCGCAACCCCCCCCCCCCCGGCCCTATCCCTGGCCAGGGGGTGGGGCCTTCCGGCTGAGGGCAGGGCCTGCCTGCTGGGGGCAGGGGCTGGGCCTGTGTCCTGGGTCCCTCACCCCCCCCCCAGCACCGCCCCTGGGCCAGACTTCTGGGGCCCTGAATAATAGAAGTATCAGGTGGAACACATCTGCTGCTCTGCCTTGGCCCAGGAGCTGCAGCCAGGCTAGGGGAGTTTTCAAATCTCCAACCCTGAGCATACTCAGATGTGTGTTATGGGCAGGAGCATCCTGGCCAGGGAACAGCTCTGGCAAGATAAAGGGATCGAAGGGGGGGGGCGAGGGGAGTTGGCATGGGGCCCAGAGATTAGAAGGGGTCTGAAGCCCATTAAATTATACTTTAACCACCGAGCGATCTTCATCACTCTGTGTCAGTGACCTGTTCTCTTAATTATTTACCACTACCTTGATTTTTGCACCCACTGAAAACTTTATCAGTGATGATTTTTTTTTTTTTTTTTTGTTTTCTTCCAGGTCATAGATAAAAATGTTAAATAGCATATGGGCAAAAAATGATCCCTGTGGAATTCCATTAAAAATAATTGTGGAATCTCACATGTACTCAGTGGTTATTCCCAATTTACATTTACATTTTGTGGCCCATCAGTTAAGCCAGTTTGCAATGCACTTAATGTATGTCATGTTACACTGTTTTAGATTTTTAATCCAAATGGTGTACAGTACCAACTCAAATGTCTTACAGAAGTCTAAATATATTACAGCAACACTATTAGCTTTATCAGACTTGTGATCTCATCTAAAAGGGTATCAAGGTGTTTTGACAAGATCTTTTTACCCATGCTAATACCATTAATTATATTACCCTCCTTTAATTCTTTATTAATTGAGTCCCATAATAGCAACTCCTTTATCTTGTCTGGGAATATGTCAGACAGTCTTATAATTGCCTGGTTCTTTAAATTTACCCTTTTCAATACTGGCACAACATTAGCCTTTTTCCAGTCTTCTGGAACTTCTCTGGCACATCAAGACTTACTAAAAATTAGCGTCAATGATCCAGCAAGCACCCATGCCAGCTCTTTTGAACTTTTGAAAACTGACTTTAAAATGTCTAACTTTCAGCAGCTGCTGTTTAACATTTGTCTGAGATACTACTGGAACTGAAAGAGTGTTAATAGTCAGCATATTCTATGATTATTTCATCTGGATTTTTTTTTCTCTTGCTGAGCACAGACCAGAAATATGTATTGAATATTCTGCCTTTTCAGCAATATTAATGATAATCTTACTATTTCCTTCTACTAATGGACCAAAACTATTATTAGGAGTCTTTTTGTTTCTAATGTATTTTAAAAACTCTTTCATATTGACCTTAATGCCACTTGCCATAGTGTCCTTATGTCCCTTTGTTTCCCTTAGAAGTTTTACAAACAAAAAGTCCTGTGGCACTTTTAAAGACTAATAAGTTCATTTATTGTATGATCTTGCATGGGAGAAAATTCCACTTCATCAGACACTTTGAGGATGGGGAACTTTGGAACTTAGAAGTTTTGTACATTCCTAGTTTTTTATTTATATTCACTACTAATTCTATTAGTTAGGCAAATTTCTATTGATTTCAGTAGGCGTTTCCTGTACAAGGATTAAGTAAAAACTGAGGCTCTGGTCTTAACATGCAGTGGCTAATCTTCTATGAAGTCAAATTGACTATAACAGTTTCCTACTGAGGAACAGTTATTCATACATACTGTAAGATAGGGCCTGGAATAAGATCTTAACTTTCCATAGGTTCATTATGGGCTATTTTGTAGGCAATGCATATTGTTTCATTGTTAATAAATAAAGTAGCCACCTTAAATGTTTGTTATAAAGATAAAGATTTTATGATGAATACTTTAGGCTTTCCTCATGAAGATTCTCTAAATACCTGTTTCTTTTGTTCCCTCACAGAAAGCGATTCCTCTCCAAACCCCTACCTATTTAGTTAAGGTTTCCTGAGAAATTTGCAAATAAAATAATATATGCTGATTTTTGTCTAAACATACCACTGGATATGGAATTGAAAGCTCAATGTGAGAACTTTAATGAATAAAACAGTTGTATTTCTCCTTTATCCATAATTCTATCTGTACAAAATATAGAAATATTCCTTTTCCTTTCAGTGTCTTCAGTCAAAATGCTTAACTGTACCAGGGTAAATAATGTATTTATAACATGCCACTGTGTAGCAAATTTCAAATGAATTAGACATTTTAGATGTATCATTGCTAATAAGACAATTAAACCATTTCTTATTAGAGCAAGTTAACAGTGACTATCAATTTAGGCTATATGCCTGACAGTTCAAATACATTTTCTGGCCACATAACAGGTTTGCAAGTCGTAAATGGTTTCACATTTCTCTAAACCACACTAAGAGCATAACATGAATATTTTAAGCAGCTTAGCTTTGATTTAAATATATTTGCTCAGGATATGCTGGCAGAAACCCAAAATGCAGTGTAATACCCTCAAAGCTGGCAATCCCAGACTCAATTTAAGAAAGCAGATAATATGGACTGGCAGCATTAAAGCAAATAAAGTCAATTATCTTATTTTTTTCCTTAATTTGTTTTCTCTAGCTTGAAATTGCAAAGGATGGATAAAACTGGGGGATTAATGAAAAAGAAATTAATGGAAAGGGAATAAAAAGAAGAACAATAAAAAGAAAAGAAATTCTAACAGCTATTATTTATTAATCAGATCACAATAATGAGTTACATAATTATACTCATTTATTTTAGGTCCCCCCAACTCAGGAAGGAAACAGTTCTTGTGAAAACTTGTAAATATGTCAGTATTATATTCTAAGAAGCAACATGTTAAACCGAAAACATTCACTTGCTCTTAGAAAAGAAATTCTCTGAAAAATTATATATTATTGATATATTTACTGTAAATACCCAGGCTGCCAAATTATTTCTTCCCCTTCTTTCTTTCATACAAAGCAGCTAATTTAATTCATTGTTAAATCAATTATGCAGACTGCTCTTTTTGTGTACACTGAGATGCTGGCACTTAGGTGTTCCAAGATAGGATAACAGTGAACCAGCCAAAAAATGGCTGTAGAATACTAACACATTTTGCAATAAAAACAAATAGTTCTGCATTATTCAGTTATTGCTTGAAGGTATTTCAATTTTTGATGCCTAGAATTCATCCAGCTTAAGAGTTGAAAAAATAAGTCCCTTTTATGTTACTCTCCATACTTCCACTGGTGATGTTCAAGAAAAAGTACTACTGAATGGTTTGGTACTGACTTTGCAACATTTATTGATCTCATATTTTGAAAGTAACCTTTTATTTTTAAGTACTAGTAGGATGTTCTCATAGCCAGCTGAAGGTCAATAGACCTTAATTGTACAACCAGAACATGATATACCTCCTATCAGAAACATGGTGTTTGTTTTTTCATTCTGAAGTAGTTTAACATATGGAGATCTACTGGTATATGTTTTGCTTCTACATCTGTATGCATCAATCTGATGTATATGCTTCAAAATATCATTTATTTTAGCATACATATTCATTTTATGGGCAACAAAAGTTAACACATTATTTGTTTTGGTTAACATAGGGATTTCTTTAATTTGTTTTCTTGATTAAATAAATTGTTTCAACCTTTATAATGAAAATTGCAAAGTCTTTTCCCTTCCGGAAACTGGTAAAATAGTTTTAATCCTTGAATCCCAGATTCAAATATGAAGTGAAACTTGTCTAAAACTGAGTCAGAATAGTGTCCTGGGCAGCACACAGACAGAGGTTTGGAACAAGGAGTAGCAGGTTTACGGTTAGCATCCCAGCTGCCACAGTTCCAGTAATGTTAACGTGGACTGGATCCGTCATTTCAGATCTAACCAAACAGAGAAGACTAATCAACAGGAAAAACAGCTAACACAGGAGCTGGAAAAGCATAAAATTGGATAGGTGTAACCACTAGCAGCCAATTAATATATTTATTATACTATATTTAAATAATATCAAATCTGTGCATTTATGATAGTATTGCCCTTCTGAGCATCAAAAACATAGATAAGGGCCAACGTATTGCAACTTCCACTGACTTCCTTGTGAGCTGCAAGTGCTCAGCACCCTTGAAAATCAGGCCAGAGGCACACAATTCACCATAACACTTCATCACCTGCTTAAGTCCTATTGCCTTCTATGACAGGAGGATCAAGGGAATTACAGACCTGTCAGCCTCACCTCAATCCCTGGAAAAATCATGGAGCAGATTCTCAAAGAATCCATCATGAAACACCTGGAGGAAAATAGAGTGATCAGGAACAGTCAGCATGGATTCACCAAGGGTAAATCGTGCCTGACCAACCTCATCAGCTTCTATGACGAGATGACTGGATCTGTGGATGCGGGAAGAGCTGTTGATCTGATATACCTCAACTTTAGCAAGGCTTTTGATATGGTTTCCCACAGCATTCTCATCAGCAAGTTAAGGAATTATGGGTTGGATGTGTGGACTGTAAGGTGGATAGAGAACTGGCTAGATCAACAATTTCAGCATGTAGGAATCAATGGCTCCGTGTCTAGATGACAACCAGTAATGAGTGGTGTGCCCCAGGGGTTGGTCCTGGGGCCAGTTCTGTTCCATATTTTCATTAATGATCTGGATGATGGGATTTACTGCACACTCAGTAAGTTTGCGGATGACACCAAGCTGGGGGGAATGGTAGACACGCTGGAGGGCAGAGAGAAGATTCAGGAAGACCTTGACAAATTGGAGAGTGGGCCAATAGAAATCTCATGAGGTTCAACAAGGACAAGTGCAAAGTCCTGCACTTGAGACGGAAAAACCCCATGCACTGCTACAGCCTGGAGACTGATCAGCTAAGTAGCAGCACCATAGAAAGGGACCTGGGGGTCCTGGTGGATGGGAAGCTGGATATGAGTCAGCAGTGTGCTCTTGCTGCCAAAAAGGCCAATGGCATACTGGGCTGCATCAGAAGAAGCATTGCCAGCAGATTGAGGGATGTGATCATTCCCCTTTATTTGGCACTGGTGAGGCCGCATCTGGAATACTGTGTCCAATTTTGGTCTCCCCACTACAAAAAGGACATGGACAAATTAGAAAGAGTCCAGCGGAGGGCAACAAAATTGATCAAGGGGCTGGAGCACAAGACCTATGAAGAAATACTGAAGGAACTAGGCATATTTAGCCTGCAGAAGAGAAGACTGAGGGGGGATTTGATAGCAACCTTCAACTACCTGAAGGGATGCTCCAAGGAGGATGGAGCCTGGCTGTTCTCAGTAGTAACAGAGGATAGAACAAGGAACAATGGTTTCAAGTTGCAGCTGGGGAGGTCAAGGCTGGATATTAGGAAAATCTATCTTACTAGGAGGGTGGTAAAGCATTGGAATGAGCTACCTAGGGAGGTGGCGGAATCTCCGTCTTTGGAGATGTTTAAGGCCCAGCTGGATAAAACTCTAGCTGGAATAATTTAGTGGGAGTGGTCCTGCTTTTTTTGGCAGGGAGTTGGACTAGATGACCTCATGAGGTCCCTTCCAACCCTATGATTCTATGATATCTTGCTCAAATCTTTCAGCACCATGAACCATTCTGCACTCTGTCTCAGCAAGAGTGACCATTGCAGTTGGTCTGTTGTCTCATGTCTCTGTAACACCAACCTGCTGTCTATCCAGCAAGTGCTTTAGGATTCTGCCAGTCCAAACCTTGCCTTGCAGTTGAAAATCAGTGAATTACAATTCCTAAGTTCCTCAGAGACTTTTTTTTACTACACTGTCCAGTCCTTACTGCACACAGAGAAATTATTAAATAGGTTGCCTCCAAAAAGAGACAGAGCACACAACAGCCTGTTAGGCTCCTGCTGAAGACTTGCAGTTCACTTCGATATAATAATTATGAGGTGGTTTTGTAATAAAACAAGAATAAGTTTACTAGCAAAGAAAAAGGAAATGATTTCATATCATAGCAAAGGAAAGATGAAAGTTTCCTTAATTTACATTAGAAGCAACTAGGTAGCTACCTTCTCTCCCATCTGTGAGAAAACCTGAACCTACCATTGCCCACAGACCTTAAAAAATATCAGAAGTATCCATAATTCACAGTGATATTAATCACCAGTGCATCACACTGTTCCTAACTTATCTTACTCAATACATTTTTACCATACAGTAATATTGTATACAATGAGTAGGTTTAATTATTTGTTCTTTGGAGTCCAGATCTCCTTTTTTTCTTAGGGCATATGGTCACCGATTGTCACACCTCTTGTCTCCCATAACACATTCCTTTCTCTTCTTGGGCTAGGTTCACACTTTATGCACCCCATTAATCTCCACTTGAGCTGTACAAAGGATTAATTTGGCCCACTGTCTTTAGTGATAGATCTAATTTACACACAAATTTTCATGAAACAGTCATGTTGTGAGAGAATAGAATAGATATTGCTATCACAGCAGGGCTGGTTATGCCTACTGGCTAAATTCATTTCTGTGGTAAGAGGGAGAAACTTTAATTAAATTGATAGAAGACAACACAAATACATCACATCTGAGTTTGGCCAGTTCTGATTCTGTCCTTGCACCTTTTGACTGATGTGCTTTCCTCTCCCTGCATACATACAATGCAAATCATCACACAGACAAGCATTACAATGATAGAATTCATCACTTGTGTTTTTAGAATTAGATATTTAAAATAAATGCTAACATTTCAATTTGCCAAAAGATTTTTCATAGCACAGACATAAGTTGATTTCTTATTCCTGTTTAATAATAATCGTTTGTTAAACTGCCTTAAAATATTTAGATCAAGCTAATATATACCAATCAAAAAGAACTACAAAAATAAATACTAGAAGGGATTTCAAAATACCCTGTTAAGTAAATCCATATTGCATTTCATTACTTTTCTTGACTCCTTAATACAAGCTGAAAAAATAATCCTTAAGCACTTTAGTACATTACTTAAAAGATATAATTGTTGAATAATTAAATCAAAATTCTCCTGGCATTGACTGTCAGAGAAGATGTTTGCTGTGTATTGACCTTTCCATTTATTGTTCTTTACTCAGCTATAAAATCCTCTAAGAGAAGGCTGCCTGCCTGTGAGGTAATTCCACCAAAAATATACTTAGGAATGTGATAGAAACCTGGTCTGCTGCCATTCAAAATTTCAACACACTCAGTGTGAGCTAAAGAAAACTAGGATCAATGCAGTAAATAGTAGAATTATCTATTGTAGAGCATTTCTATTCACATTCATAGCATATATTTTATTATTTTAAAATAAAGCATTTTTGTAACAGTAACTCCAGTAACTTTTTCAGGCTACTCTAGAATAACAGTAAATTGGTTTAAATTGTGGCTCTGCCTCAGGGTCGGGAAGACTGCACAAAGAGCTTCCAAGCACATGCTTGCAGGGGGGAGACAGATTGTAGACCTGGTGCTCCCTTCAATGCTAGGATGTTTGGCCAGCCAATGGTCAGGAGAGTATGGCCATTTAAGCAGGAACCATGCCCACTGTCCCATCCTACCAATCATGTGCCAGCTGGAATAGGGCATCAGGGATTAAGGCAACATTCATTGTTCCCCTTAAAAACAGAAGAAAGCAATGAGTTCACCGGTGGCATTTTGCCTGGATTTGTTGTGCCAAAGCTGATTCTGCAGGGTGCCAGAACTCAGTCAGAATGGTGATAATTCTGATTTTACTCTAAACCTATGAAAACCAGGACTAACTCATTTACAATCAATGGAGTAACCTGGGTGTAAAGCCACTGCATTTACTCAGATTGAGGCCCTATCTCTGTATTTGCCTCTCCCCGTAAAGCACACATGGCTGCAAAAAAAGCAGAAATTAACACATTGCATTTAGTTTCTCTAGATAAAAACAAGCAGAAATATAAAAATACAACCACCATTATTACAATATAGCAACACCTAGTTATTATATAGCTCTTGGTATCCATAACAGGTATACAAAGTAGACTATTACTATAGAAATCAGTGGTAATTTCAATTCTCCTATACAGCTGTGAGACCTGGGTGACCTACAGAAAATACCTGAAAAATCTGGAATGCCAGCACCAGCACTGTCTCCAGAAGATCCTCAACATAAAGTGGAAGGACTGCTGCACTAACATGTGTCCTCACAGAGGCCAATAATTTCAGTGTTGAGGCACTGACTTGCCAGCACTAACTAAGGTGGAACAGGCACTGTGAACATATGCCTAATGCACACCTACCAAAATAATATCTGTACACCTGACTCCCCAAAGAGGAATGGAAATAGGAAGACCAAAAGAAACACTCTAAAGACACCCTCATGATAAACATCAAGAGCTGTGGCATCCATATCAGAGACTGATAGACAGTAGCTGTAGACACAGCTAAATGGCAAAGATTTGACAGAGAAGGAACAATCGCTTCTGAGGAAAATTGATTTCTCCGATCACAGAAAAATGTCAGAAAAGAAAGGAAAGACAACTGTCACAGAGCAATCGTGGCCCTTCCCTGCCTCCCAACTCCAGCTGCAATATCTGCTGATGAATCTGCTCAAGGGTCAGGCTTCTCAGTCTCTAAATGACTGATATAAAATAAAATCTGGTAAATAGCTCATCCTCAACTTTTGATTGATCACCTATGCTGTTATCTATAAGCACAAGGCAATTTAAAAAGAGTGTCTTTAGATATGGAAAGCTCTGTGAATAACAGCATTGGCAATCCCTTGAAAGTTGAGGATGATCTCACTATCCCCATTTTGCAGAGAGGAAACAGAAGCACAGCTATGTGAGTGACTTACACAAGGTCATGAAGCAAAGTGGCAGGTGAGCTAGGAATAGAACAAGGATCTTCTGGGTCCCAATCTACTGCCCTTTGTAGTAGGCCCCAGTAATACCTTTTTAGTTTAGGCTCCAAAGCCTCAACCCTGCAAGGTGCTGAACACCTTTATTTTCTATTGACTTCAAAGGGAAATGAAAATACTCAGCACTCTGTAAGACTGAGCCTCAGTAGTTAAAACTGTGCCTAACTTCAAGCCTGTTCACAGTCCTGTTGAAGTCAATATGAGCACTGGACTGGATCCACCATGAAGAGGTGAGTGTTATTCCTGATTTTGTCATTGGCCTATTGGGCAACCACGGCCAAGTTACTTAACTTCCCTCTTCCACAGTTTCCCTATCTGTAAAATGAGGATAATGGCCTCTTTTGTTAAAGTGCTTTGAGATCTTCTGATGAAATGTGCTATATAACATTAATACCTATTATTATATAGTGCTTTAGATCATTAAGAATTATATGTTATTATTAATGAGACTACTTATATGCTCAAATTTGGGTATGTTGCAAACTCAAGGTCTTACTACATTATACACAAAATGCACATGCTGCATGCTCTGATCTGATCTATGGGAAATATGTTTTATTTTGGTCATGAAGTTTGGAGAAAAGAAATCTTTAGTCAAATATGACACCCCACTTCCTTCCAGAAATGGCAAGATATTACTTTAACGTCCTTTATGAGTGAAGTTAAAAGATTGAAACAAGACACTCATTGATTGCATGATAAATGGAATATAATTAATAAGGTGAAGAGAATAACACAAAATCAATGTATCAATTTTGAAATAAATGACTTTCCTTGAGTAATAAAAAAGGAAATGGAAGTTGTTTTCTTTCAAATGGATGCATGTAGGCAGTAAACATGTCTCCATAATTTATACAGTAAATCAAAAATTACATGTGCTGTTTAGAAAGAGATCTCAAAAGCTGTCCTGGTCATGTGAGCAGGAAGTAGACAAATACTCTTTGAATATGCAAAGCAAACCTCAACTTTGCTTGCTATCCAGATGGCTTGACTGTGTAGTAAAAAGCTAAACTGTATTGTGATTCCTGAATGAGAAATGATTAACACACTTTCCATTTTGCTTCATTCACAGAACCTCAATAAAATGGATGTCCCTCTTTCCTTCAATGTAATCTTTCATGGTATTATAAATTGGGAAGAAGCAGCAAAAAAAAAAAGGGGGGAGAAATAGTTTATGACCTTCTGAAAAAGAAAAAAAAAGAACCTTAAAACCTAGAAGCAGCATGCCAATGTATAAGTAGCTCTATTTTCCTCTTCAAACACTAAAAAAAGTATGCAAAAGGTAACTTATCCTCTTATGAAGTACAAAGAAATCTGTTAAAGCTATTTCAATAAAAAGAGCAATTCTGCTAAGAAGTGTATCCTTTAGTTAAACATATTGTTTAGAAATTCTGAACAACAAAAGATTAGACACAACATATATAGTCCCACCATGTTATGCAATCTTAATAGTAGGATCAGTTATTTATAGTCACTCTAACAACTGGGTTGGTTGCTAGTTATCTCTTTTTTCTTTGAATCATGTGCAATTAATGTCAAACCTTTAACTGACACATAATATCATCACAAAATAGAACTGTTTTTACTAAAATGCTTCAGAATTATCCTTAGAACGGGAAGTTTCCTTCCTTTGTGATCTTTATTTTTAAAAAGTCATGACAAACATGGTTAAATAAACAAGCAAGTCTGTATAACCATTACAGTCAGACCAAATGCTCCAGTTACTCAGAAACGCAGAAAAGCTCTGATATAACATAATCTCAAAATCACTGTTATGCTCAAATGAAGGTTGCTAGCTGGATTTCATTAGTCTGATTAAATACCATTCAACTGTGGTGTGTTTTATGATTTGATGAAAACACAGAACTATCAAGGAAGAAGTAGAAATGTAAGAATTTAGTATTCTTGCAGATATGAAGAAAAAGAAACTGCAGATTGTATTAAAAAGTGACTTGATATTACAAAGTTCCAAAGGGGCAGCCATGTTAGTCTAGTCCAGGAAAAAAAAAAGAGTCCTGTGGCACCAGACTAACAGATTTATTTTTTGCATATCTGTTAGCCTTTAAGTGCCACAGGACTCCTTGGGGGGGGGGGGTGGTTTGTTGTTGTTGTTGTTGTTTTGATTTGTTTTTGTTTGGGTTTTTTTTGTTTGTTTGTTTTTTTTTGATATCACAGAAACCCAGCGAAACCAAGTCCGGGAATCCATCTTCAACAGTGAACTTATTAAAACTTGATCATGGCTGCAAGATGAAGAGTAGATTCTGAGCATATCTAAAGTTGAAAGACACAATAAACATCAAGGACAACTATAAAATATCATTTGGTTGGCTCAACTGGCAAGACTTAGAGTGAATCTACATGGAAACAAGAATGCTGTTGCAACATTAATTTGGGCTTCAATATATATGTATAAAAGTGCTACCAATCTTCTCCTCTCCCTTTCCCCCTCTCACTACAAGGGATGCACAGATAGCAACAGATGACAGAGGGGTGCATGCAGTTAGGATTTTCTCTCTTCTAAATAAATTTCTTGCTTTCTTAACTCATTACATGTGGCATCATTAGACTATTAATGGTTAAAATGGGATGATAGTCTTTTAAATGAATTCCAGAATGCAGAATATGACTCAGAATTATTGAAAATTAAGCATTGTTACCTTAGGGTCAGTGCTAAAATAGGCTTCTAACTGTTTATTAAAAAGCAGTGACTTCTGGTTCGGACACAGAAATCTTTCCAGTTTTGATACAACAATGGACTGTGTTGTAAAAGTAGAAACATCTGCTGTTATAGCCTCCCGCCTTTTTTTTTGTTTGTTTTTTTACATTTTTATACCATCTCTCAACAGGTTTTTGACATTCTAATTAAGAGAAATACTCATATAGTTTGTAGATTCCTAAGTGCCTAAAGTCTTATGATTGTGATGCAAATATACTACTTAAATCTTTTAGCCTGCTGAAGCTGATACTTTAGAATCACATTAGCTTTGCTTTCTCTGTCACTCATTTAACAATTCTTGTTGTATATCTAAAAGACTCCCGTCTTGTCTGGTAGGTTTTAATGGTAGTACTATGCTCCAAGAAGTTCCTTCTTCAAGAAAAATCAAGCTGACAATAGCTAATGCCACCAAATCCTATTGGCAGACTTTTTGTAATTCATCTTTGCAGAGTTACATCATCCACTTCACCAGCAGCTATGTAATAGCAATAAATTTATTGGTAGTTTAGTACTTAGTAATACAGTTCATTAGATCTGGAGGTAAGTATTTCCAGAATTGGCACATGGAGAATTTTGGCATTCTGTTAAAAATTCTTTATTTTGCTTGCTCGTGCAATGTTTACAATCAGTGTCTAAACACACTGTCCTTAATAAGGCATAAGCTTTCTCATGAGTCCCCCTGTGAAGATGCTAAATGATGAAGTCATACTGTTTTACTTTGTGCAACCAGTGAGCCAATTGTCCTTCAGGGCTTTGAGATTTCAACAGTCACTGTTGCATTGTGTGATCATTTTGAGTAATAAACCTTCTCCTATAGCGGTAATGATGAAAGTGATCTATTGATCTGACAATGGCCAATAGTTCTTTTCTTGTGACACAATAATGTTCAGCAGCAGCATAGAGAGTTCAATTATAATATTAAACTACTCTCCCTCTAGTTTCTGTGTTCCTAACACAGTATTGTTCCAAATCCTAAATCACTAATATTAGTGTCCAGAAAGAAAGCTCTTTTTTAGGATGGGTAACCTAAGATTAGTGCTGTTATTAGTGTCACTTCCAGCTGCTGGAAGCCCTTTTCACATTTTTCAATATGGGTAAATACACATTCCTTTTTAAGAAACTGGTGCCATAAACTGACACCATTTGCAAATTTGTAGTATTAGAAACATTGTTGCACAAATCCATTCGACTGGTAAATGTATCACCTTGAACTTTGATCTCAGATGATTTACCAAGCTATGTGGATCAAGCCCATTAGTATTTTAATTGGAAACTATCAGAAGCTTCTGATTTATTAGGCAACACTCTCCCTTTTTCAAGAGCATTGAAATAATGCATTAATAAGAAGATGTTAAGTGTGCACCAGGTTCCAAAGGGCTTTCAGCTGAGATTTCAGTCAGAACTGTTGTGTTAACCACAATGGTCACTAAAATAAGCAAGGAGTCCTCTTCATCAGACTAAGTGGGATTTTCTCCCATGAAAGCTCATGCGATAAAGTGCCACAGGACTCCCTGCTTGTTTTGCTAAACTAGACTAACACGGCTACCCCTTTGGAACTTGTCACTAAAGATCTCATGGCAATCTTTTCAAATGTAAGCAAAATAACTTGCGGTCTTCTCCCTGTTCCAGATCCAAGTATCTGGTGCAAGGACATTTCCTTCTTTCATATTCTTAGCTCCTTATTTGCTCCATATTCCACTGCATAAACAAATGCATTCACCTGTGCATTCATCAGCTGTTTGCAACCAAAATCTCTGACTGATTTCTGTCATGCCAGCATTTACTTTTGCTGCTAAGGGAGCCTGTTCACCATTTATTGTTTCTTATATTATCTATTAGCATGTATGGTCTCTGTCATCTCACTTTTAATTTTTCTTTTTTATAATATACAGCATCTTTCAAGGCAAAGGTTTCTTAAATACTTCACAGACTATACGCAAGGGGGAGAGCAGGAAAAGGTCCATAGATCCTACCAATGGAGGGGGGAGTTGCACATACAAGTATTGGCTCCTGGGTGCTGGACACCCATAGTATGTCACTGGTTTATGTGCAAAAGTCACAGTTTTAGACACTATTCTGACCCATAAAAACTCAGTTCAGCTGCCACCTAGTCCTGCAGGTACCTAAATTCACCTGCACTTAAGTTTTCTGTTTAAAAATTAAGTTCTCTAGGGTTTTTTTTTTTCCTTTTTCAAAGTTTAAGCCAAAGCTAGTAAATGATAAAGGTTTCTTTACTTTTATCTTCAGTGTATAGTTCACTAGAATTAGAGCATATATTTTGAGCTAAGACATGATAGAACTCTTCAGGAACATCCAGAAATCAATGTCATAAGCTATCAGTTTCTTCAGACAATTCTAGCACAACACTAGAACTGCACTCTAGCAAAGTTTTGTTGATCCTCGACACCAACAGAATTATTTAAAAGTGTTATTATGCTTAATATTTCTGTTTTTACTGACAAATTGCTTAGCAAGAAAAGTCCAGGTTCCTTTAACCTGGCACCAAGAACTAGTCCTTTCTATTACTGAAGAGTTTTATCTGGCTTCTTTCAAAACGGGCAAAGTGAGTTTCTCAAAATGTATTTTACTTCAAAGCTGACTGGTCTCTAGCGTAACAGATAACCAGCTATGTTCTGTAGATACATTCCTCAGTTCTTACATTTGCAGACAATGGCACTGTTTCTCCAAATGTTTAAACACAAAATTAACTAAACTGAATGGTCATAGTGGTTCCTTCCGGCCTTGAACTTATTAATCATACCTATAAAGTAAAAAATAAAGTAAGTATTTGTAGAAATTGGGCCAGAGTAAGAATGTAATTAGATTCCTCTGTCTCACCAGGATTTACCGGGTTTCTTGCTAAAGAACAATAGGCTTAATTCCTCACTTAACAGCTAGGATGCGGGGGGTGGGATAGGGGGAGAGGACAGGTGTGTCTTGGAGTCAGTTACAGTTCTCAGATTCTGAGTTGCCCAACCCCTGAACAAGTTAAGTTGGTATAGCTTTTATGACTATTCAGGGAATAAAGCTCAGTGGTGATATCTGCCTACTTTGTGTAAAGCTTGTGTCATACATGCTAAATAAACTTCACAGATTTGAGAATATGATTGCTTATATTGTGACTCAATCTCAAATCCCCGACCCTTCGTTCTTCCCTAAAACTTTTGATTCTTGAAATTTGAATTTTTTAAGGATGTTTTGGTCCTTCATTCATCTTTTTCTCTAGTCCTGATTATTTTTTACTAGACCCTTTCCCTAAGTATTTCTTAGTTTTTATATGTGCTTCTTATTCACAGGACAAGTATTTAGTTTTTTTCTTTCTGGCAGCACTTGATTTTGAACTGTTCTCCTTTATTTTGGGTGATTTGCATTTATTTTGCTAACTTGATTTCTGCTGAGTTTCACATGGCCCTTAATGATTCTTTATTTCCACCTAGATGTTGAAAATTCCAATGAAGTCCTTGTCATATGATACCAGAACAATTTCTGCTACCTTCACAAGTCCTTTGTTAATCCCATTCTCACACAAGTTGTAGTGAAACAGATGTATAGTCCCATGGCCCTTTATAAAGACTCAAAAGATTTAGCCTTAGGCAGTTCTGTCTTTTCTTCATATTTATACTGTAAAGAATATCCAGACAAAGGGGAGCTCTTTTTTTCTGCATCAGGATTGCAGGATCATGAATATATTGCTGCACGTTCATGTGTGCACATAAACATAGACATGGGCAGATGTGATTGTTGCCATCTAGTGCCTACTCTCAGTTTATGTTGCTCTGTAATGGTTGCGTGAAGCCAACAATAAAAATAAAGAAATCTAGCTAAAGTTATCACAGAGAATGAAGGGAGAGTTTCCTTTATTTCAAGTGGCAGGGACTTATAGTTTTTGAAATTAAAAAAAAAAGGAGACCATTCTATTGCTCATGTTTTGTAGTGTATATTTGTGGTTTAGATCTACAGTATTTTTATACCTTGCTGACTAGAGGGTCAGAACTGTCAATATCTACTATTCAGATGGTCTAAGCAGCTTTTAATTCTTTGTTGTTATGGGACTGGTCCTTGCTGGCTACAGGACAGCAATGAAGCAGATACAGAACGAGGGAGGCTCAGTGAAGCTGTCTACAGTACTTAAGGTTAAAAATACAAACTTCAGAGAGTCTGACGAAGTGGGATTTTCTCCCATGAAAGCTCATGCAATAAATAAATTTGTTAGTCTTTAAAGTGCCACAGGACTCCTTGCTTTCTTATTAAAAGCACAGTATGTTTTTACCTTAACTCCAGAATAAAAACAAGACAAAACAGTAAGGATCTGCCTTAAAGTCAGAAAAAAACTAGAAATTCATAGCTAAGCTTTAGACCACCAGTGTCTAGGCGCAAGAGGTCACAGCTCCATGATGCTGCAAATGATACCCTGTTGTGACTAGATAGTGGTTTGATCCTTAAATGAGATTTTCCTTGCTTTGGTAGGTTTAACACGGATCCTTTATTGTCTCTTTAATGCAGTTTCTTTGAACGATGATATTTTCTTATCCTTAGCACAGTCCTCACACTAAATTTGAATGGACAGACTGAAGTTTAATGCAATGAATGTTAGAGATTCTCAGATTTTAAAACATAAACAACATTGAGAGCAATATTTTGCATTTTTGTAGGGCCATACAACCTTCAGGTTTGAAAGCAGTATATGGATATCATTTAATATCACTGAAACCTAGACATGTACATCTCCCAGAACTCCCCAGCACAGATGGTGAACATCCACACTTTTGTGTCTCTTCGGGAAGTGCACCGGTGTACTCCCCTGTACACCAGTCCTCTCCTCTTCCTTAGGGGATGCAATAATGCTTGTCCCTTAAATGGACAAGGGAAAAGAAGACTGCATCTGAACTTAACTAGCAGTGCTGTGTATAATCATGTTTCCTTTTTTAATGTCAATGACTGTACAAATATTACATTGCAACAAGTAGCATCATAAAAACTGAATTCAAGAGTGATTTTGCAGGGCAAAATTAGAAAATTTCAAAGAAAGTTGTACACTCTGATGTCATTGGCTCATTGTGCAAAAACACTAGTGTTGTGTTTAAATAGAAAGAAAAAAAATCATATTAATTATAGTTGTGAGAAATGGTTCACATAACCATTTGTGGACACAAAAAACCTTCGTAGGACTAGTAATATTGGGATATCCTTACTGGATCAGACCAGCAATCTACTTAATCCAGTGTCCTATCTCTGACAGTGACCAGCATTAGATGCTTCAGAGGAAGATGTAAGAAACCGTGCAGAAGGCAGTTATGAAAAAAAAAAACTGACGAGAAAGCTCCCTCCTAATTCCCAAAACCTGGCTTCAGCTGTATAACTCAATAATTTATATGAACCAAAACCCTCCTTGTTTTAATATTTACAATGACAACTATGGATATAAATTCTATTTTGAATCCTGATCACCCCTTGGCTTCAATGATATCTTGTGGCAATGAGCTCCAAAGTCTGGTGTGCATGTGCTAAAGCATTTCATTTTTATTGCTTTCAAATTTGTCATTCTTTAATTTCTTTGAATGACCTCTTGGCTGTGTACTAAGAGGAAAGGAGAATCTCAGTCCCTAAACTACCTTCTCTACATCATTCATTATTTTCTGTATTTTTATCAGGTTTCCTTTGATTAATCTCCTTTCTGAGTTAAAGCAACCCCACACTTTAAAATCTCTCTTTATATAAGAATTTTTCATTGTATCTAATAATTTTCATCACCTTTTTTAATATATGATCATCAGCATTAAGGTTTTAAAGGTGATCTACATTCTGGTATACCAACAAAGCTATCAGAACATCTTCAGAGCGTTTCCAAAATTCTCCAAAGACATTGTGAACAGAATGAAGCAAACAGTGGCCATTTGCAAGCACTTCTAAGGGACTCAGCAGAAAATCAGGCACCAAAAAGTGTCTCAAGATGTGTACCAAATAACTGAGGTATCCAAAATCATGTCATTTTTCAAAAGAAAATGAAAGAAAAAACACCCCTGATTTTTTTTTATTTCCACCAAAGAAAGTTTCTTCATGTAATCTACAAGTCAAATTCTCATCTCAGTTACACTGGTGTTAATCAAATATGATTTTATTGAAGTAGACGGAATTGCATGGCTTACATGATGATAAACTTAGAAGAGAATTTGGCTGTGCATCTGCTTGATTCAACTTGTCATACACACTAACATTTCAGGTGCCAATTTCAAGAGATGTGATATAGACAAAGTATTTGAAGTTCAGTTTGATTTGTTTGAGTGACAGTGACAGGGTAACAGTACGTGTTTTCTATTTAAATAAGGTTTCTATTTAAATAAGAAAGCTTATGTTTTTACGTGCATCTTCACAGAAAGATAAATAGGTAGTGTTTGTGGATCTGCCTTTGCACTCAGCCAAAAAGTTTTTATTTATACACATACATACATACACACATACACACACACACACATGAAGGAAGGGGGAGGTTTCTTCAGGCATCACAGAGAAAACAAAGCTTTTGTAAAGACAGTAGGTTGTGAAAACTCTAAACATAGACCAGCTGAAAAGCACACAAGTAATAATACTATAGATTAGCTTCCCTAAGGTGCTGAGTCCTGATATTGGTCCTTGTTAAGTGCTGTAATATGAAGCAAAAATAAGTAATTGTTTATGTAATACTTGAATTTATTCTATGAATTTCTGAAAGATTTCAGGAGAAAATATGATTGTCTTTCTGTTGCTAAAATGAGCACAACCTGCAAGACAGCCAATTGAGTATGTGTGTTGCAGTTAAGAAATAAAAAGGCTAAATGTAATAGATATATCTGTTTTAAACTAAAAATAATTAAAGAATGAATAATCTTGTTGATTTCAGGTTAAAAAAAGGTTACGATCTGAAAAATATTTTGCTTATCAATTCAACATACGGTCTTTGCTTTTCTCCTTGAGATACAGACAGAATGGAATTCTAAAGCTGTGAAATTTCACGTAGAGTTTCTTGCCTTGTAGCATAAATTTCACTGAATAATACAGAGCTCTTGTTTTAAAAGACACTTTCTTGCTACAGAAAATGTGGAATCTTAAGGCTCCAAAACTATATTAGTCACTTTCATTTTACATGCTACAGAAAGTGTCTGATTGCATATGAATTATTGTCAGTAAAACCAGTTGCCTTTATTACTACTGAGAGACCAATTCTAAAGCAACAGGCATAACCTTTCCAGTTAATGTAATAAAAAATGCGATCACTAGTTAAAAAACGAACCATTACCATGCATTCTCCAACGCTCTCCCACCCAATATTTGAAGGTCTCGCTCAATGACTTTAATGTTCTTTTTCATGGTGTATTAGTTAATAATACCAATGGCTGGAAATTAAACCAGACAAATTCAAATTAGAAATAAAGTACTTAAAAAAGAGAGAAAGGTGGTGATTAAGCATTGGAACAAACTACCAAGAGAAGTGACAGATTCTCCATCTCTTGATATCTTCACAGTAAGACTAAATGCCTTTTTGGAAGAAATGCTATAGTCAAACACAAACTATTGGGCTCAGTTCAAGGGTAATGGTATGAAGTTCTATGGCCTGTGTTATATAGGTCAGACAAGATGATCAGCTGGCCTTAAAATCTCTAAAACATTCACCAAACTGTCATAAATTACAACAGAAAACTCCACATGTTCTGCTTTGGCACCTGTCTTGGCAAATGTCCACTGTATGCTATTTTTTTTTCATAAACTTCAATACTCAAATGAGCTATATACTGCTTAGACAGGCTTGCAGAAAACACAAAATCTCAATCCTATCTTTTGGGGTTTTTTTTGTTTCCTCAACTATAAATAGGATCCACGCACTGATCTCATGATATTACATATAAATGGAAACAAAAAACCCATAATCCTTTAGCCTCACAAATATATTTAATTAAATTCCACCAGTATAAGTTCTCACACTACTTTAAAATTCCATCTACTCCAAAGGTTTACCCCTGATTTATGTGGGTGTGAGACCAGCATCAGGTCTATAGTCCATGCTGTCATGAAGACTAACAAAGATAACTAGAAGAACTAATTAGCAAATTTTGATCTCAGTTACATAGACATCAATCCCGTGACTCCTAAGGGATCCCAAATCTGTACAAATATTTTGTTAAGTGAGTAAGACAGAGATAAGACGATAAACAGACTAATTAAAAGGGATCACAATTTATTTCCATATCTCCTACAATCTTTAGTGAAATAGTCCCTGTTGTAATCCAGTTTTTGCTAGAAAAGAATTTATCATAAAGTCAGCAGAACCAGACTGATGGCAGAGGACATTGACCAAGTTTGGAAGGATTATTATGTGAGGTGGGAGCTAGGAGAAAGTCAGTGGATGTTGAAGAACACTCAGATTAGATAAAGCCATCTTTCTGCTAGAGTTGTTAATGACACCAAAATTTCAATCTCTGTATCCACTAAAAGAAAGGGCAGAAAATGCAGCTGAACTGGACAGATACTGAGATAAAAGATATATATTCTGGAAAAAGAAGGGTATGAGAATATGGAGTTAAATTAAAAAACGGTCAAAAATAAAAATTATCCATGGATTGTAAGGAATCAAATAACAATACAGCATGCCTTTACAGGAGGTATATACTTCTTCCACAGGATCTAATCTGATTCTTTTTACTGAGGCAAAGCACCCACTTAAATTGATGTGAGTTGTGCAAAATCACAACCACAGGGTATCATACCAAACTGTTGATTAATTTGTTAGGTAATGTTTGTGCAATCTTTTCAAAATAAAAAGTGCTCCATTTTATTAAATTACAAGAGATGCTGAAAATTCTGATCACAGATATGGAATTGTGAAGGCAAACATGCACAAATGCATGCACTCTTTCAAATTATGTAAGTAGTAACTGACACCTACTTGCAAATCAAGTGCTTTTGTACACACATGATCATTCTGTGCCTAACTGGCCATTACCCACAAACACACACCATTTACATGCACATCCGATATTTGTGTTCAAAATTTTGGTGCATTCAGTTGCCCATGCTTGCTTTTAAAGTTTGGAAGTGTGTGTATACACTTAACACATGTAAAAATATATGCTGTAAATATAAAGGGACAGATTCAATACATGCAGCTGCTTAGATACCATAGCACAGATGTCTGTGGGCCAAAATCAGCAGTAATGTCTGCCAGTGGTTCCCAGTCTTTTCTTGGCCATGGCACACTCTACCACCTTTAAGTATTTTGAGGCACACCCCCATATAGTCTCTAAATGAACTTATTAATATTCATGAGCTAATCCAGAATTCTTTGTGTAGTTTTTCAAAAAATTCCATGGCACACCTGATCACACCTGTCAGCACACCTGTGTGCCACAGCACACTGGTTGGGAAACACTGAAGTATACAGTGGTGCACATCATGTATCAGGAATAAATTGGTCATAAAACATATTGTGGGGATAGTGGCAGAGAACTGTAATTCACACTGGTTTAGCACTTAGTGGTTGTGTAAAACGTGCCAAGAAGGGAGGAGAAGTATGCAGCAAGAAAAACAACAGGAGAGTAAAAAATAGAGCAACACATTCCCTGCTCCAAACACAGTGTCTAATCCTCAGCTGTTCAAAATCAAGCAAAGCTCCATAGAAAGACGCCAATTTAGACTTACATTGACACTATCCCCAACATTTCCAGACAAAGTCCTGGAGTGAACAGGTGCAATTTCTATCATCTTTGGTCTCCACACAGTACCTAGTGTGGTTTTTCACATTCACTAAGTACCATAGCGGTGTAATTTACACTTATTTCAAAACTATCTTACAATTTGCAGCCCTGATTCTGATACACTGATAAAAATCAGGAGTAACTCCACTAACCTGAATGCCATACAAACATGCAAAAACAGAGAACGTAAGATGAGAATCAGAGCCTGCATGTAATTTACACTGAAAGTTGGTAACTGCTAAATTTGGTCCATCAGATGCAATTATAAATAATGGGTATATAAAAAAAAACTGCACCTGATAGTTATTGCATGAAAATAAGACACACTAAAATAGCTCAGTGTTGCTGGGTCATCTTATCCAGCTAAAGAAAATGTATTTCTATAACAATCCACAGCAGAGTTTCTCAGCCTTTAGTGGACACACCTAAAGGTATTCATTACTTTACATGGAACGCATAATGAAAACTTCTTTGAAAAAGCTGGTATAGACTGGCTGGCATGTTCATATTATCTATGTACAACGCATTCCTGTGAAAATTATTCAGGAAAGTGAATTAAATAAAATTTTACAAATATAACATGCATTTATTCCTAAAAAATAGATTCATTATTATGCACACAACTTAAAACTGAAAATGATATTTACTCAAGTTTCAGTGGGAATTTTGGGCCAGCATTTTCAAACAAAGTTAATCTATTCTTTGTCAAAGAAAGTCTTATTATGGAAGCTATATCCTAGCAAGTTTGATGCCGGCAGTAACATGAGCAGGAAATTTAAAATACCCCAGCTGCAACAAAAGAGCAAAGGGGCAGTACATACTGATGCACAACTGGAAGTTTTGCAGTTCAGGCATTTTAAATCTCCCAGCACGTCAGCTCACTATTGCTTCTTTCTCCCCTCCGTCACCCCACATAACTACCCCACACATGGGGTGGGATCAGGGTTGGTCGCAGAATGTCTTCATTATGTCCACAGAGCACCAGCGTTCCACAGAACACGAGTTGAGGAACACTGATCTAGAGAAAGTGCTTGTTACTGATTGATGATGCAAAGTTGATTTTAAATATAAATCAGTATTATGTATGGGAGATTAGTGTATACCCTCCCTCTCCCACTAAAACAATCACTTTTTCTAGTCACTCCAATTGGAACAGGTCAGGCAGAAGTTAAAATTATCTTAACAGCCCAGTTGATTCCTTGTAAAAATATATATGGAAGGCCTTCAATAAATATGAACACAATGGATTGTGGACTTCACACATTTCTTGTTAAAATAATGTGGATACTTGATAAAGTATTTTTATTATGATATGTTCTATAGTATAGCATAATTGTTACCTTAAACTAGCAGTAAAAATATAAATTGATCAACATATAAATCAGTTATTAACTATAGAAGACCAAATGGACAGCAGCTTTACTTGGATTATGACCTGTTAGAATGTACATACACATGAATGAATGTTTTAATAATAGTATTTTGAATTCACCAGCACTGCATTTATAGTAAAGGAAGCTTTAAAGAAATCATTGATTCTATATTAAATACAGAATAATATTTAATATGAAAATCAAGATTTCATGCTGTCCAAATATCATATTTTCATGATGGGATTGATCTGGCTCCCATTGACTTCGACTGGAGCTTAGCCAGAGATTTAAGTCCCAGATCATCAGTGCACATAGACACATGCTTAAGATCATTTTAATTCAGCAAACAGCTAAGCATGTGTTTAGCTTTGATCACATACATAAATCCCATTGTAATTAGTGTGATTTAATTATGCACTTAAAGTTGAGCACTTGCTTACTTACTAAGGACAGATAGCTGAACAGGAGCCTTAACCCAAGCAGGAGTTCATTTTATAGGCTCAGATTTGACAGCCCTTAGCTTCCCAGTCCTACTATCTTCAGCGGGCTATACATACACAAGGGCTGCAGATTCAGGCCCATATTTTGTAATTATAATTAGGTTCTAATTTCCATGACACACATGGAAGTGGATTGTTACACTGAAAGCAGTAAACATTTATTAAGTCATTGGAGAGCAGGGAAGAGTGAGTTTACAAAACCAAGATCTGATCCTGCAGTCATTTGCTACCAGGTGTACTACTTACTACCACTAGTAGTCTCAGCGGTACTTTTGCTAGTTGAAGGTGTTACCTTCAATTTTTTTTAATCTTCAGTATAAGGATATGGGTACTGAATATTTTTTTAAAAAATATATCTTTTTTTTGTAAATGTTTTTCTGCTTGTGGAGTTAAGTATCCAGGTGGCAATAAAAACAAATAGCTTTCAATAGTTAGCTTAAAAACCGATATAAGAAATCTCTCAATCTGATCTCACTTGCTCCGTATATTGAATGACAAACTAATTTTGCAGTCATCCATGGAATTTCCCATGAAAGTTACTAAGTCCAAGATCTTGCAAAAAAGCAGTAAAAATATTTTTAAATTCCTGTAAACAATAAAGGAGAGGATATACAAACATCTCCACAGAAGAATGAAGGCTTACCCAAGAAGAATTCTTAGGTATCCAGCAACCACAACTACCTTACTACTCACATGTAGATTTTGATCCAAATGTGTCCTTTAGACAAGATGCAAAAGTGAGGTCCTCACCACTCTAAGATCCATGGAACACATTGCATGGAAGTCCTGATGTCTTGATCACGTTCAAGTACTGTACATGGACTGTATTTCTATTCCAGCCTAAATAAAATTTCCCCATAAATTCAATTGAATAAAATAATCTTCCTCACTTTCTGCTCTGAACTGTTCTTTGTGTTATTGTATGCTATTAAAATATTTCCTGGGTCAATGCACAGGTGACTGCACTACAGTATCAGACAATCTGATCACTACATAGAACGTAATTAGTAAATACAATGACAGCAAAATGCTGCGAATCTTTTGAAATTAAATGCTTTACAAATGTAACATTATTTACAGCATTATTACTATGCTACATTATCATGTTGCAAAGGATCCAAAACAACTGAATAATCAAATAAATAAAGTACAAAATAAGGGAAATCTGCAAAAGCCTTAACATCGCATCTGCCTGTAATTCCCTCAGTTTCAGTTCAACTGTAACCTCATAATGTTATGTTGTGCATTGTTTAATCTAATCTTCTAACATACATTACAGCACTTCTATAATAAGGTTATTCAGCCAACATTAATTTGCCTTGCAGATTGGAAAGTATGAAAATGGGGTAATTTCTAGTTTCTCCTTTGCATTACTGACTGAAAACATAACAGAAGCAGCAGAAGAAATTAAGGGAGGGGGGAGATGGATTAAAATTAAGAGAAAACAAAGATTTGTAAATATCAATGAGACAAAGACTTACACTTGTTTGCGGGGACTGCAAAACATTTGTTAGTTTTTGATGGTAGGTGGTTTTCTGCTTGTTAAAAGGAAGATCCTTAGCGTTCATGTTTAGAAAAGACAACTAAATGTCTTTTGCTCTGCTTTCTTATCTCCAACACCAGAAACCATTTCACTCATCAACCACATTTACATGGAAATCATAGCTTGAACTTTCCATGACTTCCAGAGATCAGTAACAGTCAATGAAAAGTGAGTTATACTTCTGATCACTTGACTCATAGGACAGTTGTATGCATATTTTTGCACAAATGTGCTTGAATCTAAATAGTGGGGTGAAGGGATCCCGGATATTCCAAAAGCATCACACCAAAGACAGCTTACTTAACCTACATTCAATCTTGCTAATGTAATAATGAGTCTTTTAAAAGGATCATTTTAATTCCCCTATCTGCAGCAATAAAGACTGTGTACAGCTAATCTAGTTTGCCCTTTCAATTAAACTTGTTTAGGACGTTCTATTTAGTCAGCTCCCTGAATGGGTCATTAAAATTCTTGTTCTGTAAGAGTTGTGTGCAGTGCATTGTTGTTTTTAAATTCCATTAAATCCAAATGGTCTTTATCGCCCCATGACCACTGTGACTTCAATCAGCCACTTTAATTACCTTACAATATTGTGAGCAGAAGTGGCAAAGACAAACAGGAAGGGCTGTGACGTTATCAAATTGAAATCTTCCGCTGTACTGTTTAATCTGGACCAGTCGATAACAACGCTGCTCACCTTCTTCCTTTCTTCCTGAGGCTCTTAACCTTACTCCTCCAAAGATTGTCACTGTTGTGTTTAAAACGGATTTTGAATCTTTCACTCTGAGGACTTTAATGCACATTGAAGGCTCCTTGCCCTTAGCAAGTAAAATTTTCCCTGGCTCCAAATAAACAAAGAAATACAGCAGTTCTGTACTGGAGGAGCTGAACCCAACAGTTCTTTCCTAGATTGCACCCTTCCACTGATTTGAAGCCCAATACTTCCTCTCCTCTCTCCCCCACCCATCATAGGTTAAATACATGGAGAAAGAATAGAATAGAATAGATCCTTTCAGACTTAAACTCAGTTTGACTTTACCTTCCCAGTCATGGGACTGCAATAGTCACATATTTAGTAATTTCCATGGAAGAGGAAGCAAATGGAAAGAAACTTCACACTGGAGACACGTAATCCATGTAGAGAGTAATAAAACATTGTTTCCCAGGAGGTGTAAGCATATGTCTGAAGAGCTTGTAAACTAGATGATGCCAGTGTCCAGGAAGTCCCTATATCAATGGTGGCCAAACTTAGGGAACTCGAGAGCCAAGCAAGTTGATTATTAAACCTTCGAGAGCCGCACTGAGGCATATAGCTATATACTTTTACCTACTCCAAAATTACTAAATTTAAAATTCATTGCACACTTTAATTTTATCATAAAAAGACGACAAATACTGATCCTAATTAATGTCAGATTCTAATAATTAGTTCAGATTACCATGAAAACTAGCCCTATACAGTAAAAACTTAGCTGCTGCTCAGTGTAGAAGACTGCAGTGGAGAGTTATTTAAAATCCTGACCATGCTGCACTTCTCCCCACCATCCCGACCCCCTCCTGAACTCCTAGGCTGGGGCTGCTTTCCTAAACTGATTTGTTGACATTCTTCTAGGAGCCACAATTTTTCATTCAAGAGCCATGTGTGGCTCCCGAGACACAGTTTGGCCACACCTGTTACCTAGTGTCTTTACTAGTTTTAAATACTATCTGGAAAAATGAGTATCTGGTACATTGCTGGATGCCCATACAAGTTGGTATGAGCAGCTCATTCCAGTTGTTGACCAGGTAACGTCTTCTACGTTCTTGGTGGAAACGCCCATGAAAAGAAATCAGAAGCAATATCTGGGCACCAAAGGGGCAGCCCTGTTAGTCTAGTTCAGTAAAACAAACAAGGGGTCTTGTGGCACTTAAAGACTAATCAATTCATTTATTGCATGAGCTTTCCTGGGAGAAAATCCCACTTTGTCAGATCTTCACTGAAGAAGCACCTGTTGTGCAGTAATTCCTGTCACAGAGCACCATTAGAAGGAGATATGAGTTTTCTGGTCTAGTTTTTGAGACTCTACCACCACTTTCAGTTGTTTTCTGAAGCACTGGATCTGTTCTCTACTTTGATGAATAGCAAACAGGCAACTTCAGTACTTGAAAGAGGTGATAATGGGAACAGATTCAAATACTTTTCATGAGATGGGCTCAGTTCAGAGTTCTTGCAGTTCTGACAGTTCCTTGTTCTAGCTCCTTCCCCTAGAACAGTGGTGCCCAACATGTTCTGTGCTGTGGCACACCTTGCTACTTTTTATTAATGTGAGGCACACCACCATATAATTTCCCAATGAACTCATGAATATTCATGAGCCAATGAACCAATCCAGAGCTCTTTGAGTAGTTTTTCAAAATATTTTGTGGCACACCTGCTCAGACCTGAGGGCACACCTGTGTGCTGTGGCACACTGGTTGGGAAACACTACCCTAGAAAGTCAGCTGGACCCTCCTTTGCTAAATCCTCACCTGGGACAAAGTCCAAGCAATTGAAGAATAGCTAGCTCACCACATTCAGCTAATTCCCCCCACATGCTCAAAATCAGTTATTGAAGGTCCACAACACTGACCAACAAAAAGTACAATTCCTCTAGAAAGTGACATCTGGATTCTCAGCTTGGATTCTTTTGTGTATGCAAATATAACATTTTGTGATTTCATTTCCCTGTAGGTGTGTTTTTACAGTGACATTGAACATAAAAAGGAGAGAGAGAGGGAGTGGCACTATTAAAGTGTGGGAGATTGCTATCACGTCAAGAGACCAGCCATGATTCACAGTTCTGTGTCTTTAATATACATACACAGACAATGAGGGAATTAGGGAAATGTAAATTAACCCATTGTGATCACTTTTATTCTTATTCCAACCAGTTGTTAGGCAGATCCCAGTGCATGACTCACGCAAAGTGTGGGGAATCTATCTGGCCTCAGATTCCTGCTGTTCAATACAGAAAGGGCCTAACATAAATCATAAACCCTAAAAGATGTGATTTTAATAAGATGAGGCATTTTAAAATGTACAGAACAACTAAAATAGGTGTGTAAGTGGCCAAAAATGTTGGGTTTTTAAAATGCTCCCAGGCTGAGATTGCCCCACACCACATTGGAAAGTGGTGAATTGTTATGGGTGTTACAGTTGTCATGATCAGCTCATAAAAAGAACTGGGCTGGCCGTTACACCATGACTCCTGCCGCCTCCTAGCTCCTTTGTCCAGCTTTATTTTGTTAGAATCAGAGGACTCTGGTTTTCAGTCACCACTTGCTTCTGAACAGCTTGGGATGCTCTGAAGAGGGGACCTGGGAAGGTGATAGACCACTAGAAAAATACTGTAGACTTTAAAAGGAAAAAAAAGAAAAGAAAAGAAATCCAGTAATCAGTAGGTGCCTTTAAACTCAGCACCTGCAGCAGGTGCTTATCTTCACAAATTCATTAATCCCATTGTTTTTGGTGTGAGAAGGCAAAGCCCACTGTGTGTAGTGCTGAGGACCGGTTGATTTACAGGTAGCTTAATGATGTGCACAGATGAGTCTTTGTTTCAGATTTACTAAGTTACTTTATAGCCATCAAGACCTGGTTTTCTTATAAATCAACAGTAAATTTTTATAAAGTGATCTGGGAATACACTGAGCCGACCTGACTAATATTTCTGCTTTTGTGTAACTTCAGGAGCTAACATAGATTTCTATGAGTTATGCATAACTCAGTGGAGACAACAAGGATGTAAATGATAAAACACTATCCCAGTCTTCCCTTTTTATCCTAAATTTAGAACCTAGTGCTGTAAGACAATAATCGGTTCAGGGCTTCATGTTATTTCACTTTCTCCTTCAAATTATGGGTACAGGCCGCATACCTATTGTTTCCTGGGTTTCCTTCTGGGAAGTGATTCAGAAACTGCAATGAGAGAGAAGCAAAACAAAGGAGTCTAGTGACACATTTAAAGACTAACACATTTCTTTATAGCATGAGTTTTTGTGGGAGAAAATCCCACTTTGTCAGATGCTTAGAGGCTGGGGGAACTTACTTGCTCCTAAGTTCCTCCATTTTCAAAGTGTCTGACAAAGTGGGATTTTCTCCCAGGAAAGCTCATGCAGTAAAGAAATTTGTTAGTCTTTAAGTGCCACAGGCGTCTTTGTTGGTTTTACTGAACTAGACTAAGCTACCCCTTTGCAACTTGCAATGAGAGAGTTGGCTTTTTTGTGCCCCCTACCAGAGTGCCAAAGCATCAGCCGAGCAGCCTCAGCTGCAGGAGGCATAAAAACATGCAGACATTTTTCCCCACAACTAGCTAGAGTAGGTAAAGGGTAGGTGGGCTCACTGCTCCCAGAGCATTAGTTATTTATCGCAGTCCATCAGCTTTCCCTGGGTGGGAGCCACAGCCGGTGTATGAAACGGAATCTGCCTGTGACAAATAACCCAGGTGTTTGGCTTTCCTGAGTTGTTGTGGAAAAGCAGCTTGGAGAGGGAGAATGAGGGAGGGAGAGGCAGGCTGACAGGACATGCTGGCTAGTCCCAACAACGGCACAGCCGTGGGAAGGACAATGCCAATCCATGGTGGTTCATTTGCACAGGAGGAATGAGGGGGCTGCAGCTCCTGCAAGCGACAAGATCTCTCTTTCCCTCGTTGCCATAGTGCTGCTTGCTGAGAAGGAGAAGCGGGGGCTGGCTGGCTGCCTTTTAAAGGGGATCTCCTGCCATCTCCAATGGACAGCAACAGGCAACCCACTGGTCCAGCAGCAAAGACGGGGGGGGGGGGTAGCATTTTGCTTAGCTCTTAAAATAAGTCAAGCTTTTCATTACACCATTGTTATTCCGAGCTTGGCAAATGATCCTACCTGCCTGGGTATGAACAGAGACGTTCAGAAGGCGGGCAGCTGTAGTCCTGAATCAGATTAACAGCTTAACTCTGTCCCAAAGAGAGATGTGCAACAGGCCACCCTGACAAGCACAGTCGTCCTTTTTCTCGCACCCAGGACATCCCATGAGAAATAAACTAATTTGGCCACCCCTCCCGCAAACCTCAGAGGCCCTGGGGAAAAACTATGTTGTTTTTTTTTGTTTGTTTTTTTTTTAAATCACGGAAAGGCATCAAAGGGTACCCAAGTGTCTTTATGACTCCCCCGCCACAATCCTGTGTAAACAGCAACCACAGGCGTTTAACCCCTAAACCGAGATATATGTCCAGGAGAGAGAAAACAGAGAGCAAGGAGTCTTGTGGCACTTAAAGACTAACATTTATTTATCTTGAAGTGCCACAAGACTCCTTGCTTTTTTTTTTTTGCTTTACTAGACTACCACAACTGCCCCTTGGATCTTGGCCAGGAGAGTTTGAGAAAGGAAGTTAGTCTGAAGAACTAGTTACCATAGGGAGCCAAGAGGCAGCTTTGGGGGGGGGTGGGGTGGAGGCATGCTATATATCCCTGCTGTGCCCTCCAGATCATTTTTCTAACATAAAAATACGGTTTGATCGATGACACCCTGATAAGCCTTCCATCATAAATTAACAGAGATGCTGCAACCGACCAGGGCAGCTTGAATTGAGCCACAGCGGAGCGTTTGCTGCTGTCAGGGCTGGAAGGGTGTTTGTTTTTACAGCTACCTCGGAAAGTAACTCAAGCGTCTAAACACCCACTCGAAGCAGCAATTTTTAACCCGTTTCTCATCAAGACGGAAAACTGGGCAGCGCCGGGCTACATTCAGCCCTCACCCTGCTTGCCGGGAGTGTGGACGGCGGTGAAATTCAATGCACAATAACCCCGGCCAGATGCACGGCCCCGGTGAGCCGTGGTCAAAGAAACAAGCATTCCTGAAGACGGTTGCTACGAGCAACGTGCCTTAAACACCATCTTTACACCGGGTGGAGGCAGAAAAAAGTCCCGCTAGCAATTCAGCGCTCCAGCTCAATAACAACCCGTCACCTTTTTAATCCTCACCAGCTTTCCACTCAACGCCACCGTGATTCTTTTCAGAAGAAATACCCGCATCCCACCTTTCCCAAGCAAAAGAGCTTTGCAAACGCTAGATTGGAAAGGATGCAGACGTAGCAAAGGAAAAGCAGCATTTTTGCTTTTGCATGTGTGACATACTGGCATAGTGCATGCCAAAGCAACTTCTCCAAGGCGTGTGGGGTAGAGGAGAGTAATCCCCCCAGACACACTAGAGGTTGTTGCATGGGTCCGATTTTGCATTACCTTAACTCTTCTCTACTTTGGAGAACTTTTCATGTCTAAGTCTTATCCAACGGCAAGAAACACCAGGAGCTTCCAGCTGTTGCTGAACAACTCTCTTGCTTGTGTTCCCATAAGCAACCCCCTGTGTGGGAGGCATCATAACAGAAGTTTCTCACCCGCTTTTTAATGCTAGTGACCACGAGATTCTTTGATCTGGGAAACCGCTCCCGCTCGCTGCTCTGCCTCTGCCATCCCTTGCTCTTTGTCTGCCAGGGGAAATAATTGCCAATTCCCTTTCCCTGATGAGAGGAGCTTTTCTGAACTGTGCCATAGCCCCGCATCAATGCCTCTTTTGTAGTCAACTAATTGTTCATAACGACTCTGCTCTCTAACAATGCACCGGAACCCCAACTCCACTAGGAAAAGATTTTTTGCAAGAACCACAAAGCCCAAGGTCTCTGCCAGGGTCACATTAATATTGAATCTGCCCTGCCGCTCCGAGGGCCATGCAAAAGCCGGCGGGGCAAACTTACTAAGTAGTTGTCAGGTTTTTGACTAATCAACAGCTATTTTAGCCGCCTTTCCCACTGCTATGGAAACAAAAAAGGCAGCTAGGAAACCACAACCTCTCAGCACTCGGCTGAGTCGCCGGGAAGCACGCTTGCCTGTCGTTTTTCCTATTATTTTCACAAAACACACACTAAGTCAGCCCTGCGGGCGCAAAAGAGGGACCCCGGGAAGGGATTCCAGCCGCGTCCCCCAGCCCCTCGTTTCTCTCCCCGCCTAGTGCCACAATCTTGCATGTAACTATTGAGCTTCAAACACACAATGTAAAGGGGGTGGGGGGGGGATCTTACCAAATCTTAATACATGTGTGGTTCCTTGAGAATATCCAATCCACAGTAAGCAAAGAAGGAGTCTAAGGGTGCATCTGAAGACTGGATTAGTTAGAATGGGGAAAATAATCTTCATGGTGTTTCTGGCACACACGCGCTGCCTCACTTCCCCCTTGTAAGCGTCAGGTTTCCCGGTAGGGTAGGAATGAGGATCCGTAGACTGGAGGCCCTCAGACACGATCACGGCATGGTCACAGAGAGAGGAGAGTCTCTACGCTTCCCAAAGCCATTAGCAATCCTTGCATGTTCTTCATTCACTGCGCCAAGGAGCAACCTTCAACTGCAAGGGATGGTGGGACATCCATGTTAGTCGGGGAGAAGCCTGGAGAAATCCAAACCCACACGATGGCCAGCCGGGTCAACCTGGGAGGCGAGAAAGGAGGGAAATCAATAGATAATCCAGCCTGAGAAACGGTTTAGCTCTCGCCACACAGCGGGAGTCGACGAGCTCCGGGCGTTTCAGTGGCGCCGCTTTTGCTGTGCTCCCTTTCTGCTGCACTGCTGCACGGCTCCTGACGTGAAGCCAAGATTAAGTGAGAAAAATTGAGCCCGCTCGTCTCCTCTGAAGGCTGCCAGCCTTCCCGATCTGGTCGCCTAGCGCTGGTGCAAAACCAGCTCCGTTTTATCTACGTGCGCGACATTATTAACGTGGCTTGTGTTCGGCACTGGCTATTTCCCTGCAAAGGGGCAGCTAGGGTGGGTGTGCCCGCGCGGGGCTATAAAAATCAGTTCATGAATTTGAACAGCGGATTAGCTGGGGCGAAATCACTTAGCCCCGGACTTCTGAAGAGGAGCTAGCATCTCACCAAGGGCATCAGGCGCCGGTTCGGACTAAAAAAAGGTCCCAGTATTTTGAGTCACGCTCTGCCACTTAGGCACATTTCATTCCATTCATGCAAAGGTGCTGATTTGTATGCTGACTGTCTGTTGGCAACTTGTGCCGGTCGGACTCATTACCGACCTCCAGCTTTAGCAAAGTAGGGAGGAATTTGCACTGCTCAAAAAATAAATCTAATGCTGGTCTGAGAGACCTACATATTCATCACTCTCAACTGGCTTGAAATCACAATGCTGTCTGAAAGAGAGAAGGGGTGGATTTACATATTTCATGTTCTAGACTTCAGAATGCCTCTATCTTTGGCACTAATCTCTCTCACACTATGGTTTCAGTAAGGTGTTTACTTGTTATGCTCGCACAGCGAGACGTGTGGTTAAAATGGGACTGTAGTCTGAAAACAATGTTCTACTGCCCTTAGAAAGTACAACTGTTCTTAGTTTGCTTCTGGGACATTAAGTCGGTATCCTCAGGCAGCTCTGGACTCCCCCCCCCCTTCTTTTCCTAATGTTCCAGAGAGTGAGCACAAGGTTATCTAGAATACATTTCAAATTTTCCTTGGAAACACAATCAAGATATTTTATATTGTGCATTCACTTCTGTGGGCATTCATTAAAACAGATTGGCCGATAAAAGATTTTTTTAGCAGTTTGATAGTGAAGATTTCACTGAAGCTATCTGAGGTTTATATTATACATACTAAAAGATAAGTCCTACCATCCCACAAGGAAAATGAATGCAGATTCATCTGTATTATACTTTGAGTCTGCCCCTCTTCTTTATTGCCAAGAAAATCTCAAGGAGAAAGATTATCACAGATAAAGACAGCAGAGACTTGGCTGTACAGATAACGTCAGAAGAAATACACTCTTGGATATATCAGGAGTGTAGCTACAAAGACTTGAGTTATAGTAAATTCTAAATGACTCTATACAGATTTGGCTATCAGAATAAATTATATTAAAATTGAAATATTACCTATAACCTAGAAGTCATGTGCCCCCAAAAGAGTAAACAACTGGCAATAACTTTATACCATTATATTTAACAGATTTTCTCTGAACATATTTAATAAAGATACTGTAAAAGTGCTGATGAAAAAAAATTTACATTCTGCGAGGAGATTATTACACATCACTGATTTCTTTTCTTTAAAATGGAGGCATAACTGCAGTGTCAAAAATAAGTATCATGAATGGCTAGTTCTGCAGTCTAGCAGGCAATTCAATCAAATGATTTGACTATTGGAGCGCTTTGAAAAGAACACCTAGTGCTAAAAGCAAGGACATCTAGCGACTCCTTCAGTTCCCACTGAGAATATCTCTCAGGAAAATATACAATTTGAGATGTTCTTTCATCTATTAGCAGTTTCATTTATTGTGATCTACTTGTTCATATTTTATCGTGATCCAAGGAGGAATAAAACTGACCTGAATGGTAGCCATAAACCTGCTTAATTTTTCTACAGAGCTGAATTAGCGCACCTTAGGTATCCTTAAATACAACACTCTGTATAGACTGATCTTTAAAAAGCCTGGGAAATAAGACGACTTGTTTTTCAAAAGTAGCTCATTAATCATGAGATTAGAATAAATTCAGGGCCTCATGACTACTTTTAACCATGTTTTACTCAAACAGTTTCTAAACTACTGTGATAAAAAACAAAACAAAAAAAAAACAACTAGCACAATTCCCAGCTCAGGACTATTACGCAATCATTGAAACTTTAAAACCATTTAGTATAAAGGCTTTTCTTACAATTAAATGTTCGGTATTCTATAGTGCAAAGCCTGTGTGCATGCAAGATAGCCAACTTAAACTTTCTTTCCATTCTTAATAACCGTCCATCACTAACCTGGCAGGATTCACCACCATGGACAGCGACTGGACCTATCTAGCTGAAATACGGGAACTGCGTTCTCTTTTCAGCACCACGGAGAGCTCCACTCTTTAAGCATCATTGCTTTTGAGACATGCTGCCTCGCCATGTGTCATTTTAGGTGTCAACATATATTTTCCCCCCTCCTATGGTTTCTCAGTACAGAGAGGGAATTAACATATTTTATACACCCTTTTAAATATTACTCTATTCTTTACAGCGTTGGCTAGATGTGTTTTTATTGATATGTTATGCGGTTGCTTTGAGTATCTCCATTTATTACGTGCTATCATCTATTTCTCTTGTACGTTATGAAAATGTATTTTTCTTAAGAAAGGCTGCAATTCACTCAGAATTCTTACATGGTGTCCTTACTTTCTAGCCACCAAAAACTCAGAACTCAGTGACAAAAACATTTGCCTATATCTGGTGGCTAAAGACGATTTATTATAAAATATACAATTAGCTAAAGACTCAAAGTTCATCATGTTCAGATTTTCCCATCTGCTACGAGAATCTCAGTTTCACTTCTGTCTTTGTGACACACCTTTTAAAAACCCTTTTTCCTCCTCTTCTAAATTATCTTACTATGAAAATTGAGGAGTGCCTTTAGCACACCTCATAGCATTTTTCCTCCCAGTACTGTACACATCTAAAATATTAGACTGCTCATTGTATATTATTTTACTAAGGCAGCTGCTTTTGTCTTTTCTGTGTTTGTCATCCTTCCTACTCAATTTCTTTCTGATGTAAAGCTAACTAAAACTAGCGTCCACTGGGATCTTCTGGTCCACATACCAACAGTCAACCACAATAAGGTTGAAATTTTCAGTTTCCTATTATAAGTCTGATTTTTTTCTTCAATTTCACCCTATGGAGTCTGATGGAAACATCGCTTTAGTGGCCAAAGCCAACGCGCAGGAGAGCAGATATGAAAATACATGTATGAGGTAAAAAAAAAAAAAATGAAGTAGACATCGCTTAAGTTCATGAAAAAACTATGCGGGATATTAAAAGCCTACTCATACTGGGTTGAACCTGTTTGTGCCCTGTTCATTGGTGTATAAATAGCCTTTCCTTTCCGAAAGGGAGATTTGTTTTAATTATGCATTTAAGCAATTACCTTAGGCAGCTGCATTTAAAATGATTACTTTTTATATCAGGTACTTTCTTCTTCAGAGCATATTTTATGCCCTTTTCTTATGACACTAAAAGTTAAACTACTTCGCTCATCTGACAGCACCTGCTGGGATATACATTTTTACAACAATCATTGAAAAGAAAATGCTTCCATTATCAGGGCATAGCTACATATCTAAGAACTGACTGCAGAGCTTGTATGATGGGCCTCATGACGCTTAAATTCTTCACTGTTTCCTCCCCAAAGATAACAGAGACATGTAGAGTCCGCATGTGGCAAAAGGTCCCTGACACTTTGTTCCTTGGACATTTTTTCGGTGAATCGTTGCAAACACTTCAGACTTGCTTGCCACCAGCGTCCTCTTGCTGCTGCAACCTGGTGAGAGGAAAGCAGTAGCCTACTGCAACACCTGACCAATCCCACTAGATCTGTAGAAAGAAGTGTTGCAGATTTGCTGACAAATCAGTAACCTGGTCCTCCCCTTTAAACGTTTGCCAAAGTACTAAAATGAATGTTGATGTTATCAGTTAAAAACACATTGCGGCCCACTTGCACTCCACACCTACAAGCTGTAAAAAGGGTAGGTCCCCATTGTCTGTTATTAGCTTACTCCAGATTTATAACCAAGTTTCTGCTGCGCGGATGATTAATGACATTTTAAGATGGTAATTAATTTTTTAGCTTCTGGAGAGACGTGCATCCTAATTAACGAACTGAGTATGTGATAGATTTACTTGTTCAGGCACTTTTGGACTTCACAGCAATGCATTCTTAGCACATTTTTAAGCAGCAAAAGCAAACATTTATGGCTTTCCCCATACATCAGCGTTTCCTCCCCTGGGTGTTAGGGCAAAGCGGTGGGGGAAGGATTTTTCTTTACGCCACCAAAAAGTTTCTAGGAAAAATTAAAGGAAGTTGCTCATTTCCATGCATGCCTTCATTGGCCCTGCACACGGTGTTGCAGCACCTCTAGAAAGGGATGATGTTCATTCAACAGAGCCCCTCAGCCACTAACAATGGGTGGTTTCCCCAAGATTGAAAGATGAAATCGCACATCCACAGTGACAGGATTAGCTCTAATAGAGGAGCCGGCTGGGTGCACAATATAGTAAGCGACTGGGGGGAAAGGAGGAGAGAAGCGGACCAGCCGAAGTCCAGGCGGTTGGCCACCAAGATCTCTTCCCCCTAAGTTAGAGCACGTCTCCGCGTTTCTCCTTATGCGATAAACCTTCTCCCAAGGAGAGTTGGGGGGTGTTAGGGCAAAACTGGAGAAGGAAAGAAGCGGGCTGGCAAGAAGAGAGGGACCCCGCTGAAGCTTTGATGCTAACTCCACTTGTGCTCTGGCACCTGGCGATGCCGGAGCGCTGGAGAAGCAAAGCACCAGCTATCCCCGGGATGGTTTGGGGTGGGGGGCGCCGGCTCAGCTCTTGTCGCCCAAGAGGGGGGATCTCCAAGCCCAGCAATGCCTCTTGCACCTGTGCAGTGCCGTGGCCATCCCGGCCACTGTCGGGAGCCCCCTCCCGCCCCACGGAAGAGGAGTCCCCCTTACCTTGCGGTGCTCGGCCGGCGGGAGCAGCGCGCCAGCAGCTGGCGGGAGCGGAGCGCGAGTGAAGGCGGCGGCGGCGGCGGCTGCAGCCCGGCAGAGACCCGCCTCCCGCCGGGAGCGGAGCACGGCGCCCTTTAAAGGCACAGCGCCCCTCTCCCCGCCCCCAGCCGTGCCTCGCCTGTGACCCTCGGCTCGGCCACTGCGGGGGCCAAAGGCATCGCCCGCCCGGTGCCCTGCACGGGGCAGACGAGACACGCGTGGGGCCGGGGAGTGCCAAGCTCTGCGCCCTGGAGGGTGCAGCTGGGCGGTTATTTATAAAGGGGGGCAAGACGCAAGGGGGCCAGCAACTCAAGGGGGCCCACCCAGGCAAAACACCAGCGCCAAAGGTGCTCCGAAGCGGGGCTACGTTTATTCAAATCGTGCTCCCTTTGGCTGCCTCCCCGTTACTGCCACAGGAGGGGCTCTCTGTGCTTCAATACCCAGGTCCCCCAGGGGACAGGAGCTCACCTCTGGCCCCTTTTCCCCAAACAGTCCCAGCACTGGGCAGGGGAAGGAAGGCTGGCGAGCCTGCAAGAGCGAACCGGGAGGGCCAAGGCCATGGAAAGAAAAGGAGCGGTTAAAGGGAAGCTCTGATCAGATATGAAACATCTACTGATTTGCTCCCTAACCACCCGACCTGGCTCATCACAGGAGCTCGGTCGCAGCGTGCCCCAAGCCCAGAAATGAACTGGAGAGCCCAAAGGACCCTTTCCCAACCAGTGACCCCCTCCCACCTCTGCCCTCCTTTAAAGCTCCGCTGCAGGGGTGCCGAGCCCCCGTTTGGTTTCCTATTCTTCATTACAACTTTATTTCCCAATTGCCCTGGGGGTTTTTGTCTCCTCCTTGAGACCCGCCTGGAGACTCCAGGAATTCCTCTGCTTTACTTTCCGATCGCCAGCTGCTTTGCCCGCCAGCTTTAGAGGAGTCCCCGCCTCTCCTCTCTGCCCCCTACCTCGGGGGCGACCTGTAGCATTACAGCTGTTGCCCTAGACCAACTGGTGCTCACAGCCCTAAAAGAGCCGCTTAAAAATTAGGAAACAATTTCCAGCTGCAATCAATGAGCTGGTTTCCAGGGGGCGGTGGGGAGGAGCATCCATCAGCATCAAAGAGCTAGCTTTTGGGGAGCTGAAAAGCTCCTGTAATTAAGTAAACAGCAGCCTACTTGTGCGGAGTCCATAAATAGTCAATGAGTCCATTGTGCAGCAGGCAAGCCGGCAGTACAGACGCGCGACTGGACTCGGGCTGCTGTGACTTGCAGCTTAATCGGCCCCACAGTACATAGCTTAATTACTTACTTCCATGGCCGACAGAAAATTCATGAGTCGCTTAATTTGCCCGAGGCTGTAATAGAGATTACGCGTGTACAGACCAAATAAACTGGCGTAGGAAACCACTCCGATTAACTTTAGGAGGTGAAAAATAAGGGCTGGGGAGGAGGAAGGCGGGAGCTCAGGTTTTGCAGAGCTCCCCTTTGCGGTGGGTTAGCTGAAAAACTAGGGTTAAAGAGAAAAGAATTCAGGGCACACTGACAAGCTCAGTCAAAAGATTTCTAACTAAAGCAAACCAGAACTGAAATGCTGCACAGCTATTGAGACAGGTGATCCTGGTAAATCAACAGAAAACTAAGGCTTTGATCTCTAGTGACTCAAGAATTCACCCACTTTTGTTTATTATTTATGATTATTTTCCTTTAATTATAATCCAGAATCTTAGATCAAAATATTGACTAAGAGGGACCTATAAATAAGTGACTAGGAAATAATTTGGGGAGGAGAAAAGGGAAGAGAGGAAAGGAGTGTGGCATTTCCTTTCTTAACATGGCTTTGATATTCCAAGTTGACAGCTGGGTAAGCAGCCGGGTCCTAGTTTCACCTCTGTTTCTTTTCAGAGAGATTGGTTACTTCCCATCTTCCTTTATGGCCCAGGATGAAGTATTATGCTCAAGAGAGCCAGGCATCTCCTGCCTTTTCCATAGACCAGCAATTCCATGCCCTATAAGATAGGAAATATCAGATTCCCCAAAGCCTAGGTAATATCACTTATCATCAGGACATCTTAAAAGTATTTTACAAAAATGGAATTATCAAAATTTTCCAAATGTGGAAAGTTGGAGTGGAGGAAATTTAGTGACTTACAGAAGGTCACACCTCAAGTCAGTGGCAGAGTGGGAGGAAAACCTGGGTCTCTGTACTCCAAACTCTTTGCATACTCCAATATGTACCTCTCCATATACTTTAACTCCCATTGATGCATTAGTTCTAAGAGAATCATAAGCATTGGCAACTCACTCACCATCCTAGCAGAAGTAGACAATCAAGAATGAAGTTTTCTGAGCGAGAAGCAGTGACAAGAAGCAAGGGGCTTAAGTGAAGGTCCAGTTAGAACTGCTAAAGCTGTGTTCAGATCTCACAAAGGAACAGGAACTCAGACCAGAGATTGGAGATGGAGAAGTCCTTCCAGAAATTTTATCATTCCATTGTTTAAGAAAGAAAGAAAGTAAAAGTTCCTTTGAAGATGGCAGATGAAGTGTTGACACTGCTGCCAAGTATACTGGCAGAGATCTGAGTGCCAAAAGTAATTCCTGAAAGTGTAGCAGGCATTCCAAGATGCCCTGGATGGTAGTCCATGCCAGATAGGCCATAGGCCAAGGAGCACACCAAAAACCTCTTTGATTTTGCCAAGTAGGTGATCTTAATAGGGGGTTAAATAGTACCTGTTGAACAGTCCCTGAGCAATGGTCTTCCTTCTCAGTCTGCCATGTAGCAGCCACAGTGCAAAGTGCAGGAAGGTGAAGACTGAACACAGGTTGCAGCTGTGATCCTGTGAGAGGAAGTCAGGAAGGAGAAGTGGAATGAGCAGCTAAATTGGCAGAGCAGCTCTGTTTCGGCCAGTCTGGAGTAGGCTCCCCCCTTGTGTGTCCATATACATGCACTGTGGTGCTACTAGCGATATGTGAACCACTCAACACCTGATTCAGTCCTGGAAGGCTGAATACGTTGTTGGTGGCCCAAAGCTCCAATATGTCAATATAGAATGAGAATTCCTCTCCTGATCACAAGTCCTATACCTTCTATGCATCCAGATGCATCCCCCACTCCAGATAAAATGGCTCAGTAACCATTGAGTTGATTGGATAGTCACCAAGGAAAGATAACTCCATGGCACACATGGGGAACAGGGAGAGGGACTCCTACCAGTGCAAAGATTCCAGAGGGTGAACCAACTTGTCCAGAGAGTTCAGGGCCGAGCAGAAAGTCATTCCAAACCACATCTGCCAAGGTCTAAGACTCAACACAGGAAAAGGCAGACATGTGGTCCAACAGGCTTAGATGCACAGACTGTTGTGGATGGTTGTGACTACAGACAGAAACATAGCTGCTGAATCACAAGGAAGCAGTTGAGTAGCAGGAATACCATGACTTTATGGAATCTAACAGGGCCAATGTACTCCATTTCATGAGCTGGACCCAGGTTAAGCTCACAAATGATGGAGGAAACATAGCATGATGTCAATGTTGGTGAGAACCTCCTCTCTGGAGCTGCCCTTCAGCACCCACTTATCAAAGTAGGAGAAGGTGTTGATTCCCTTCTTCTGAGGTATTCTACAACCATTGCCAAGCATTTGATAAAAACTCAAGAGACAGAATAAAGGGGAGACCTCTGTACTGAAAGTGATGTTCTCTAATGAAGCAAAGAAACTGCTTGCTATTCAATAGAATGGACACATGAAAATCAGTGTCCTGAAGAGCCAGAGCAGTGAAATAATAATTCTGAAACAAGGCAGAGAGGATAGCTGAGAGAGTGAACATGTGGAACCTCACATCCACATAGCCGATTAATTTGTTGAGCCTGCAAACATCAAGGATAGTCCTTATCCTGCTCTTGGATTTTGGTATGAGGAAATAGTAGTAGTAGACTACATGACCCCAGTTTTATCAAAGCAGTGTGATGTAAGATGGCCCCTGAAGAGGGATGAGGAAAGGAGTGGGGAAAGAGTGTCAACAGGAACTGAATAGCATTGCACAATCTGACAGTGTCTAGGACCCAACTGTTGGAGGTAATTTGAGATTAAAATATAATTTGACAGGCCCCAGAACCCTCCTAAGTGTCCAGACCCCCTTCTTGCAGGTACAGACCCCCTATACCCACCCCAGCTACTGACCCCCAAACACCTGCCTGCCACCCCTGCTGCTGTTCCCCACATGCCTACCCCCACCCCAGCTGCTATTCCCAGAACCCCTTCCCCACCACCCCAGCTACTGCCCCCAAATGCCTACTACCACCCCAACTATGGCCCCACCACCCCAGCTACTGCCTCCAATTGCCTACTCCCATCCTAGCTATTGCCCCCCCCCAACACCCGGCCCCCCACCCCCCCAGCTAGTGCCCCCACCCCCCATCTTGCCACTGGTCCCCCAACCCTTCCCCAGCCTCACACCATGCCATCTTCCCTCACTTCCTTGGTCCAACCACCTCCTCTGCACATTTTCCCCACCAGGCCAGGCTGCCTGTACCCAACCCCCCCTCAGAACTCCCTTGCCTGGCCACCATGTGGAGTGGCCCTGGCCCGGGCTGAGGCTACCCGCTCTCCTGAGCCTACTCTGACTGAGCATGCTCAGAGGCTCAGTAAGAGCAGACTCAGGGCAGGAAATTTAAAATCTCCCAGCCTTGGAGAAGCTCCCTGCCCTGCCAGAACAGCATTCCTTGGCCTGCTATTTTTAGGGGCTCAGTGTTTGGCTGGACCCTAAAAATAGAAAATGGAGTCAGAATGCTGTATTCCTGCACCCACTATTTTTAAATGGTGGGCCCTGGAACACAGCATTCTGGCTCCATTTTCTATTTTTAGGGACCCCAGAATGCTGTTCAACAAATTAAACTAACAAATTAAAGAGTAACAACCTTTCTAATCACTCTGTTGATTGTTTGTTAATAGCTGTGCTCAAGCAGATGGGCAACACATCAAGACTTCAAAGAGAAACAGCAGAACTGGAACTGATATGCAGATTTGATTGTGTGAAAGCAGGATTAAATCATGACTATAGATACTTCTACTATTACAACAGGTGATTTGACCTCACCTTCCATTATATGCTGTTTCTCAGTGTTTTAATCTTAACAACTGCTTTGATTTGCTGTTACAGTATGACCTGATCCCATGACTTACACTTCCCTGCATTTATTTTGCTCCCATTCTGTAAGTTCCCTCATCTTCAAAGTATCTGACAAAGTGGGATTTTCTCCCATGAAAGTTCATGTGATAAATAAATATGCTAGTCTTTAAGAGCCACAGGACTCCTTGCGTGTTTTGCAGAACTAGACTAACACAGCTACCCCTTTGGAACTTGACAACAGAATGCTGTGGCCTGTGTGGCTATTGTTGCTGTGACCCACAGTGGCATCCATGTGGGCAGCATGTATTCCCCCAAAGACCCTAAGCTAGCCTTCAAATCTTTAAAGGAATGCAGGAGTTCATCAAAAAACAAGGAGTCGTGTGGCACTTTGAGACTAACAGATTAATTTTTTGCATGACCTTTCATGGGAGAAAATCCGACTTCCTCAGATGCTTCAAAGATGGGTGAATTTACAGAAAGGAATGAAAATAAATGCAAGGGGGTGTAAAACATAGGATCAGGTCATACAGTAACAGCAAATCAGTGTTTGAATCTTAACAACTGCTCTGATTTGCTGTTACTGTATGACCTGATCCTATGTTTTACACCCCCTTGCATTTATTTTCATTCCTTTCTGTAAGTTCACCCATCTTTGAAGCATCTGAGGAAGTGGGATTTTTCTCCCATGAAAGCTCACGTGAAAAATAAATCTGTTAGTCTCACAGTGCCACACAACTCTTTGTTGTTTTTTTTGCTGGACTAGACTAATACAGCTATCCCTTTGGAAACTGACAGGAGTTCAGCAGTCTTATCCGAAAACCACATTTGGTCTTCAAAAGACAACCACTTGCTGGACATCCAGCATGATTCCTGAGTTTTGGAGCCAGGAAGCCCTCCTCATAACTAATGCCAAGGCCATCAACCTTGCTGAGGTTACAAGAACAAATGGATACAAACTGTCCTTTAGAAAATTTAGGCTTGTAATTAGAGGCAGATTCCTAACCATCAGAGGAGTAAAGTTCTGGAACAGTCTACCAAGGAAAGTGGTGGGGGCAAAAACATTAGGTGGCTTCAAAACCAAGCTTGATAAGTTTATGGAGGGAATGATATGATGGACAGTGTAGCTTGGCCATTCTCTCTCTTTTACTACTGGTGATGGGTATGATAGGGACGTGGGAAGGGGCATTTGATTGAGTGGGTTCCGTGTTATTGCAGAGAAGTTCTTCCTGACTGGCTGTTGTGGACTTGCTCTCATGCTCAGGGTTTGGCTGGTCACCATGTTTGGGGTCGGGGGGAAGTTTTCCCCCAGGGCAGACTGGCTTGGGCGCTGAGTTTTTTTTTCGCCTTCCTCTGTAGCATTGGGCATGGCTCACTTGCTGGTTGATTCTCTCTATTGAGGTCTTTAAGTCATGATTTGAGGACTTTAATAGCTCAGTTATGGGTTTGAGTTTCATTGTAGGAGTGTGTGGGTGAGGTTTTATGGCCTGCCCTGGGCAGGAGGTCGGACTAGATGATCATATTGGTCCCTTCTGACCTTAGAGTCTACATGTTTATGTATGCATCATCAAAGGCAGATTACAGAGACCTTTTGGCCACCTACCAGGCTTTGGTGAAAAACACCCATTCATGAGAGGCCTTGAACAACTGCCCCTCAAATTTGGCCATAGCTGACTGATTGAGAAAGTCCTGTTTAGACAGCAAAGTTTTCAGGTTTACAATCTTCATCTGTAATGATGAGCAAGTGTATATTTTTCTGTCCCAAAGGTCCAGTGCTTAGAGACTTTATCATCGGAGATGGACTTGAACCTGCACTGCCAGCCTCTGTCATTCATTGCCATGCCCACCAGGGACTTCATGGCTAGATGGAAAGAGAACCCCTCAGATCTCTGTGCATCTACAAAATAGTGCTTCTTCAAGAACTTGGCCACCAGCAACATCAAAACCAGTGTGCTTCAAAGGGCTCCCACTGGTTTGAGGTGCACCTTATTAATTGGGAGAACCATTCATCCCAGGACAAGGTAATGCAGAATATCCATAAACTTATGGGTATTTTCATGAGGAAACTCTGCTTGAAAACTGAGGAGTGTGGCCACCTGGCATGAAAGGTGCTGAAATGCCTTTTAGTCCTCTGCGGTGGAAGGGGAGGATGAACCAGGAATCACTCCACCATCCAGGGATAAGACTGTTAGCTGAACCTGCTCCTGAAGTAGCGTCTCCAAACAGGGAGACTCCAGCGGCTTCAAAGGAAGAGGAAGCATACATACATAGTGATCCATGTTGCACAAACAGATGATTTTGCTTTTGGCTTGGCAAATGAGTGAAACCTCCAGGAACTTCCCACTGAGCTCCAGGGACCACTGGGAGGAATAAAGTACTGGTGGCCAGTAGGCACCACAGCAGGGGCCTCCACCCTGGGTTTGGGGAACATGCTGCTCCCAGTAGCCATAGTGGTCTAGCAGTGGCCTTTGGACTTCCTCTCAAGAAGCTGAGTGGAAGGGCAAGGATCCCAATTCTGAAACACAGAAGTCCCAGGATGGGAAAGGGGCAACTTCAGAGGAGCCAACAGGCAATCCAGCTCATGATGAGGCCCAGGATGAGTTGGAATCAGCTCTTCCAATACAGCTGGCACCACTGATGCTGAATATGTCTATGACACAGGCAGGGTCAGTCAGTCTAAACAGTGGTACTGGAATACTTAAATGCCTTGATGTTGAGGCTGATGAAAGCATCTTCTAAGTCTATTGTGTCAGTGCCAAGGAAGATTCTGAAGACCACAATAATGACTCCATTGCTGTGTTCATGCCAAACTTCGGGAGGGGTGCTTCCTGGCGCAGTACCAAGTGACCCAAAATTTCAGTGGCATGCTACAAGGGTGGTGGGGGGGGATCACAAGCACCAGGCTTGCAAAGTCTTGGAACAGTGATAAAGATGGGACTGAAAGACAGAGTAAATCTGCTGCAACTTGATATGCTCGTGTCACAAATAGCAACAGTAACAACATCACTCCATTTAATATTGGACTCAATGGATGCCCAAACTGAAGTTAATAGTATGGGTTTTCTGCCCTTCCAATCCTGTACTAGGTAGGGTCACATCATCCTGGAAGTGGTCCCATACTGGTCTGCATTCTTCTTAGGGGAGAAAGAAGAGTCCCTCTGGGACCTGGACTGCTCACAAATTGTCTTCAGTACTGACAATGTAGAATGACTCCAGTGCCTCTTTGGCAAGTCCTTGATCTGGAATATGAGTCAGCAGCAGTTTCTAAGCCTGAGAGAGATCATGAGATAAATAAATTTGTTAGTCTGTAAACGTGTCACAAGACTCCTTGTTTGTTTTGCAGAACTAGACTAAGGCTATGTTCACAAAGGGCATGCTTGTTTCAAAACAAGCTGTTTCAAAACAAGCTGTTTTGAAATAACTTTTTATTTCAAAATACCTTATTCCGAAGGACAAAAACTTTGTCCTCAAAATAAGGGAGCGAAATAGCAGGTTTGCTTGTTTCGAAATGGCCATGCATCATGTGGCCATGGCAGTTCTTATTTCAAAACAACCCCTGTTGTTTCGAAATAAGAACTGTGTGTGAACATACCCTAACACAGTTACCACTTTGGAACTTAAGAGAGATCTGTAGCCCAAGGACAGCTTTAGTGCTGAGTCAGGCTCCATGGCCTGTTCAAGGAGGTGATGTCTGAAGCAAAAGTCTTGCACTACTTCAGTCCTCTTCTTGAATGATCTGCAGATTGAATAATGCTTGAAGGCGGGCTTTGCCCAGACACTCAAGCTCCTCAAGGGGTTGGGGGGGACAATGTTGGGAATTACCATTGCATACAAAAGACATGATTGAACCCTAGTAAAGGCATCAGACGGAACACTAGCACTAGCACTATATTCTATTATCTTCTTTTAGATTAATACTAACTAACTAAACTATTATCTATGCACAATGAGCTAGACTTAGGATGAATGCAAAGCTGTGAAGCAGAGCTCTGATTCCAGCTGACAGGTGGCAAGAAGGAACTGAAGGGGGTTAGAGTGGTGCCACCTCACATAGGTAGAGGAGGAGCTCCAGCCACAAGGTGTGAGCACTAACCCTGTATGTGTACTGCTAAGCAAAAATATCCAGCTTTGTTGCACAGACACCTATTTGGAATGCACCTCTGCACCTACTGTGAAAAAACTCAATGCTTTTTTTGCTTCAGTTTTCACAGGCAGGGTCAGCTCCCAGCCCACTACCATGGATATGGCAGATTGGAGAGAAGAAGAGAGGCTCTTGGTGACAGAAGGTCAAGTTAGGGACTGCTTAAAGAAGCTGGATGTGCACAACTCCATGGGGCCGGATGAACTGCATCCAAGGGTGCTAAGGGAATTGGCCGATGAGATAGCTGTACCACTGGCCATTATCATTCAAAACTCATGGAGAACAGGGGAGGTGCCAGAGGACTGGAAAAAAGGAAATGTAGTGCCTATTTTCAAGAAAGGGTAAAAGGAGGATCCAGGGAATTACAGACCTGTCAGCCTCACCTCAATCCCTGAAAAAATTATGGAGCAGGTTCTCAAAGAATCCATCCTCAAACACTTAGAGGAAATTAAAGTGATCAGGAACAGTCAGCATGGACTTACCAAGGGTAAATCAAGCCTGACCAATCTCATTTCCTTCTATGATCAGATGACTGGTTTTCTGGATGCAGGAAGATCCACTGATGTGATATACCTTGATTTTAGCAAGGCTTTTGATACAGTTTCTCACAGCATTCTCATTAGCAAATTAAGGAAGTATGGGTTGGATAGGTGGACTATAAGGTGGATAGAAAACTGGCTAGATCAATGGTTTCACCACGTAGGAATCAATGGTTCCATGTCTAGCTGGCAACCAGTAATGAGTGGTGTGCCCCAGGGGTCGGTCCTGGGGCCAGTTCTGTTCAACACTTTCATCAATGATCTAGATGAAGGTATAGACTGCATTCTCAGTAAGTTTGCGGATGACACCAAGCTGGGGGGAACAGTAGACACGTTGGAGGGCAAGGACAGGATTCAGGGAGACCTAGATAAATTGTGACAGTGGGCCAATAGAAATCTTATGAGGTTCAATAAGGACAAGTGTAAAATCCTGCACTTGGGACAGAAAAACCCCATGCACTGCTACAGGCTGGGGAACATTCAGCTAAGTAGCAGCAGTGTAGAAAAGGACCTGGGGGTCATGGTGGATGGGAAGCTAGATATGAGTCAGCAGTGTGCTCTTGTGGCCAAAAAGGCCAATGGCATACTGGGCTGCATCAAAACAAGTATTACCAGCAGATCAAGGGATGTGATCCTTCCCCTCTATTCTGCACTGGTGAGGCCACATCTAGAATCCTGTGTTCAGTTTTGGGCTCCCCACTACAAAAAGGACAGGGACATGCTAGAGAGAGTTCAGAGGAGGGCAACCAAAATGATTAAAGGGCTGGAGCACAAGCCCTATGAGGAAGGACTGAAAGCAATAGGCTTATTTAGTCTGCAGAAGCGGAGATTGAGGGGGGATTTGATAGCAAGCTTCAGCTACTTGAAGGGATGCTCCAGGGAAGATGGAGCTCGACTGTTCTCGGTAGCAACAGAGGACAGAACGAGGAGCAATGGTCTCAAGTTGCGGTTAGGGAGGTCGAGGCTGGATATTAGAAAAAACTTTTTTACTAGGCGAATGGTGAAGCCTTGGAATGAGCTGCCTAGGGAGGTGGTGGAGTCTCCATCTTTGGAGTTGTTTAAGGCCTGGCTGGATAAAACCATGATTGGGATGGTTTAGTGGGAGTGGTCCTGCCTCTGGCAGGGGGTTGGACTAGATGACCTATGAGGTCCCTTCCAACCCTATGATTCTATGAAAACAAAAAAACCTCACTTCTCCCATTAGTTCCAACTAACCTTCAGGGCATGATGTAAAGCCAATCTGTTTATCACTTCTGAGGTGAAGTGAATTATTTTTATACTAGTAACAGGGCTTGAGCACAAAGTTCATGTTTAGATTTCATCCACATTTCCCCAGAGTCTTGAGTGCATATTTATATGGGTGTTTGTTTCAGGCATTGAGAAAGCTATTCTCTCTCTCTGAATTAATAAAATTCAGATCAAGATTGGGATACAAACTCTGGGAATGTTTGATACAGGATATTATTTGGACCTATCCTTAGACATTCTATAATCTCTTTTGTGAAGTTCCTCCATTTTAGTTATTGCATCATGACAATATTTAATTCCCTGGTTTCAATGAGGCTCCCTCCCCAGAAATTGTTCTTTGTAAAAGACAGTGAAGAAAATAAGATACTTGGGATTATGGATCTTCATGGATTTAAAGGATGTGTATTAACACAACTTGGTGACTGGCAAAGGTTAAGGAAAGCAACAACTCCCTGTCACCATCTGTAATGCCCAGCCCTACATCCAGTCTTCCATGAATGGTCACATGAAGTCACATTGAAGTGAACAGGACAGTAAATGAGGGCAAGGATCTATGTATGTGTATTTAGTTTTACAATCCGGGCTAAATTTATACCTAATTCAGTTAAACATGAAGGGCACATGTTTAAAAACTTTAAAAATAAATGAAAAAGTCTTACAAACACAACACTTGCAATCAATATAATGATTAATGGGAACATAGCTTCTGGATATCCAACACAAAACAGGAAAACTGCCCTTTTACAATGACACTTGACAAAACAAAACAAGAATAATAAAAGCACATAACTAATTGGTGAGAAAAATTATTTCTCAAGTGTAAGGATTTGTAAAAATAAATTTAATACATGGACAGTAGGTAGATTAAAAGTATCACCAAAGTAAGACAATGATAAACAGAGCAGGAAATCTAAATCCAAAATATTAGAGTCCATTTTTAATAATGAACAGTCCAAAATACAGAACCATTGATTTTAATTTGCAATGGACTTATTGTTCCAATAAAATTCAAACTCTAATAATAATTAATATAAACAATTATAACTCATTGCTTTCACCACTGCTCTACTTTTTCCCCATCTCACTCAGAATCCTCACACTAAACGATTAACAGTAATAAAACATCAGTGATTTGCATCAGTTGCTTATGTACTTGAGCAACTTAAATCAGCAGTATGCTTAACATAATCTTCTCAGATTTTGGGGACACAGTTTATTGACCACTGTAATGGTGGCAGCACATGACCTAGGCGACTGGCACCACTTGATGATGGTCTTGGGGTAAAGCTCAAGTGGCACCCACAGCCAGTGGCCTGTGGTCCATCTTTGTAAGTTTTTATTCCATACCTCAGCCCTGCAGCAGAATCCTTCTTGGTTCTCCCCTTCCAGGGTACAGTTCAGTCCCATGCAAGCCAGACCACTTTGCCTCAGTGACCACCACCAGTCCTTCACTGCCCATCAGTGGCCTGGGGGTGGTCAGAGACACACAGGCCTGCTCACTCCCTGGTCCCTGGGCTTGGCCCAGGGACCCTATGCACCCCACTTGAACGCTGCTTCAACCCCTGCCCCTCCAGTTTAGCCACAATCTGTCAGGTCCCCAAAGTCATATCCATACCTCCCCCAGAGACATTTCATCCTTGTTTCAGGGCTTGTATTCCAGATGAATCCTTGGTAGTCCTCCAGTGAGCTGTTTATGGTCCTGTCTCTTGCTACCAGGTCGACAGCACACCCTTCCTCAACCTTTGCCAAAGAAAAACTGTCCTGAGCTGGGGCTGCAGACCTCTTATATACAGGTCTCTTGGACCCTGATTTGCTCTACAGCTGCCAGCTCTGATTACCTGCCCCTCTCCCAGGGCTTTTAACCCTCTTTTCAGCATAGAGGGGAAACTACCCAACTACAACAACATTTATAATATGTAAAGGAATTTTTTTTAAGCAGATGAGGGTACTTTGTGTTCTGATAATTTATAGACATTATTTCAGGGGAAAAAGACACTAGAGACAATGTATGTTATATATTGTTCCAGGTGTCTAAACTTGAAGTAATGATATGAATATGATTGATAGCTGATGTGTTTGTATTTAATGTAGTAAGAATTGCAGTCTATGCCCACATTCTGACATCTTCAAATATCCAGCCTTCTCAAGTACACCATCTGTTATATATTCAGCTCAATTACAATTCATCCCTCCCCTGTTTGACTTAGAAAGCACCAAGAATCCATTGTCAGGATCCAGATATATGGCATCACACATCACATAATAGCTACAGTGTCCAAAGTCAAACGCTAGGTATTAGCTACTCACAAAAGCACAACTGCCAAGGACAGGACCTTTGCACTGACTTTTACTAAAGTCAAAAGGCAAAATTTATCCCTATGCAGAGAGCTACACAAGGTCTACGTACAATTTAAGTCTCATTGAAAATTTTAGACTAGACTTAAGTGAAATTCAAGTGACGTACAGACCTTGTGTTAGTTCTCTGCACAGCAATGAATTACACCCAAAGAGAGTATAAACTTCTAATCAACCTTGAAAATTAGTTTATATAGGCTATACAAAGTAAATTTGGTTCACTTCCAGAGGGCAAGATAATTGTACAACTAATCGACCTAAGCAGTTTGTCAGTTATGCAAAGTTATTCCTTGTATGTGAAAATATTTCTAAATACATGTTCTATCTCAATATGGATTTTTATTTTATATAAACATTGCATAATGCAACAATACATTTTTTAAATTATTTTTTTCTCAGTGACATACAACTAATATGGAAAAACAAAAACATTGTCAGTCATGCAAACTCCTACTTATCCAATATGTTTCCACATTTTATTAAGCATTTTTAGTGCTCCTTCGCTTTCCTCATCTCTCTATTGTCATTCATTTTCTGTCTGAATGAATAAAGGATTATATTTTATTTGGATTTCTTGGTGCTCCAGTAGAAAAATAAAGTCTGAACTTCAGACAAAATAGCTACACCATTGAAGTTAAGAAGAAAGCCATGTGCTTAAAGTTAAGCATATATTTAACTTCATTTAATTTAAGGCAATGTATGGACATTTTTACCTGAAGAGTATTTCAATGCTTTAACAGAGGTGAGGATGTGTGGACCACATTTCAAAAGACGATCATTGTATGCCTATATGCCAGTTTTTGCCAGACTTGAAAATGCCTAGTTATCTTGCTTATTTATCTCCTCATATTCTCAAAAGGTTTCATTTTCCAGGATAACATCTAAAGTAGTAGATGGGCAAAGGGCCAGGAAGGACAATTTTCAATAGTTCAGTAACAATGTAAAAACTACTGTACTTGAAATTTTAATCTTTGACAAAATCTGTTTTGTTGTTTTATACAAATACACAACACTAATACAAACAATTGTTAGAAATTCTTTTAATCATAATTGGTCCCCTAAAAAGAGCATGCACAGAGTCAAATTCTGACACTAATTTTTTCCACCTGTAAAAAAGCAATCTAAGAACAGAAATTCAAAAACATCCCTGTTGTAAAACTCCATTCAAGATGAATTTCTTCCACTGTCCCAAAGAGAAAATAAACTAGGATTTTGACTCAGGAAACAGAAATTAGTAAGAACATACTCTAATTTTCCATAGGCTTTTGGGGCAGTGAGGAGGAATTCTGGTAAGACAGTAATGCGGAACAAGATTCTTTCAAGACCCTGTGAAGTCGTTACAGGTGAGTGAGGCGAACAAGACCAGGCCCTTTAAAATTTTGGAGATGGCAATTAAAAAATGAGATATTCCCTCTGTGCTATCAAAGGAACTAATCTATGTAGGTTCTTATGCCACATTCATCACTATAGTATTTGAAGATGAACTCCAAAGCATTTTTATTTCCCCTTCTACTGAGAAAAAGGGTGGAGAGAGATGCATTACACAATACTTGAGAAACAGATACAGATTTTCAGGTGGTCAGCAATTTCTGTTATATTTTTTCCTGTTACCACCACTCTGAAAGGCTTAGGTGATAAACATTTCTTCCTCTGGTCAAGAAGGATGAGATACAGTTTCCCTAAAAACTTGTCTATAGCAGCTCAAAAGAGGCCATTCAGAAGCTAAAAAGGCACTCTATCTTATGTCTCAAAGATGGAAACCGTTGCTCAAATTTAGATTTTCTCCATGTGGCAAAGAAAGGTGTTGCCATTAGACCTATAAATCCTAGCAGTGCTCTGTTTGATGTTTGGGGAGATAGAAAACAAAATAAAAACTGAGGTTAGCTCAGTTTATGCTTCTTAAGCAATTTTAAACTTGTAGGAGAAAAAGCTTGTAAAAATAAACACACAATTGCCTTCCTTCCCAGACACACACACAGCTATCTACTGGGTCAAATTGTTGCTCTCAAATGGCAATGTTAAATCTCTCTACTTCATGTCAGCTAGTCAAATATGACTGCCTTCACCAGTGGTGTACAAAGGGGGCAGGAGGAGGCTAGGCCCCCCAGGCTATGGGGGAGGAGTGCCAGGCTAGCCTTTCACAAGGCACAGGAAGTGAGACGCAGGAGGCTCTGAGAAGCACAGGGCCCCTGAGTCCATGCCATGTTGTGAAGGGCCAGCCCAGAGTCCCCCCTGAAGGTGGAATGGGAGAAGCCACCCCCCATCAGAGCAGCACCAGGCTGGAACAGCAATCAGTAAATGCTGTGGGGGTGCATCAGGCCATGCTGAGCTGGTGTTTCATTGTGGGCAGGGGATACAAGATGCACTCAGAGGTGCTCCTTGGAGCCCCCTGCACATCTTGATGTCCCCTTCCCTCAGGTGCAGTTGTGTGTTTGAGGCTGCCTGTTGTGCTGTCCCAGCTGGGGCTGCACAAGAGCAGCAAAGGGCAAGTGAGGGGGGTGGGGGATGCAGAAGGGGCTTTGGACCACCTCAGAAACCCCTATCCCACTGCCCTCTGCAGGAATGGGAGAGAGGAGCGAGGCTGCTCTGTCTTAGCCACAGCCAAGCTGTAGGGATGGTCACAAGCAGCTTCTGAGCCTTACCAGCAGCTTGTTTCTCCAGTCAAAACAGGTTCTTAGGTAGATGCCCCAGACTGGGGAGTCCCAGCAGGCACAGGTAGCAAGAGATCTGAAGGTCCCCAGATTATCATCAGGTCCTGCCTTGGACACAAAAAAAAAAAAAAAAAAAAAAAAAAGGCTAACTTATCCCATCCACTCTAGCTCCAGCCAAGTGGGACGGAGCTATCTTGGTGAGTGCACTTACAGATGCTGTTTTGGGGTGGCTATTGTGTCCAATAGCCATTGGCTCTGTTATTGAACTGTAGCCAAGGCCTCAGGCTACTGCTACCAGGAGGTTGCTTGTGGCTTGTTTAGCCGTTGCCAACCCATAACAACTGGAGTGTCAAAAATCTGTCGCTCTGGTTACTGCTCCCGTGTGGCTGCTTCCTGCTTTAAGGCTGTTGGGCTAACCAGCACAGCACTTCCTCCATCTTAAGCCCTGTGCATCCGTGCTACCATTCTGTGGAGCAAAGGAACATTGATATTCCCTTTTCTGGTACTACATGCAAGCTAGTGTGTTGGTACAATAGCCCCCCCCCACTGGCCAGATGGAGCATTGCACCTGAATTCAATGGTTTCAGTGAGCTTGGCAGGGCTGTCGGTTAGCCCCCGGTGCCCTCTGTTTTTCAGTCTCTCAGGGTATTGATAGATGAACCCCGGCCATGCCACAAGATTGCAGCTCAGGGTCCTTAAACTAAACAGGTACAACCAGGACTCAATGACTCTGGCAGTATGCTCAGCTCCTTCCTACTGCTCCTGATTCCTGTGGGCTCTTCAGTGCATTGCTCCAGTCGTACCTTCTTAGTGTGCTGTTTCTGAGTGGCTTTTCAGTTACTTGCTGGTAGAAGTTCCCCCCTCCAGTCTGCTTGCCCCCTAGAAATCATCCTTCCCTCTAGTTCCCAGCTTTTTGCTGTGAGCCTGCCAATCAACATTGGCCAGTAGGACTTGCTTTCACCCCTTGGTTGCTGAGTCAGTATGGAGTATATATTTCCCATGACAGGCATGCTATAATTTCAAAGTGTTACACTGTTAATTACTATTAACTATTCTGGTTTCCCCCCCAGCCACACTGAATACATAATCTTTGCTATAAAGTTACCCAACTATCATCTGGATTGAAGATAAGTAAATTACATTAATCATCCTTTTTCATAATCTTAATTTTCCTAAACTATTTCACATATCCCTTCCCCATCTACGTTCTCTGCAGTAAACAGAAAGAGCTATTCTTCAGAGTTAACATGTTTTAAAGCAAGAATTAGCAATCAACATGAGGTGTATATTTGAAGAAAAACAATATAACACAAAGGTAAACAAAGTTTCTTTGCTTTTTGTGAAGTACTGTTTGTATCAAAGAGGTTATTATTATTTTTGGCTCTTGTTTTGTTTTGCTTTGGGGGGGGGCAGATTGGTAGAATTTACTCTTCAATAGGGAAAAAAGGGGGGACGACTCGAATGCCTATGTCCTGATTCACCATGGCATTACTTCATGCACATAGTAATGTATATCATCACAAAGTAGGAGGGCAATATGCTATTGTTCTGATTCCCTAGCATTTTATGCCCACTTTGTATGACTATAAATGATGAAACAATGTGCTGGGTAAAGGAGAACCAGCACCTGCAATGTGAGTGCAATCACCAGAAAGAGTCATTCTTCACCAGAAACAACATCCAGTCCAGAGACCATCTGAAAAGCATAATAGTATACTAGATTTACTGAAAGTACCAAAGCATGATCCTTCTCATATCCACCATTTCTTCTGTTATCCACTTCCTTTGTCTTAGTATAAGATGGTTGCGTCTCCTGCCCCGTGCTCAACATTCTTTTAAGTCCTTTGGGATGAGCGCACAATTCAGACAAACATAGAAATAAACCTGACATTTACAGTAGGAATAGTGGAGAAGACAGCACATTATATCCAGATTACTACTTAAAAGACTGATAGTTCATTTCCAACTATTCTTTCTTCCTGATCAAGACATACATCCAAAGTGGAAGCAGAGGAAATGATGATGATGATCCAGTCTCCCACTCAATCAGCAGCGGTTCTTATAATTAAAATAGATCAAAATGGAAACAAAAAGACGATGCACTGAGACATTACTTGAGAGAGAATTAGGCCAATACACAAACAAAGCAGAATGAAACATGATTTCTCTCTGCAATAATTGCTCAGTGATCATACATAAGAATGGCAATTAGTTAAAAAGTATCAGTGTCTCTTTTGAACATTTGCCCTAATTCTTTGTGGCTCATTTATTTTCATTGTAGAAATGTGCAGATTTCTACAAATGATTACTAATTTTCATGCAACACCCTGCATTTTACAACGGTTGAACACTCTGGCGATGTCTACACTAGCAAATTAGTTCAGATTAAGGAGGCTTCATCTGGACTAATTTGATCCCTGTCTACACTAGGTTTTGCCTAGTTCAAACTAAAAAAACTTTTAGTTTGAAATAATTGCTTAGTTTAAACTTAGTTCAAATTTTAGTTCAAACTAGCGCGACATAGCTGTGCTAACTTGAACTAAATAAGTTCAAACTAAGCAGCTAGTTCAAACTAACTTTTTAGTTTGAACAAAAAAAACATGGTTAGTTCAAACTAAAAAATTCCGGTTAGTATGAACCATTTAGTACAAACTAATTTAGTACAAACTAATTCTGAACTGCTTAGTTTGGACTAAGCCAGTCCAAACTAAGCAGTTAGATGTAGACATAGCCTGTGAATCAGGTAGTCAGAGAAGTTTCAGGTTCTTAAGCAATGGGTTGTCTCCCAGATCTTGAAGATACAGCAGTGGAAATAATAGCTGCATATAGATTTGCTAGTGGCAGGGGTAAAGCAGAGAAGCTACTGCCTTATATTGTCTTTAAATGTTTGATGCACAGTAATCAGAAAATCTTGACAAAAGGGGAATAGACTATCTATATGGTAGGGATATGTGACTGAGAAAAGCGCTTTGCTGACTGATTAGTACCTTCTGAGGTTAATGAGATCAAGATTTTTTAACTTGAAATATGTGGTATGCAAAATTAGATCAATCATTATCTCTCTCCTTCTTTACAACCCTTACAAAGCAGGAAGGTGCAGTGAATATTTGAAAGATACAGTATTTCTAATCTTGTACTTCAGGCAGGCTTCAGTTGAAATTCTCCCATTGTATGTGTCCACATACAAGCCTCTGTTACAACAGCAGGGTTATAGTTTAAAAGCATCTGATTGACTTGAGAGCCTAAATTCCATTGATCTGACCTATTATTATAAAATCATAGAAATATAGGACTGGCAAAGACCTCAAGTCATCAGGTCAAACCAGTGGCATGCAGACCCAGGGCGCTGGAGGAGGCCATGCCCCCAGGAACTGGCCTGACAGGTGGCAAGGAGGAAGCTGCTGAAGTGTCTGTAAATATCCTCCTTTCCGGCTTCTTGTTTGTTTTCCCCTCTGAGCAGCTGGCTTTCTCCAGGCAGTAGGAGAAAGGAGGTGGGATGCCCTCGGAACCAATATGGTAAGGGAGGTGAGGAATTCCTGGGGCCAGGCATAGGTGCAGGCTAATGGCTGGCCTGGATTCCCTAGAATGGGCTGCCTAGAAGTGGGAGAGGGGGTACTGCCCTCAGCCTCCCACTGCTGCACTGAGACTGAAAGGGGCCCCAGCCATGAAATAGGGGGGAAAGAGAGGGCAAGGCTGGGAGCTGAAACCCCCTCCTCTGGCCCCCCAGCCCTGAATAAGGGACCCACCTCCAGGCCAGCTGTAGTGAGGGCTTCCAAGTTCCCTAATCTACTGACCTGACAAGTCTCAAAGACATTCCCATTTTCTTAGAATTGCACTGTTGTAAGTAAGGGAGGACAGAGGGAAGGGAGCTAGTCAGGGATGCCTGGGGTCATGGGGGTGGGTGCCAAGGGCTAGAATAGATGGACACTTCTGGGTTTGTGGCTGCTGCTGCTTCCAACTTAATCTCTTGCTGCAGCTGCAGAGCCTGAGGCAGTAGGCTTAAAACCCTGCCTCCAGCACCAGCAGCTGGGAAGAAGTCAAGGAGAAAAGCTATACCCCTCCCCATAAGTGTTTGGCTCTTCTTGGGAATTTCAAAGGGATAGCTGTGTTAGTCTAGTCCAGCAAAAAAAAACCCAAGGAGTTGTGTGGCACTTTAAGACTAACAGATTTATTTCTTGCATGAGCTTTCATGGGAGAAAATCCCACTTCATCAGATGTTTCAAAGATGGGTGAACGAAAGCTCATGCGAAAAATAAATCTGTTAGTCTTAAAGTGCCACACGACTCCTTGGTTTTTTCCTTCTTGGGAAGCAGCTCCAGCCTGGCTTGGGGGAGATAGGAGAAGGGATTCACTCAGCAGCAATATGGTAAGTGGGAAACTCCTGCTAATGTCATAGGTGCAGGCTAGTGGCTGGCCTGGATTCCCTGGAATGGGCTGCTTAAAAGTAGGAGAGCAGATACTGCCCTCAGCCTCCCACTGTTGCACTGAGACTGAAAGGGGGCCCCAGCTGTGAAGGAGGGGGAAAAAGAGAGGGCAAGGCTGGGAGCTGCAACCCCCTCCTCTGTCCCTCTAGAGCTGAACATAGGGGACCCCCCTCAGCCTAGCTGGAATGTGGACTTCAGAATTCCCTAATCTACCTGGCTGGACAATTCTCCGGGGATGGGGCCAGGAGTGGTGGGGGACGGGGCCAGGAGCAGCCTCTGCTCCTGCAGGCAGCTGAGCCCCAGATCCTTAGCCGGGGATGGGGCTGCCATGGCCGTGGGCAGTTGAGCCCTGGATCCCCAGCTGGGGACGGGGCTGCTGCGGCCATGGGCGGCTCGGCCCTGGATCCCCAGCCGGGGATGGGGCCAAGAGCAGCCTCCGTAGCCACAGGTGTCTGAGCCCTGGATCCCCAGCCAGAGACGGAGCTGCTGTGGCTGTGGGCGGCTGGGCCCTGGATCTCCGGCCCAATTGGGCCGGAGACCGGTAGAGGGGGGCCTACCAGATCCGGGACACTGGTGCTGGGATCTGGGGCACATGCTCTGTGTGCCCAGCTTCAGTGATGCCGCTGGTTGTAAGTAAGGGAAGGAGGGGAGAGGCCTTGTGGTGGCATAGGCTAAGGACTAGAATAGATGTAACCTGCTCGGATGGGGGCTGCTGCTGCCCCCAACTCCTGCTGCAACTGTAGAGGCTGAGGCAGCGAGGATACCTGCCTCCAACAGCAGTGAAGAAGTCAGGGAGAAGGGACAAGTACACCTCCAGCCCTAGCTCATCTCTCCTGTTACTGCATGTGGCATGGCATGTAGTAGGAATGTCTACTGCTGCCTGGCAGTGGAGATTGAGAAAACAGAGCAGCACAGCTCCCTGTCTTAAGACACCTCCCACCCCAATTCTCTCCACTGGCTCGGCAGCTCAGTTACCTGCTTGAGTGGCGAGCACTTCGTATGCATCTCAATGTAAGCCTCTAAAACAAATGAGTCCTGAGCAAGACTAATACGGCTGCCCCTTTGACATGTGAGTGTGGTGAGTGTGGGGCCAGCATCCTTCTGATTGCTCCAACTCCTCACACCCACCAAGAGTCCCATTGAACTGCCTCTTTTCCCCATGAGCCAGAGACTTTCAATGTGCCCTCTCTAGGGACCAGGCACCCCTTTCACAAAGCCAAGCTGATGTTAATTCCAGTCAGATTTTTAAATCTCCAAGGGGCTGCCCCTCCAGGCTTCCTGCTGAACAGAGTAAGGCTGAAAACCTGCCTTCATCCCAGAAAGAGTTGGGGAGGGCAAGGCTGGAGACTGTGACCTCCTTCTCCAGCCCTCTAGAGCAGAACACAAGGCCCCACCCCAGCATAGGTGCAGCCAAGACGTCCGAGTTCCCTAACCTCTCTATTTGGGATAGGGAATTCTCTTAGCACTGCAATATGGTAAGTAAGGGAGAGTGGGAGCCAGGGGGGACTCCTGGAACTGTGGGTGAGGGGTGGGTAGGCTATAGGCTGGATAGAACGTACTCAGGTGGAGGTTCCCCCAAGTTTTCTGCTGCAGGGCTGAAGCTGCCTCCAGCCCTGAAGAAGCAGGGGAGGAGGGACAGAGCTGGGGCTGAGACCATCCTCCTTTCCCTCAATCTCTGAAATGGCCACTGCTACCCAGTAGGGAAGAGAGGGGAAAAGCATTTCCTGAATCATCAAATGTGACCGTGCATTTAAAAAAAAAAAATAGAAAGCAAAACAAGCACTTTCTTACCAATAGGAGCCATCTATATTAACACTATCTTCCCTGCAAAAATATAGAACAAAACTAGCCCTGGAAAGCTTGTCTGTCTGAGCAGCATGCACCATGCACCAGGTAAGAGCCGGGTATCAGGAGGGGAGTCAGAGCAAAGTCTGAATTTGTACCCATTTCCCCACGACCACCCAGATACAAACTCCCTCCTCCGGGTGGCACCAGGACACAACCTGCCTTTTGCAGCAGTGCTGAGGGGGGTGGCACAAATGTAGTGGTGGCCACCAGCCACTGGAGACCCTTGATACACCACTGGGTCAAACCATCCACACAGAGGCAAGACCAAGTAAATCAACACCACCTCTGAGAGGTGTATATCTGACCTATGCTTTAAACCTGCAATGACAGGAATTCCACAACCTTCCTTGGAAGCCTATTCCAGAGTTTAACTATCCTTATGGTCAGAAATCTTTTTCCCTAATATTTAATATAAATCTTTCTTTCTGAAGATTAAACCCATATCTCCTTGGCTTACCTTTAGTGGATATGGACCCTAATTTTGTTTTTTAAAAAATTAAATAGCCCTTAACACATTTGAAAACTGTTACCAGGTTCCACTCACTCTTTTCTCAAGACTAAACATGTCCAGCTACCTTTCCTTGTAGGTCATTTTAATAATCCTTTCTGTTGCTCTGCTCTGGACTCATTCCAATTTTTCCACATCTTTCCTAAAGTGTGGTGCCTAGAACTGGACAAGATGCACCAGTGGAGGCTTCATCAGCGTCAGGTAGAGCAGGACAATCACCACCCATGTCTTGTTTATAATGCTTCAGTTTATGTCCCAGAATGATAGTACTGTTCTTTGCAACTGACTCATTTGTTGATTCATATCCAATTTGTGATGTACCATAACTGTCAGATCCTTTACATTAGTACTACCACCTACCCACTTAGTGCCCATTTTGTAGTTGTACATCTCATTTTTCCTTCCTAAGTGAAGAACTTTGCCCTTATTTCTTATTGAATTTCATCATTGTGAACTCAGACCAATTCTCAATTTTCAAGGTCATTTTGAATTCTAATTCTGTCTTTAAGGCCGTGGTTTTCAAACTTTTTTCCTCAGGACCCAGCTGGATAAAAGAAATTAATGCCCATGACCCAACAATTACATCTTTCATCAATGCATTTCATTTTTTCAGCGGTGGCAGCAGGGTTTGCCACGACCCAGTACCTGAGGCTCTGCAATGCAGTACTGGGCCCCAACCCCTGGTTGAAAACCACTGTTCTAAAGTGCTTGCAATTCTCCCATCTTAGTGACATCTGCAAATTTTATAAGTATGCTCTCCACTCCATTATCCAAGTAGTTAATGAAAGTATTGACTAGTACCTGACCAGGACTCACTCCTCAGGGACTCCCTTAGCCATCAGACAGAGGATGTAGCTATCACAAGCATGAGAGAGAGAGAATTTGACAAAAATCCTTTGATAACTACCTTTAATCTGGTCTTTCAACAGTTGTGCACCTACCTTATAGTAATTTCATTAAGACTACTTTTCCCTAGTTTCTTTATTACATTGTCATGGGGAACTACTTCAAAATCCTTTCTAAAATCAGCATCTACTATATCTGCAGCTTCTCCCTATCTACTAGGCAGTAGTCCTGTACAAGATGGTAATTAGGTTGGTTTAGCAAGATGTATTCTTAAATCCACTCTGGCTATAACTAATAACCCTCATATGCTAAATGTATGTTTGTGACTACTTAAACAAGGATAGTATATGACAAAACATGATCTGTCTAAGATGGTGTGAAAATTTCAATGTGTGCACCTGTGTCATTTCATTTGCCACTGTGACCTCGAGCTCATCTTCAACTCCTAGATTTAGTGTGCTTTCTGAAGAACAAATATCTTTGTAACTGGGGCATCTCTGGCACTAGGTTTACAGGGCATGAGCCCTGAGTCCCAGTGCTCCAAGCCCCACATCTTTTCCTGGGCCAGCAGTGCTTTTGTTTGTAACTTCATGTTCTCAGTTATTCCTAGAACTACTTAGAACCTTTTTGATGAAATTAAATTTTACTGAAGTGTGTTCTTTCATCAAAGGATTTTAAGGCCAAGCTTGACAAAACACTGGCTGAGATGACTGAGTTGGAGGTTGGTCCTTCTTTGAGCAGGTGGTTGGACTAGATGACCTCCTGAGGTCCCTTCCAATCCTAATCTTCCATGATTCTATAATCAAAGCTGAAATGTTTTGCAGAAGTGTGTTGGTTTTAGCTGGGTTTTTATTGGGAAGACATTTTGGTTTCAGGGTTCTCCAGTCACTTCCAGCCAGAAGGCATATTAAAGAGTCCAGAACCATAAAGCTCACCTTTTCAATCTGAAAGTGGACATTGATACAATTTCATCTTATAAAAATATCTGAAAGGTTTTTATTTTATTACAATGCAGAATGAGAACAATTTTCAAAACAAGATTTAAAAAAAAAAAACCTTTACAAAAGTTGCCACAAAACGACTGTCATCCTCTGCACAGCTCTTAGTTCTCAGATCCTACTTTGGTGGCACCCAAGATTCTACATTGAAATTATTTATCTATGAACATTTAGTTACTGTAAATGGTCTCCTAGTCTGCTGTAAACACATTTAGTTTAAAGGACAGATAATTTTTTGTATTTAAAGTGAAGGATGTAACTATCTAGGCAAAATTTGTCCAACTTGGGTACCTAAAGTTAGGTTTCTGAATCCACATTAGTGGCCTGATAATCAATGGTGATGAACATTTAGAACTTTCATTGACTTCAATAGGATTAGGAGTGCTCAGCAACTCTGAAAATCAGGCCACTCATGTTTATATCTATTGAACTTAGAGGCCTCATTTTTGCAGTATCTTTAACATACGTACATTCTCTAGAGTTCTGTGAGGTGGGGAACTATTATTACTATTTCCAGGTGAGGAAGTGAAGCACAAAGGGACTTGCTCATAGTCACACTGGAATCACCGGCAGAGCAGGGAACTGAAATGGGTTTCCTGAGTCCCAGGCTTCCACATCAACCATGAGGCCACACTCTCTCATATTTGGATGATAAAGACTGATTTGTGAATTTATTGACATAGCTGAAAAACAAGAATAAATCACACCCACCACCTAATTCTGGCTCACGTAAAACATACTTGGAAATTGCAAATGCCCAACTATACCAGAAAGTTATATCATGTTAATTGTCAACACACAATTCAAAACTCTACATCACGTCACACATGTGATCATTAGCAAGATGGAGGCTAGAATGAAGATCATGACTTCATTGTTCATCCTGCAGAAGAAATTAATGATTGAGATTCAAAGACACAAAGGCCTGGTTGTTAGTTCCTTCCTTACCCCCTCTATCACTTTCCATGAAATAAGGAACCCCTCAGCTGCTGTCAACATTGTATTTGTTATTTGAATGGGTAGCTCACAACACCATAGTTTAAAATTGTACTCCATTCGGTCTCCAGCTAGCAAAGTAATAATAAGGATATGGCAGGATTGTTTCCACTCACCTGAGTCAAAAAGTACAAAATGTTAGAACAGAAGACTCCTCTGGTAGAAATCAGTGAAGCTCCACTCTGGCTCAGAGTCTAATATACTTTTTATCTTTTAGTAATTAAAGGAAACTTTTTATCAGATGTTTATTAAACTTCTGCAAGTATTTCTTGTTTTGTACTTCTGCCAGTGAATTACAGCACAGCTTTTAGTGACAACTGATTTTAAAACAATAACCTCACTACTGACAGACTTCACTGTCAGAGATGTGACATTTGTTCCCATTTCAGGCACAATACACCCATCCTTTGCAGTCAATCAAAAGCACTTGTGTTTTCAAAAATCTTTCAATCTTTACATGTCTTTTCAATGCATTTCTTCTGCACTCTGCCAACAATGAAATCCAATGTCCAGACACTCTTCACATGAGGATCATCACAAAGATTTAACATCTGTTTAAATATACATGTATTTGACTCAAATCCAGTTGTTATATGCTACCTTCAGCCTTTATAAACCAAGGGTATTAGCTGTGTGTTGTGACTAAATATTCAGAAGGAAACCCAGATACATCAATATTTGATTCATTTTGCTTCTCTCCTGGTCCAAATTTGTCCCTAGACTTCAGTAGGTGAATAACTAATTTAGCACACAAGCATTTTTGGCTTCAAGGAAGTTTTTCTCTATGTGAACTAGTAATAATAGAAATAAGTTTAATAATGTGGTTGAGGTCAGATCCCCACTGGGCATAAACCAACATAGTTCCCTTGATTTCAGTGATTAGATCTTTGAACTACAGTCAAGTTCTTTTCTGAAGAAGACATGACAGTCAATACATTCTCAGAACTTTTTGAAGAAATGCATGCCAAAAAGTTGAACTAAGAAAAGACTCAATTTAGATGATTTTGGTATGAACATGATACTCAATATTTTATACAAGCTGGTTGCTGGCAATCCTTTTCATTCATCACAAATGGCCTTGGGACTTAAAATATCTGGACTATGCAGCTGAAAGTTCTGCCACATCTTCAGTGAAATCAATCTATCACTCTTTGGTTTTCCTCAAACATTTTGTTGATCTACTGAGTTGAATATATTAATCAGCTTCATTTGCAGCCTTGTAGAATTATGATTATATGGACAGAACATTTAAAATAAAGTGGTGGAGATATTATCAATTGCTTTAACATGAAGACTAAAATCTGTACCTCAGCAAAATCACAGAAAGTGGTGGTGTCTGGTTTGTTGTGTTTTTTTCTTTAGCTCATATTCAAATTGAGTCAGACAGCCATAGACAGCCCATAAAGCACTGAGGCATTTTCCCTAATTCTATCAAAAGAGAAATGTCTTTTAACATACTCTCATTGCTCTCACTGCCTGCAGTCTAAGTTGCTCCAGATGTCAGATTAACATGACTAGAAGAGAAGGAGCAATAGGCCATGAGCATTTTGAAGCCTCTTGTGGCATACAGGTCTTGCAGCTGACACAGCACAAGGCCCAAGAGACAGAGCTGGCAGTACCTCTACCAGATGTTCTTGATTACACTCTCTGACTCCCCAGTACTTTGAAGTATCCACACAAATCCTTCAAGGTAGGGAATCCTCTTTCTACCTCACCATTCTGCTGCTCATTTAGGAATGAGTTTTTCAAAATGACTAAAACTGAAAATGATTTTTAGTTCAAAGCAATTTCATTTTAAATTCACAACTTTATTTAATTTGAATTCATTTTTCTGAGCTCCCCCTGTTCCCTGATGCCTCTACATCATCAGAGTCATTCACTGTAACATGTAGCTACAGTTGCAATACCTATACAGTACAGACAAACATAAGTGGCTATGTAATCACAAATGGAGATTTCTATCCCTGGGTTAGAGGGAGCCTGTTCAGTCATTCTGAGGAGATGGCCCATGAGCAGCCTTGTCAGACAAAGGAGGGAGGGAGTATGTTCAGTGAAAATGTAATCTTCCAAAACTTTAAATGCAAGCTTGAAGAAACTGGTACTGAGCATGTGTGAAAGGTGATTTTTCAAAGGTGACTTGGCCAGATTTGGACAGAACAAAGAAGGTAAAAGGTATACCCTTGACATAAAGAAAAAAAATTACAATGACCACTGAATTTCAAATACCTGCTCCAAAGCAAGTAGGGTTGCTTCAAAGAAAAAGTCACCAGAATTTTAACATGGATAATAAACATTTTCCCCCAGCCTCATTTAATGAAATGATTAAAAAGCATGAAATTGAAAAAACTCCAGTCTGAGACAGACACCCAGCATGGAAATTTTTAGCCCAAATGATTGAAGTCCAACAAATTTATAAGCAACTGAAAGAGTTGTATGGAAAGTTTCAAGCAATTTTAACAGATGATGCTATCAGCCCTGCCCATAATAAACATTTTCAGTGTAATATTTTAAAGAAAGCCAGAATCTTGGATAGCTGTTTTTAATTTTAAAATAAGCACCAGTAATCTTTAAATCATAGAATGGAAGAAGTTTTCATTTGGGTCTTGTGGTTGGACATTGCATGATATAAACAGCCCATATAGTAAGAAAACCTACTGTTCTGAAATCCTTGCACTACCTTCACCTACGTAAGTAAACAACAGCAGCCTGCATTATGAACCTCTTTGCTTGTATGATTAATAATCTCTATTTAAATATACAGTGTAACATGCTGTTGTAAGGTTATGTCAAATTGTACATTAAAACAATGGTGGTGGTATCAGTTTTTATACAGACATTGCAGTGTAGTTAATTCTGTACACATTTAGTCAGTTTACAGAAAATGCATTTTTCCACTGTCAATGGGTCTGGTTGTTGTGTTGTATTTGTTTTCAGCAGGGTTAAATTGCTAATGACCTTTTACTGCTGTGAAACTTATTGGGTACCATTACTGTGACAACTTTTTTAGTTCAATTCAGCAAAAAACTCAATTTATTCAAAAATATCACTAAAATTACTTACAATTAGCATATGACTTAAAAATATCATTACAATGTAAAACCTCCTCTAAATTAAGTCTGCTCATTCTCTTACTTGCAATAATTTTGCAATCTGAGGAACCATCATACAGCTCAGTACTGCTTCTATTGGAGATGTGTTTCCAACACAAGACCCTAGCTAGCGGATGAGTTGTGCCTCAAATTCCTTTTTGTCCATCTCAGGTATACTCCTTAGATGATAAGCCTTGCTTCCTGCACCTCACTCTGGATGGAGCCACATAGTCTGACAACTCTTAGACTGACTCTCTTGGCTGCATCCCCCTGATTTCCATCTATGCCAACTCAACAGGTCCACTGGTGCACAATATTTATAAGCTCCTTACCTCTGAATGCCTCTGACAGTGGATAGTGACTCAAAAACCAGCTTCTTCAAAACTAAGCTTGGTTTATTCTTTAATCCAAAAGGTACCTAGAATACAGAGTGAACGGCTAACATGACACAGAGTCCTATAGATACATTTCTCCTTGCCTACACCTTAATCTTACCTTGAAGCTATTTGTAAATTCCTCTCAGTTCAACTAACCACCATCTCTGGCAGACTGCTGTACTCATCACACTTTCTCCGTGTTTCAGTCAGTCTGAGTATCAGCATATGTCTGACAAATACCCGCCGCCCCTCCCCGGTCATCATTTTTAAGGATTTCATATTGCCTTTGATCCTAGGGTTTGGGTCTGAGAAGAATGCACCCGACCAGACTACCTGGAGCCTGGCAAGATGTCTCACCCCAGTTAATGGTTTTCTCATAGTTTCCTCAAGAGCACAGAGGGAATGAAAGCATGGCATGAGCAGAGCAGGTTGCCAAAGACAGTGTGGTTAGCTGGACTGAGGAATTTATAAATGCTTTCAAGGAAATATTAAGATATAGGTAAGGAGAAATGTGTGTATAGGACTCTTATCAAAGCACTTTACTTTTGCCACTGTTTAGATTTTAGTTGATTTCTTTCTTACAGCCTCCTCTGATTTGACTATATATTCAGGCAGGATGATATCAGAGAGGTAAACCTGAGGGCATATTACATTCATTAAAAAATACTACATGACTCCCCCATGAACCTCATAATACCTCTGTTAGCAGTTCCCACAGAGAGGCCAAGGATTGATAGGCAATAAGGGTGACCAATCTTTTACCTCCAGAAGTACATCAGGAATGAGGAACAACAAAAGAGTGATTTGAGGAACCCTGCATTGCAGCTGACTAGATAAACAATATCCACATGGAAAAACAGTAAAGAAGACTAAAAAAAATAAAATAAAATAAAAAATCACAGGTTGAGCTTTCATAAGCTTCGTTCTCGTCTCAGTAATACCAGTGTAAATCGGGAGCAACTCCCAGGAAATCTAAATTTTTACAGTGATGTCAATTGAATGGGAGAAGAGAATCAGACCACCTCTCACCATAACATACTGTATCATTTAGATTTATTATAAAAGCACTTATCCAAAGCTCTAAATGCTTGCACAGAACAATAAATAACACTAAAGTCAATAACACAGTACACAAATTTACCCATCTGGTTCCAAGCCATTCCCATTTTTTCAATAAAGCATCCATGAAATCCACTCATCATAAATAACACCCAGAAGTCCAATACCTTCCTCATCAGGAAATCATCTGAGAAAACTTATCTGCCTCCTAGCATCTCCCAAAGGTCACCAAACAGAGACTTTTTCAGGGTGACAGAAAAGAGTGAATTCAAGAGGGAAGGACTGAAATAGAGGATGCCACTCTTGCCATCATCCTGTTCCTTCTTACACTATAAGCGAGCATGAGCACTTCAACTTAAGATAATTCCATGATACCACATAGTCAGGGAAATGGTCTTCCCAGTAGGCAGGTCCCAAATCATTTAAACTTTTAAAGGTCAAAACCAATACCTTAAATTCATCCAGAATTGAAAAGAAGCAAGTGAGAGCCATGGAGCACTCATGAAATGTGCTCTTTGTGTAACTTTTTACAAATAGTTCCAAGGGGGTAGCAGGGTTAGTCTAGTTCAGCAAAACAAGGAGTCCTGTGGCACTCAAACACTAACAAATTTGTTTTTTCCCCCCACAAAAAGGCAGCCACATTTTATATGTGCTTAAATTTTCAAAAACTTGCCAATGATTTGTCTTCACTGCATCTGACGAAGTGGGATTTTCTCCCACAAAAGCTCAAGCAATAAATACATTTATTAGTCTTTAAGTGCCACAGGGCTCCTTATTTTTTCACTGCAAGTTAATTCATGTTATAACACAGGTATTGCCCATAATTCAAGTCTCACCCATGAAAAAACTCTTAATTTAAGCATGATGACACTTTTAATTGGGTGATATCACACAGGTAACCTGAGCGGCATACTATATTCATTAAAAATACTATACAACTCCCTTTGGTTTGCCCTTTGGAGAACAAGCTACACTTAAGTTAGCACAACTCATACCTACTCCCATGACGACTGTGCAGTTCTGGTGTTATTTTGCAATATGGTCACTCTCACGTGAGTTAGACTAATACTTCAAACAGGACTACATTATTTCAAACTAGGGGCATCACTGGCCCCCCAAATTCCTATGTGCTCATCCCAGCCTCACCCGCATGCCAGCCCTGCCTCCTGCAGTGCCAGCACCAGCCCTGGACCCAATCCAGTTTCACATCCCCACCTAGGGTCGTGGCCAGATTGGGCTGCCAGCCCCATGGCATCCTGGCTCTGCATTCCTGGCCAGAGTCAAGGCCGGATCAGGCTCTCACCGGCCTGGCCCTGCATCTCCAGCTGGCTCAGTGTCCTGGCTCCACGTCCCCACCTAGAGTCAGGATGGAACTTGGTCTCATGCCCCTTCTGCCCAACACCAGTGATGCCTGTTTTGAACTAGAAAAATTTTAGTTCATGCCAACAGCATCCACACCTGGGAGTTACAGTGCAGCACTTTGCTGCAGATAATTATTCACATATACTGAATTTTAAACAGTGAAGCAGTGCAGATAAGCCCACAGTCTCTGTAGTGTAGATGCAATCTTAGCCCAGGATTGCCTTGTGTGCTCTGATCTCAGCTGTTGTATCTACATTGCTTGGGTAGCCTAGGATCTAATGTGGATTTTAGACTTCACCCCTCTACTGTCCACACAAAAAACACTTCTAACCCAGGTAGATTGAAATGTCCTCTTATTAGTTTTCAAAATTTACCACTCTTGATGTCCAATTTGTATCCATTACGCAAAGACAGCTTGCCCATGTTTAAATGGTAACATTCAAAAACCAGTATGGGAACATTTCAATCTACCTTGACATTCTGTAAAAAAAAAAAAAAAATGCTAGGTAAAGACTTCAGCAAAATACCTTCAGAAGCAGAACTGGAACATGAAACTGCAGAACTGGAATTCATATATAGACAAGATACCTTCACACTAGGTTTGAATAAAAACCTCTTGAAAGGGTAGGTTATTACAAAGGTAATTTCCCTTACATCACCCTTCTCAGCTGCCACCTCCTTATTCCACAGTTTGGATCTAAACACACATTATTTATTTTAAAGGCTAGCATTCTGTCCATCTAGTTCTGCTTGAATTAACCTTGTGAGCCACCCTCCAGTGCATCTATATATGTACAGCTAACATATTACATTTTCCATTTTGTTCATCTGATATAGTGGGATTGTGCTCATGAAAGCTCGTGTAAATAAATTTCTTAATCTCTAAAAGGTGCAAGTGTTCACCTTGTGTGTTTTGCTGAAATACATCTTTCCTCCATACATACATAGGCAAGTGCAGGAACAGTGTAAAAGCAACAACATAGGTACAATTTTGCAGTAATAACTACAACTTTCCTCAATTCTAGACATGTTTAGTCTATTACATACCCTCATTTCTTGTTTCAGTCTATGACGCTCAGAAGCCAGATCCATCTAGCTCCTTCCAAAGTAAAAACTCCCACACACATGAGGTAAATAAAATCTTCATATTGTGTGTTCAGATGCTGTTATTTTCTTATTTAACCAGTGCTAAAGTCATGGGACAGATCCTTATATGGTATAATTGCACTAACTTAACTGGAAGTACGCTGAACCAACATCAGCTAAAAAAAAATTTTACCCATGGCTCTCAAAGTAATCCTTTCGCCTTTAACAGTGCTTTTATGTGAAAATAATACAATTTCATTTTTCACAGTTGTATTATGATCTGTGATCCCATTCTTTACCCAAAACCTCAAATAACACTTCCTATTTGTGTAATAATTCAGAAGCATCAAAAAACATTTCAACTGAGATCTTTCATGTCAAACACTATACACATGCTGAGCATTTAATATTTTAATACTGTTACCAAAAACCAAAACCACCTCATAGACACTAAGGTCAGAAGGGACCAATATGATCATCTAGTCTGACCTCCCGCACACTGCAGGCCAAAAAACCTCACCAACCCACTCCTACAATGAACCTCAAACCCATAACTGAGCTATTAAAGTCCTCAAATCATGATTTAAAGACTTTAATACAGGGAATCGACCAGCAAGTGAGCCATGCCCAATGCTCCAGAGGAAGGCAAAAAACCCCCAGTGCCCAAGCCAATCTGCCCTGAGTAAAAATTCCTTCCCAACCCCAAATATGGTAATCAGTTAAACCCTGAGCATGAGGGCAAGTCCACAACAGCCAGGTCAAGAAGAACTTCTCTGTAATAACTCAGAACCCATTCCATCTAATGCCCCTTCCCAGGTCACTTCTCCTCCCCTGTCACTTCCAACTTATAAGAAAAATTCCTATTATTTGTCCCCAAGTGCATGACCTTGCACTTCCCATTGTTGAATTTCATCCAAAACCATTCCATATTTAAAATGCCTGACTTAAATGCACAGAAGGAACATTCAGTGTTCAAAACATTCCACTGTCAGCTCTTCATACTGTGAACTGGAATTGCAGAAAACATGGTACTATATATGAAAGTAGCAATAGACAATTCTGAGACTTCTACAATACAATGGCTTTTGTTTACAGCAAACATAACCAAAAATACACTATCAGGCATGAGTTCATAGACTCAAATATGAATAGAGATGGAAAGAACCAAATATCATCCATTTCACTTTTCTGTCAGCTAAGGTTTGGTCTCTATTGCACTTTTAAAAAAAAATCTGATATTGTGGAAAGAAAAGTTGCAATAATGTTTTACATTGAAATAGCTCAAACCTTTGGGTGGAATTTTACTACCAAATTTCCATTATCTGTTAATTGGACTTGAAACCATGAAATAAAAAGGGTGCAATGCAGAGAACTGTGCTGAAACCACTGGTATTTCCACCATATTGAATTCCCTCTACTTAGCAGTAGCAAATGTCAAGGTCTTTCAGATTGGTTTCCAACTGCAAGAGAAATCAGTGACATAGAATCTAGAATATTCTTAGGGAAAAATCTTTGTGTTACATTGTATTTGGTAGTCTTTGAACAGACATGGTTACAAACATCATGCAGGCAATCCTGTGTTTGGGGAGTTTCAGCCAAAAGAATAGTGCCCAGGTGGAAAATCTACTTTAAGAATTGACTAGTTTGAGAGACTCAGAAGAAAGCAAAGTCTCTTGCTGATTTCCTTACCACCCCCAAAAAGAAACTGAATTACACAACAAACAAGACAAAACAAGCATTTCTGCCAAGAATGAACAATGCTCACATGATAACAAAAAACTAAGATTATATGCTACAGCTCTATCTGGTGATAATGGTCATGACCGTATCAATGTGAGAGATACTGAAGATAATATGGAAAAGTACTTTGTAGTAAAAGCTATGAAGATCAGCTAGTTTATCTTAAGGATTTAGGATAAAGCTCTGGCCTCAGCACTTTTCTACAGGTGCAAGGAATTAATAGTCAGGTAAAGAAACACACACTAGAAGACATTTGGATCTACAAAGACTATGAATAATGCTACATATTCTTGAGTGTCATACTGCAGCATTAGCTACTAACCAATAAAAATATACAGATAGAACATTGATTCATAGCTTCTATGTTAGAAAGAAAGAAATAATCTGGACAGGCAAACTGAGGTCCATTATCAGAAGATGACTGTCTTGTACCGTCAGTTTTTCTTCTTGATGTTCAGTACTCCTGAATATTAAGTGGCACCTGTTAGGATCTATATGATTTTTCTGGTCACTTGTACAATTTGATACCAATTACTCCCTGCAAAGTTTCTTTATGGATGCTCATAACCTGTTCTGGATGCTTGCTATGGTATCATGTTACCTGCAGCATCATGAATGTGTACAGATGTGTAGAATGTTTTGCATGGCTCAGGGGGTAGGCGACAGACAGAACTCTTCCAGCAATACGTAAACCATAGCTGCAAGCAAGCAAGCACCTGGAGGAGGTAACAAATAACATGCAAATTGAGTTCCCTGGTTTAGACTAGACAAAGATCACCTCTGCCCAGAAACAGAGGGGCTGAGGAGGCTTGGCAATAAAGAGACACTTGGAGGGGGTTCGGGCCCTTTTGCCTGGAAACCTCCATCTTGAAGCAACTTCAAAATTATCTGGGCCCTGCCTGGTTTCAGGCAGAGACTGGCTGTACAAACATCTTGAGCATAAACTTGGCCTATGAGGTAGTTTAGCTAGAGATATTAGCTTAGTATGTGTGTTTTACCTTATATTTCCTTGTGGGCACTTCTGACTCACTTATGTTTCTACCTTGACTTACCATTTTCTCACTAAAAATTTTCATCTGATCAAAACATTTTCATCTGACTTGTAGTAGTTTTACCTAAAGCTGTGTTGTCTTTAGAGGGTACGAGTGAAGAAGCCTGGGCACGATCCATTTCTTTCTTAAATGGATAGACTCGAGTGTATGGTGATTGGGAGTGGGTCCCAATGCCTGTAAGACAGTGGCTTCCAGTGAGGTAACTGCAGCCAGGGGGTGCTTGCTTGGGGACTGTCCCTTGACTAGGCAGAGGGCAAACACCCACTGCTTGGGAACAATTGCACGTGAGAGACTGGAGTGGACTGACTCAGGAGTGAATAGTCACCTGGCAAAGCAAGGTGAATCAGGGCTCAGGAGTGGGAATTGAGGGGTTATGGTGGCACACTAAACTGAAGCTGGAGAGCAGCCTATCACAGCACCTTTTCCTCCTTCTCTGGCCATTCAGACATAAAACTGTTTTAAGTACTAGAAGAACAGTATCTCTTGGATAGGTCTCTGTAGGTGCCAGAGTGAGTGTTGCAAAAAGGAATTCTGCTTAGCTGATGTGTTTGGCTTCTTGATGAATCTTCCTCTCCTGGCATATGTTGAGGATTTCATAAATCAGGCTCTTAGTAGTCATTTTTTATTTGGGCACCACTGTTCTGGATAAAATATCTGCAATAAACATTGAAGACTCTTGTATTATACATCCAAGCAATATTTTTTATTTTCAATTACAAGTCTTCTGAGATGTTTTGGAGCTGATAAAGACTTTTGAAGATGGATTCCACAAGTTTGTGATCTGTGTCCACATGCATATGTTTATGTCCCACAAGTCACTGTTCAAACTTGATCCATGCAAACACACTAAAACAGTGCCTAAACAGAGTTTCTCTGTCAGAGAATAATTTTGCACAGTTAAAGATAGTATCCTAAGGTAAAATGCTACAGGCCGACTCTTCCTCAGTAATGCTGTTCCTATTCAAGATTAATGGAAAAAAAAAAGAGAGAGATTTCATACTGATGAGATTCAAACAACTGATTAAAATTTCTCAAATGCAAGACTGATGCTGAGTGACAATTACTTTAGCAGGGGGTTGGACTAGATGACCTCATGAGGTCCTTTCCAACCCTATGATTCTATGATACTCTATCCACAAATATAATGTATATTAGGGTGCTCTCTCCTTTTCTAACAGACCCCAGCTGCAATTCCACCTGAGGTAAAAAAGGAGGCAGGTGGTTTAAGAACAACAGCATGAGTAGGTCAGTAGTGGTTTGCTGCTCTGTGTTCCCAGTTAATAAATGTACAAGAGCAACACTGGAAAACCTCATTGTGGACCCCCATAGGCAATGTTCAGGTTCCGGTTTTAAGAGAAGATATCAGTATGGTTGGATGGATTTTTTTTCAACTAAGGTTATTTCACCAAAAAATTTTTTCTTGGTCAAACGTAACTCAGCCAGTAGGTTCAGCTGAATGAAAGTGGAGGTAGGAAGACGGATTGTGAAATGCTTCAGTTGAATATTTTCAAAATGAAATATTGACCTTTTGTTATAAATGACATTTTATTTTTAAATTTAGTGATACTTACACAAAGGCTACTACCTCAGCCCCAAAAATATTTAATTCCAGATCAAATGCAAAATTTCATTTTGGCCACATAAAAATAGTTGGTTTTTCGTTCTTTCCAAGGAAAAAAAAAGTTGTTCTTTTGGGTCAATGTGAAATGAATCATTTTTGTTCAGCCACTAACCAAGATTTCAATTATTCACTCAGCTCTAGAATGGAGTGGTTATAATGTCAGTCCAGTAGTCAAAATATTAAAATAGAAGAAGGAAGAGGAAGTTGTTGAGCTCATGAACTAAGAGAAAAATAGAAGAGCTTTTAAGAATCATGCTAAGCTTACCAAACCAAAGGGAAAAGAAAAGAAAAAAAAAAAAAAAGAGTATGGTAGTGCCATATATACATTGGCAAGATACTAATCCAAATCCTAGATCTAAATTCAAAGAGCATTAAGGAATGGTGTAAACAAATGTCGTACAGATCTCCTTTAATATTTTCATCTAAATTAGTTATTGGCAAACCTCAGAAGGTTCAGATGTTCAGTTCTGATGTGCTTCCTAAAGTTTAGGTCCTTAGCTGACTTTGTGCAAACTTTTTGAGAATCTATATAAAAAACAATGTAATATAGGAGTAATTGTAAAGGATTACTTTTTATTTCCTGGCCTGCTTCAAAATGAGATGGTCCTGAATTACAGGAGGATTTCTCTCATGCACATAGCAATAGCAGTCATTTGAGTTAGTAGCTGTTTCAGGAAGATTGTAAGGGGCTGCTTTCATCTGGACCTGCAGCAATCTCCCCTCCATTGCCCTCATCACCCTAAACTTCATCTTTGTCTTCCAAATCACCACTCGCTATTCTCTACTTTTAACAAGATGTTGCTTATAAGTATTGAGACAAATAAAGGAAACTTCAGCTGTTGCTCATATAGCATCTCTAATATCATGAGTCTGCAGAGAGATCAGCTAGCCCATGGTTATTTGTAGGAACTTCATGCAAATATATAGTGGGATATTACAGTCAGGACCTAGAGTGTGGCACTTACAGAAAAGTTTTGTTATAGGGATATGACCCAGTATATGAATCCTTATACATCAGTATTGGTATCAGTTTAATGGTACTATGCCAATTGAAACCAGCTGATGGCCTGTCATTTTTAGGACCACACCTCATATCAATTGGCCAGTGGTTTTCACATGTGCAACAGTATAAACGTAGTTATTTTAGCCTACAAAAGTGGGAGAAGGGAGGAATTGTTCTCTGTAGCACAATGTAATAACTTCTGGCAAATGCTGACTTTTCCATGGTGACCTTAGCAAACAGCAGTTGGGTTTAAATCTGACTAGAATAAAACATTTGGAAACATGAGGAATAATTACTAGAGCTCAGTGCAGATACAAAATTTGTATCTATATCCAATGTGTGAGCCACAAAAAAGAGGTATCCACAGATTTGCAAAGATTTACATGGAAAATCTGGATCCACATCCATTTTCAATCCACTAAGATGATCCACAGATATCCGCATTGATGGACTTCTGTGGATATCCATGGATTTGCTGGGCTCTAATAATTAAATTCCTAGCTAGAAACAAAAAAGCAAAGCAGCTGTCTTTAATCCAGTGACAAATCTATTGGGTGGGGAAGAAATTGCAAAAGAAAGTTTTGAAGTATGGCTAATACAATATGTGGGTACTGAAATGTGTGATGCTTAGGGCCAGTTACAAAGATGTTCAAGTTAAGTCTGTTTGGACTGAAAAAAAATCAGATGAAGTAGAAAATGAGCTATAGGAACTGGGTATTTCATTTCTCAAAATTAACACTCTTGGAGGCATACACATATCTCACTTTCACACTGACGGAATGCATCAGTAGCTTCCAGCAGCAAATGACAGAGTACACGTCATACAAAGGAACTGTATATTTCAGCTATTTCTTTCAAAGAAGAAAGCTTTATAAATATTATGCCATTGTAAATTTAACTGTTATCGAGACAGCACCAGATGTAGATTTATCCTAGAGGATTTTGTGTGTTTTGCAGCAGCTTGTCTCATAAAAACTGCAATAAATATGCTAATTTTTAATGTCTTTATAGTTTAGTTTAATATTTTATCAACTGATAAAACAAAGATTAAATGTATATGGTATTATATTCTTGCTATTGCTTTCAAAAGTGATATAGAAAGAGTATCCAGATTAATATTTCAATAAGCAGTACACAATTATTTGTCATTCATTTTTTTACAGTGGCCTAGTCTTTGACCACTAGATGCTATTATCAAGGGACATTAGTGGAATTGATCGGCTATGAGATTTTCACCTTCACTTTAATCTTTTGGCACCAGTTGTTATGAATCCTCCGTGAATAACTTCATATGAAGGCATTTAGCATTTGTGGTTAGTGCTGCGAAACCCTGATTCATTGGCACACGGTTAAGAAATGACAGAATACTTAACAGAGGTGGAGGGGTGATATACCTAGGTATTCTGTTTATCTTTCTAATTATCGGCTATCTGAGGAGGTAAATAAAAATTTGACCTTTCAGGTGAGTCACAATGCAGAGTATTAGATACATGTAATTAACATCCACCACACATTTTTACAAACAGGTGGGAGGAAGCGTTTGGCATACGGTTTGTAAACCTTACCTGCTAACACTGAGCTTCATTTTGTAATGCACAAACTTTGTGACAAAAAGGCTGTTCATAAGACAGACATTTTGTATTACACTAAAAATTAAATCTATACAAATCATATTTGCTTGTATTTTTATTTGCCTTGATAATCGAATAAAAATCACTTATTAGATGAGCTCACCAGTAATAAAATCAAAAGTCAGAGGCATTCACACTGCTGTTTTACAGAAGTAATCTGGGATCCAAATCCAAGAACCAGGATATATGGTAACAAATTATGCCACTCACTCTTGTTTCACCCCTGCTAGCAAACAGGCATACACCTCCACATACCAGCAAAGGCTGCTATGCCCCCAAGGTGATTCATTGCCAAGTTGAGAGGAAATTGCTTGTACTGCCTTTTCTCTGGTGACTCAGTCAGCTGAAAGCAGCTTTTAACTGCAATCAGAGCTGCCTGCCAAAGATTACCATAGGAATACACAAATATTGGGTCTCTATTGAGTGGGTGGCATCTTAACTTGCTGTCTATCAATCCAGACCGAATGCACTTCTGGAGGGTGGATACAGGGAGTTCCAATGACTTGTGTTTAGCTGAAGAATGAAGACATCCAATCTTGAAGACATCTATCACTTCTATTGTTAATTGGTTCCAATGGTTAATCATTCTCATGGGCACGAATTTGTGCCCAACTAATTTCAATTTGTCTATGTTCAGGTTCCAATCTATCATTCTTGTTAAGCCTTTCTCTGCTAGATGAAAGAGCCAGTATTTCTCCCCACAAAGGTTTAGGGATGTGGCTGGTGGGCAGCTGCTAAAGCTTAATTTCTTGAGAAATCTCTTACAGGGCTCACATTCTGAAGCGGGAGCATGCACAAAACTCTAAACCTAACTCTCTGATCTTCACTGTCCATTTATTATTGCTTTGTGGAGACTAGAAGTCTAAATCTAACACACACATGCTAAAAGTTTATTTCTCAACTGCTTGCAGAACTGTGAGAAAGAGGCTACTGGATGTGCTGTGAGGACTCTGCTTTGCACCAGCTAACCACTGCCTCAGGAAAACAACAAGGCTTAAAAATACAGGCTTTTAGACTATTTATACACATTTCACCTTTGTGAAGATTTATCACACCTTGACACTGTGAGATGGCATGGATATGGGTGTACAGGAGCTTTGTGGCATTGGCTAGGGCTGTGTAGAATCTTTGCCTGAATTACAGGGGCAGTAGCAATTTGCTTACCAACATGATCAGTTTACAGAAGCATAGCACCACTCTTATTTGGTCCCTCCTTTACATAATGCCACTTTTGTTTAAGTTACCGTCCTTCCATCTTTGCCCATTTTAATTCTGCATTCCATCCCCACACCTCACCCTTATCGAACTCCAGTTACACCTGTTTCCTCTGGCTCAGAATTCCATGTGGACAGATTGTTCCCTCAGCCCCAAGCATTTTACTTGGCCAGTGGCATAATCTTTCATTAAGAAATACAGTAAAAAGCATCACCCATTCAGATTCTACAGTAATGGGGAGGTCATATGTGTCTAAGGCCTGATATATATACAGATTTTGTACTGATATAACTGATGTGGTCAAAATAAATAAAAGTCACACCATTACCGTACTTGAAAGAGTTACAGAATATTATTCATATTATGAGTTATTAAAGTGCCTTATACCATTATAAGTTATTCCCCTTCCCACATGAGAATAAGTTATGCACTATAAGCATTTTTACACTGGTAAAACTGCATTCACACTAAGAGTTGTACTGCTTAAACCATATTGATAGCAGTACAATTTTTGCTGGGTAAATAGTTAAAAAAGGCATAATACAAAGTTGTGCCCTCCTCTGTGCTAAACCTTATGTGCCAGTAGAGATTCCCAATAGAGTCAGATGGTATCCAGAAGTCAACTACTATAGGAGAAGCCCAGGAAAGAAAGCAACAGAATGCCACTCGTCACCACCTACATTCCTTCGTCAGACCTCTACAGGACATCGGGGACCTACAACATATTGTACGAGATGATCCCTCACTCACTCAGGGCTCTCCTCACTTGCCAACAACCCACAACTTTAAAAACAGACACTTACCAGCAACTACAGACCTAATAACAAACTTTAAAGCAACAAACAATGTTGCCAACTTTGCCCACATACCCACATAAAAAGAAATCATCATAGAACCCAGTCAAGCCAGCTGTTCCATCAAGGGCTCATTCACCTGCTAATCTACCAATGTGATGTATCCCATTATGTGCCAGAAATGCCTCTCCCCTGCCTGCCTTATACATTCAACAAAGAGGACAGTCTCTGCACAAAAGAATTAATGGGCACAAAACTGATATCAGAAATAAGCGCATTCAAAAACCACTAGGGGAAACACTTCAATCTTCCTGATCACTCCACATCTGATTTGTTAATAGCTGTACTGAGGCACATAACAAATCAATGCTTAAAGGAGAAACTGCAGAACTGGAATTCATATGCAGATTTGACACTGTCAGCTCAGGACTGAAGACAGACTATGGGTTCTTTTCCATTACAACCGGTAATTTTGCTTTCCTTCACCTCTACCTCTCTGCTAATAGCTGCCCTCCACTGCTCGAATCCTAATAACTGCTTTGATTTGGTGTGACAGTCTGATCTGATCCTCTGACTTGCATTCCTCTGCATTTGTTTTGCTCCCATTCCCCCATCTTCAAGCATCTGACAAAGTGGGATTTTGTCTTTAAAAGTGCCACCAGACTCTTTTTTCTGGACTAGACTAACACAGCTACCCTTTTGGAAGTTATCTGAAGCCTGCATCCCAAGTAAGGAGAAAAGAATTCATAGGCAAGGGTTGTGGACCAAGCTGAATGAAAAAGCATCTCAGATACGCAACAAACAGAAATAAGAAAGGAGTGGAAGATGGGAGAGATCAGCAAGGAAACTACCTCTTGTAGGCCAAAACATCTAGGGATAAAATGAGAAATGCCAAAAGTCAAGTAGAGGTGGACTTTGCGAAGGGAATTAAAACCAAAAGTAAAAGCATTCTATAGCCATATACATAGGAATTAAAAAAAAAAAAAAAAAAGTGGGACTGCCAAGTAGTGATGATTGGGTGGAAGTAAAGGATAAATTTACAAATGGCCCAAAATCTAAAACTAATTATACTTTACCTCTGTTTCTAATGAGATTAATGAAGATCTTATCTATAAGATCAGAGGGGCTACTGGAAATGAGTACTTAGAGGTAGAAATTACCACATCTGAGGTAGAAGCCAAACACTTTAATGAAACCAAACTGGGGAGCCTGGCTAATTTTCATCTAACAATACTAAAGGAATTGGCACATTAAATTGCAAGCCTGTTAGCAAGTGTTTTGAATGAATCTCTAAACTCATCGGCTGTACTTTCTCCAGTTATAATTGCAAACATAATCCCTATTTTTAAGAAAGGGGGAAAAGTGATCTGGGAAATTACAGGTCTGTTAGTTTGATCTCAGTAACATGTAAAATCTTGGGGGAAAAATTGAAAGAGAAGGTAGATAAAGACGTTAAAGTCAACAGTAATTGGGACAAAATAAATCATGGTTTTACAAAAAATACATCATTCCAAACCATCCTGATCTCCTTTTTTGAGGAGATGATATTTTTAGACAAAGAATGCAATGTATCTAGTTTACCTAGATTTCAGTAAAGCATTTGATATAGCTCCACATGTAGAATTATTAGTTAAATTAGAAAAGATGTAGATTAATATGAAAATTTAAATGTGAATAAGGAACTGGAAAAGCAGGGACTACAGTATGTCATACTTAAGGGTGAACTATGAGGCTAGAGGGTAGTTACTAGTTGGGTTCCTCAATAACTGGTCTTGGGGCCAGTCTTATTCAACCTTTTTATTCATAACCTCAGCACAAGAAGTGGGAGTGTACTAATTAAATCTGTGGATGAGACAAAGTTGGGAGGCATTGCCAATATACAAAAAGACCAGGATAACATACAATATGGCCTGGTAAATTGGAGTAATAGAAATTGGATGGAATTTAATAGTGGAAAGTGTTCAAGGTCATGCACTTAAGGACTAATAAGAATTTTTGCTTTTAGCTTGGGACATATCAATCGGAAGTGACTAAGAAAGAGAAGGATCTAAATGTATTGACTGGTCCCAGAATGACTGAGCCACCACTGTGATGTGGCCATGAAAGAAAGCTAATGCAATCCTAGGACACATCAGAAAAGATATTTCCAGCAGAGATAGGGAAAAGTTAATACTGTTGTACTAAGCAATGGTGAGACCTTATCTGGAATACTGTGTGCAGTTCTGGTTCCCCATGTTTAAGATGAATTCATACTACAAAGGTACAGAGAAGGGCTATTAGAATGATCCAGAGAATGAAAAACTGGCCTATGAGTTTGGATGTTTAGCCTGACCCAAAAAGGGCTGAGGAAAGACATGATTGTTCTCTATAAATATATTGGAGGGATAAATACCAGGGAAGAAGAGGGGTTAAGTTCCGTGCCAATGTGGAGATGAGAACAAAGGGCTATAAACCAGCCATCAGGAAGTTTAGACTTTAAATTAGATGATGGTTTTGCAGTGACCTCCAAGGGGAGCAGTGAGCAAGAAACCTAGCTGGCTTCGAGCCAGACCTTGATAAATTTATGGAAGGGATGATATGATAAGACGGACTAATTTGGAAACTTATAAACAAAAACAAAACAGACACACTACTGGTGGTAAATATACACTATAGCCTGTAAGGACATGCAGTGGTGGGATCGGTTTTGAGTTACTACTGAAAATTCTTTCCAGGTGTCTAACTGATGAGTCTTATCCACCTGCTTAGGGTGATTGCTGTATGTCAGGGTGGGAAGGAATTTTCCACCAGAGCAGATTGGCAGAGGCCCTGTGTATTTTTTGCGTTCCTCTTCAGGATGGGGCATGGGTCACTTGCTGGTGGAACCTTAAGGTCTTTAAACCATTATTTAAGGACTTCAATAACAGTCTTTGGTCGGGGATTTATTATAGGATTTGGTGAGATTCTGTGGCCTGTGTTGTGCAGAAGGTCAGACTAGATGCTCATATTGGTCCCTCTGACCTTGAAGTCTATGATGAAAGAAGCTGGGATAGGCTTATGAACAAATCTATAAATCTGAGCTCATTTTAGCACTCTAATACCCAGACAACTCCCATTGATTGTAGTAAATCCTCATGACCTAAGTTAGAAAGAAATTGTACATACAAGACATATATAGACACACACAGACCATGCAAACTTTAATTCATAGGGATTTAATCCTATGAAGTTTGGCAGCCAGATACACAGACCTCTACAGAGGAGTCATCTGTTTACATTTATTACCAATAAAGCATTTTAATTCAGGTACATCTACTAATTAAAGAACTTCACCTGAACCTCTCCCCCACCCCCAAGAAGTAACACTGACATATGAACAGGAATACTACATGCTGGGAAGTGGTCTCTTTTGATTGTAAAATTACCCTTTGAACAAACAATCTAAATGTGGAGAATAACAGTTGTACATTTAAATATACATTTACTTAGAAAAGTAACTCAAAATGGCATTGTGGAGCTTCTATTTTTATTTTGTGTCAGTGAGCAAAAAATCAAATTTGCTCAATTTACAGATGAGAAGATTTTTTCCCCACAACTCCCAGTCCTGCAAACTCATCCTAGGACCTCGGGGGTGGGGGGGGGTCACACAAGCTGTGCTCCTTCCTGCTCATACACATTTACCACTTACAGTAGTATATGCTTTACTATTAATGAGCATACTAGATACATAATTGATTTAGAGGCAATAAACATGGATTACGTTTTAAAGGCACAGTCATTAGGTAGAAAAAGAAAAAAAACTCTAAACATCAGAAAGAGACAGACATAATAAAAGGATTAAAATCAGAGAGAGACCCTAAACATTTAGCAGACAGCAGAGGTAAGAGGGGGTTACAAAGCTGGAAAAAGCATTCCAAGCAAAGCTGATGCAGACACACTGTCATCATGACTGCTGATGAACTGTAGATAATCTTTTTACTATGATTTCATCAAGAAATTCTACCTGCTATCATGGCAGCTATCAGAAATGAGGATGGGTAATGACCATACATAGAAGGATTCAACCAAAGTTTGGAGATTTATATTTAAATAACAGCTGATCACTAACTAAAGAGTTTTAGTGAACCCTATTTAAGGAATCTTTTCTTTCCCACTCTTTGCTTTTTGTTGTGACATAACCATTATGCTACGATTTAAATGCCATTTAAATTGGGTTATTTCAGCAATTCAACAGTTTACTGTGGTAATAGAAGGAATTAATTTTAACTGTTAATTGCTCCCAAGAGCTTTCCATCTGAAAGTTGCATTAGATTTAATTTAATTCTGGGAACCTGATTAAATTCCCTGTTAAAAATATTCATTTAATGTATGAATATGTATGGGAAATAGTTTAAGGAAAATCAGGTGGAAGTTAGGAAAAACCCTTCAGCCTCATTTTTAAATTGTTTGGATTTTTAATAATTGGTAGAGTTAAGGAGCTAGGACTTCATTGCAACCCATAATTCACAATTTTATTATTATTATTTTTTTTAGGTTTACTGAATTTCTCTAAGTCACAAGTGCAATAGTGTTGACTTGCATGACGGTTGGTATTTTTCTAAAAGTCTCAGCTCCTGGAAGTAGATGACAAAAAGACTCCCAGAATTTTTTTTTAAATGAATTAAATTTTAGCTCTCACGACTGTGAGGAAACCTTGAAAATATGACCTGAAGGCATCCTGTGCACTCATAGGGCAGCAGCAGGGGGTGGAGGACCAACCAACCTAATTCCCCCCCCCCCCCAATTTCATGATTCTTGGAATGAAGTTCACTTTAGAGTAGCTGCTCATTCCTCATGTTTACCCAAATACAGAGAGCCATAGGGCTGAATTGTAATGATATCTTATTATTAAATGCATCTGATCTCATTTGACTACTGTGACTATATTGGAATTTGCAGAGATATGAGCCCAAATTTTCAAAAGAGCTCAGTGTGCTGAGTGCCTGCAACATGTTGAGTTCTTCTACAAATCTTGCCACTTATTTTTGTGCTTAGTTGTGAACTTAGCTCTAATGAAAAATCTGGCCAGGGAGAACAGATAATAAATATGTAAATACAGTATTCCATGAGTACCAGGGAGAACTGCCCAACTTCTTGTAGTGGTTAACTTAACCATAAAAAACATGCTACTGTTTTTCTTATTTGCCCACTACCAAGCATTTTAACAGAGTACATTTGTTCCTAAAGGCAGAATAATTTCCAACACTGAATTCTCATGCTAATTCTTTTTTAACTCACAGAAATACTGACAGTATTTCAGGCACTGACAAAGGAGCCCCAGAAGGTCACCATAAAATGCAGAAAGAAAAAACAAGTATTTTGTTTACAGCATTGTCATTTACCAAAATTCTGAGACCAAGTTACTTTGGGCCAAATCATCCAGTTCTGTAAAAAGATACACACATGCACAGAGCAAGAAACCTGGTCCTACACTGTTTCCAACTCCAAAGATGATGGATATCTATGGAAAAAGGAATTCTTAAGTAATACTTCATTGCACGCATTGATGAAAATAAGAAATGAAATCTTTATTTCTTCTTTAAAATCACAGAGCCAGTGAAGAAATTGTGTTTCTATTTTTCATAGGTTTCACATAATAATCTTATCAAAATAACTTTTAGGACACAAGCTGCTTCAAGCCAAGAGGGCAAGACACCATGTAGAAGTGTATATTTTTAACATGGAGTGATAAATGAATCCCTGTGGACTAAAGAATATCACTTAGTTTTCACAATATGAAAGTTAAAAGCTTCTCATTAGACTCTTACTCAGTAGTGGTGAAAATATTTTTAAAAAAAGACTCATGGCTAAAGCTGGATGACTGGTTTAAACTAAACACAATGAAGTTACAATTAGACTCAATTAAGTTTAAATGCTTATTCATTAGCCTTCAACACAAATGTGGATGCAAATAACTCTAAGTTGTATTTGTAGCCAGATTTTTAATTAGGGATTGGCAAAGTGTTTATCTAGTTCAAAATACAACCAAGTACAACAGTTTACACAATCAAAGTGTGTAAACTCTTTTATAATATCAGTTGGTTCTGATAGGAAATTAAGATTTTGTGGTCAGAAGAGCCAAGCTATATTAATGAAATTAGCTCACTTCTATCTTGATATTCAAAGTTTAACACATCAGTACTGTCACATTTTATTTAGACAGGTAAGTTAAGTGCTAAAATGTAATAGAGCTAGGTGGATCACCCACTCACCAAAGAATCTAACTGCAAAAATTTAGCTATTATAATACTAAACAAAAGCCATTTGTAATTGTGTATTTCAATGCATCAAGAGAACGTATGTACTTCCAGTCTAAACAGTATTTCTTTTAGACTAAGACATTTCAATAATATAACAGGACAAAAAGATTCCCCATGAGAGCAGGGTGCCTGGACCTCCACAGTACAAGGCTACACTCATAAAAAGGCAACACACCTGCTGTTTCTGCAAGTAGGATGTGTTCACCAGAACGTAAAGATGCAATACACTGAGAACAAAAGCATGACACTCCTGCAGATATACATGCACAGAATCAGGTATTTTGGCCCCATTGAAGACAATGGCAAAACTCCCCTTAACTTCAATGGACCCCAGATTTCATCCCTAGTATGCAGAAGTCAAGTCATTCTCTAGTGTTGCTTCCTCCACTGGTTTCACCTACTTCACAGATTTCCTCAAGAATGTGAAAAAGGAGTCTGATCTGGTGTTCTGACAAATGCAGAGTTCAAACTATGTGAAACCACACTGTAAATGTTATCCTGCATTCCTTGAACACCAAAGATCTTCAGGGAGGATCCGATTCTGTTTGTGATGAAGTCAATGGTTATTTAGTACATGTAAAGCATGCAGCTTGAAGGCAACAGTTTTTCTAACAGGCAAGGAAATAAAAGAAAGCAAATTTAGATGTAAAAATCAGATGTCAAAGTAATGCCAAGATCACCTTCATCTTCTTATAAATTGTGCTGATAACATGTCTTCCATTCTTCTCTTCCAAGATACTTGGGAAAAGTAAACCTGATCTGTTAGGACTGGCTCTTTATGATGGTGATTATTCAGAGCCAAATCCTAAGGGTTTACTCATTTCCACTGGGAGTCTTACTTCAGTAAGAATTACAGGTTTTGATCTGTAGGTACATGTTGAGTGTTAGCCTCTTTTCTTATATGTGCAGCCTCTCTCTCCACTTTGAATTACTTAGAACATGGCCCTTATTTCTTTACACTGAAGTTAAAAAAGCAATAAGCATTTCAGAAATTATGATACACCATAAAAATACCCTAATGCATCCCCAGGAGAGAGAGTCACACCAAGCTGCACTGTGATTTACTCTAAAATGCTGGCTTGTAGAAAATAACATATCTTACGTTTTTAAAATGTGACAAGTTGATTTCTCTTTCACTCATTCAGAAAGTGGTTTAAAGTGCTGGATGGGGCACTCTCTTGCATAAGAGCCCACAGAGTAATATTGAATATATCAAATAAGAAATCAAAATCCAGAAGCATTTATTAGCTTCCCCATCCAGCACAGAAAATGAGGACCCTGTAACTTGAAGTGTCCAGTCCTAAAGCAGCCCAACCATCTCCAATACAACTCCATACCAAAGCATAAATTACAGCCCTGAGGACTGATCAAAAGCCTGCTGAGGTCAGTGAGATTTTTCGCATTGACTTCAAAGGGCTTTGAGTGAGCTGTTTGCTATACAGTCAGTAGAGAAATTCAGTAACACATAGCAAATGATGATTGCAAAAATGTATTAAAATTACCGGAAAGCTTTAAGTTTAGCAAAATTATGCCTATGGCTCCAATAATACTACCATATTATGGTAGCCAACAAGCCTGACATAGCAGAAATTGTTCCTTAAATAAAGTATATTTTATTCCTGTGTGGTGGTAAACTTAATCCCAATTATTACTGCCACCACCACCACCATCATGACTAAATGACTGCCACAGCATTTTTCTTCTTTGTACATTCATTCAGTTTCAAAACTTAACTCACCACTGCCATACTTGCCCTCACATTTATGTTCATTTTCTGAGAACAACTGAGTGTTTTGGCCCAGATGCAATTCCCATTAAAGATAGTTGGAGTCTTTTAATTAATTGACTTAGTAGGGAGTTGGATAAGTCCCAAAGAGAGCTAATGTGAAGCTTGCTCATTCATATATTTGCACCAAAAGTGACATGTATTATGTGGAATAAGACAACACTTGACACACAAGAGGTCTAGAGTCCCCAAAGCACCAATGAGAGCTATACTACAGAGAAAATTAAATGAACAAGGTTCTAACAATATCCTTTTCTGCTAGGACTGTGTATGTTCATGCAACTTTTTTGTACCAGCCATTGTTGGGAAGACAGAAAATATGAACAGCACATTCCATCCACTTGGCATGTTCTTACGTATAGGATGCTTGAGACTATGTTTAAAAAAAGTCTGAGGATGGTGTTCCTAAAAGCTTCCACCCCAAGACAGAGTCTGAGAAGGATCTCACTGGATACTTCACAACTAAGATTCAACTTACAATTTAAGTTAAACTGAATTTTAACTTTGCACTCAGGCAATATATGTTATATTGGTCTAATTATCCTAGGTATAATGCCTCAGATAATAACAAGGAAAAAGGTTTCAAAAGTTTCTAAAACTGCTTCTCAGCTACATCTCCCTGAGCAGCTGCCTCTCTCCAACAACTTCAAAGCTCCAGTGCTTTCCATCAAGCCTCCTCCTGAATGTAAGAATTATTCTCATCAAACCAAGATGTGACAGACAAATCTGCCACTGTGGAAAATTAGCCCTAGGAAAGTCACCATTAAAAGGTTAGCCAAGCAGAATGTACTGACTATAATAATCACTTTTACTGTTGCTTTATATGAAGCCCCATACAATAGATGGAGATGAACTGTTCATTTTAGAACTAGCTTTCTACATTCTGCTTCCTTTTGAAGCGACTATGCAGATCTGAAAACCTTTACCTCAGGAACATACAAACTAGGACTTCTCTTGATTCAGGAGTCCAGAAGAAACCAGCCACACTTGCTGAAAGATGCCATCTTGGAATCACCTGTGGACCTGGGAGTGTTGCTGATTTATAGACTCATACAGCAGCACAAGGTGGCAGAAATGCAACAATAAAATTTTCTATGCAGTTAAGCAGGGAAACATTGGTTCACATCTGTTTTGATTTTTCTGTATTTGAATGGCTGGAGTGAGCCCATCAGGTAATGGAGATTAGCTTATTTTGGCCAAAACCCAACCACACACTTGCACACCAATATAAGAAAACAGGAGCTACTGGAGCAGCAAGGCAAAGGAAAGTGAATAAAAAGTGTAGAGGGTGTAGGCTGGCAAAAGCCAAAGGGAGCTAGAACAGAGCTTTCATAACAGCCATTCTCCATGTGTTACATAAAAGCAGTTGGGCCACAGCTCTTAACCAAACTTGGTCTTTGGAACCAGTAACCTGAACTGATATGCAGTAGTAACTTGATCTTGTTTGTCTTCCTCTTCTTTTCCTTTGCTGCACAAGGAATTCCAAAACCCACAATTCCAATTTTTCAGTTGTAATGTGACAAATGGAACAGAAATACCATCACATGAATTATGTGATCTATCACAAACCAGCAGCACAGCTCATATTTAATGTTAATACTGAATAATCAGAGTGAACTGATTACAATGCACAGTAGAAGAAAATACTTCAAAGAAAATTTAAATCCAATAGGAGATGACACTGCTCATTATGCAGCTGGTACTGCTCAACACAGTGCAAGACATACCTTAAAAAAATCCAACTAAACCTGAAACTGAATAGATAGAGGTCAACAAAAGAAGAACACAGGAAGATCTGACAAAGGGAAAGAGAAATTAAATTAAGGGATAGAAAATTGTTTTGCCTCATTGAACCTCTGATGTCTGGCCAGTCTCTCCTTACCACAAGGTGAATTCTGCATTCATATGGATCTGCTTAAGATGGAAATATAGAATACCAGTAATGGGAAAAAAGAAAAAACAAACAAGCAAAAAATAAAAAAAGCCTCTGACTCTCACTTAGTTTTTGCTTTTGGATGATATGAACCTTACTTTGCATCTTGATCAGAATCATAGGAGTGAAACAGACCCTACAGCATGACGCAATGAACTGTGAAGTTTGCTGTCTCATAAATCAGAGGATTATGGAGCTTCACTGATAAGTAATCCAAGCTATCTTTCATTTACAACAAATACATTAGTCAGTCATATTTAACATTTTAAAATCCCGATCCAAAGGGGTAGCTATGTTAGTCTAGCACATTCTGTAATTTCCCCTATCTTCAAAGCATCTGACAAAGTGGGATTTTCTCTCATGAAAGCTCATGCAATAAATAAACATGTTAGCTTTTGAAAGTACCACAGGGCTCTTTGTTTGTTTTGCTGATCTTTTCAAGACATCTTAATCCTAGCCCTAGGATCAGTAGACCACAAAGGTTTAAAGCTGTGTAAAATTGGGCCCAACCCCATAACAGGGCCCATTGACTAATATCACCATGATGAGTTACAGCAGTTTCATTTAAAACAATCAGTAAAATTGTCTGGAAAGCAAGCAAACAACAAAGGTTATTTAGCTTACCCAAATCAAATGCAGAAACTACTAAACTAAGTAGTACAAAACACAATGCATGTAAAGTATTGTTGTTCTTTAGTGTTTAAGTAAAGCACCCAGAGTAGTTCTGCTCAGTGCCTCTTGATCATTATTTTGAAGCACTAAAACATAGCACAATTTTAAATATATTCCATGTTAACTATCATTTTATCATAGCTAAGAAAATTAAAAGCACATTGTATGTACAAATACAGCACAAATTGAAATGAAATTGTGCTGATGGCTGTACTTAGCTTTCTCAGTTATGCAATTCCCTGCACTGACCAGCAAAGATATGATTCGTTATGATTGGATGATTATCCATCAATAACCCCACAAGGTTCCAAGGCATCTAATCATAAAATTTGTGGGCTATTCTTAACCATTAACACACTATCCTTATATGAAAACTCCTCCTTGATTGGCTCCTGCCTGCTGAACTCCACATCCACTTGCCAACAATAAACATGGTCACTTCAGCTCCCCCACCCCCCCTGCAGCAGCTGACCTGTATGAAATGCACTTTAATTATAAAAAAAGATAATTACTTCCCTAGGGAAAGCAGCAGAAAGCCTTGTTCTAGGTAATAGATTGGAAAATACTGAAATGAGTGGATGGAGGGGAAGGATGGTTAGACGTTACAGCATTTGTATTTGCTAAGGGGATTTGTATGGGGTGTTCTGAGACTAGTAGCCAGTCAGAAGAGAGGGAACAATAGCAGATAATCAAAGCTTAGAGAGAGGGGGACAGAAGTTTAGAATTTAAGTATTATAATTATAACATCTGAAGATGCTCTGTTAAGTGTAGCTCAATTTATAGTCTGAGAACTTATGTAGCTCAAAATCAATTTGAAGATTATTGTAAATAGGAAACAATCATAACATACTTATGGATTGATATGATTTACCAGAAGGTATTATGTGAAATAACGTTCAAGAAACTATTCTCCTTAGTTCCATTAGTGTCAGAGGAAAAGACTAGGTCATTAATTAAAACTGTAGTTTTTAATCAGTGAAGCTCAATGGTATTAGAATGTATGCTACAGTTGAAAGGAAGAGAAAGCAATGAGGATGGCACTAAAGGGACAATGGTAAGAAGTGATGGAGGAAGTAGCTTTTGCTATAAAGCCCTGTGGGCTTTCTCCCACAGCACCCCTCCTCCAAATGAAAAGGCAAGTGGTATATGGTATGGTTGTATACTGTAATCCTTAAGCAACAGAGACATCTGCCATCTACATATCTGATTTTTGTATTTGCCAGTCCCCCAGAAGATTTTTTTTTCTGGAGTTGATTCACACAATACTTTCCTATGATAAAGTTTATTATTTTATGTTCTTGGTTCATCATTCCACTCCTGCAGTGAGCCAGACACAAATTCTGTACTCTCCTTGCAGCTACACATGAGATTGCTTTTGTTGAAGTTAGACTACTGTCCACTGAGCTCCTCCAAATGTAACTCCTTGCAGTTTATTTAGGTTGTGCTCTTTGAATAATTTATTGAGAAGAGGTGGGTTTTTTGGACTTCTGCACAATAAAGGTTCAAATGTACAGTCATAGAGCTCGTACTCAAATCCCTATTTTATAACAACTCTCTAAATGTCTATAGGCTTGCTTAACTTCTACCAAATTTTTGCAGACTACAAATATAGAAGAAAAAGGTAGTATGTGATTAATGATTGAGTCATAATGGATATGTATAAGTGGGACAAATTAAGGATGCATATTCAGTCTCTAACATCTGGGAGATTTAAAAAAAATACACTAATAAATTTTGTCAACTCAGTTTACTCGTCTGACAGTGTAGGCATTAATGTGTTGGCTTCCCAAACAGAGCCAAATTAACTAACTAAAGGTATGTCTGCACTACAATCAAACACATATGGCTGGTCCATGTCAGCTGACTTGGCCTTAGGCCAAGGGGCTGTTTAATTGCTGTGTAGACACTTGGGCTCTGGTTTGAGTTTGGGCTCAAGAACCTTGCAAGCAAGGAGGGTCCCAGAACTTGGCTTCAGCCTAAAAGTCTATGGCTGTGTTCTCACACAGCCGGTTACTTCGATACGGTTGTTTCGCAACAACCGTATATTGAAATAACGCTTATTCTGAAACAACGTATTTCGAATTAACAAAATGTTATTTCGAAATAAGAAAAAAAGCGGGAATCGAAATAACATGTCCACACAGTGGGCATGCTATTCCGCCCCAGGGGCAGGGCACCATGGGAGGTGTGGCAACATGGCCGCCTCAGTGGGCCATGTCGGCGGCCATGTTGCTAGCCAATCCCATAAAAGCCAGCCCTGACCTCACTTCCCTGTCCACCCAAGCTAGCAGCGCACTACAAGCCATGGACAGTGCCCGGCAGTCCAGACGGCGCCGTGCCACCCAGGGACCCCCTGCCCGCCTGCAGAGTGTCCTACACATGCGGGACACCCTGTTCATGGACGCAGAGGGCGCCCAGCCCCCACACCAGGCCCTCATCCACCTCATACTCAGGGCAGACCTCATGAACCTGCCCTCCCCTGTGCCCCGCCAGCTCTGGGTTCAGGAAACCAGCCCAGACTGGTGGGAGTGGGTCGCCCTGTGCACCTGGGGCGATGAGGCCTGGCAGCGCAACCTCCGCATGACCAGGGCCAGCTTCACTGCCCTGGTCACGGAGCTCGCCCTGTACCTGCACCGCAGGGACACCCCGATGAGGCGTGTCATCCCGGTGGACAAAAGAGTGGCCATTGCCCTATGGAAGATGGCCACTCCGGAGACCCACCGGGAGTGGCACACCTCTTTGGAGTCAGCCGATCCACCATTTGTGCCATCCTGCGTGAGGTCGCCAGGGCGATCAACCGGGTCCTGATGCGGCGCCTGGTGGGAGCAGGGCAGCTCCAGGACATCATCCCCGGGATGGCTGCCCTCGGCTTCCCCAACTGTGCGGGGATCCTTCATGCCACCCACATCCCTGTGAGTGCCCCGGAGCACAGGGCAGCGGAGTACCGCAACCGGCGAGGGTACCACTCCATGCTCCTGCAGGCCCTCGTCGACCACCGGGGCCGCTTTCAGAACATCTACATCGGATGGCCAGGGAGGGCCCACGACGCCTGGGTGCTCCGGAACTCTTCCCTCCACTGGGACATGGAGGCAGGCACCTTCTTCCCCCAGCATGACATCCATCTCAGGGGCATAGTGGTGCCCGTCCTCATCATGGCCGACACGGCCTACCCCTTGCGGCCCTGGCTCATGCGGCCATACGCAGGGCCCCTGGACCCGAGCCGGCTGCTTTTCAAACAACGCCTGACCGGCTGCCGCCAGGTTGTGGAGTGGGCATTCGGCCGCCTGAAGGCCCGCTGGAGGTGCCTGCTCACCTGGCTCCACCTTGCGGAGAGGACCCTGCCTCACATCATCGGGGCATGTGTGGTCCTCAACAATTACTGTGACCTGCAGGGAGAGCCCATCCAGCCAGTGTGGGAGGCTGAGGCCCAACACCTCGCCACAGACCTCAGGGAGCCTGGACCCGTGCCCACAAGGGAACAGCCCTCCCAACGTGCCCTCGCCGTGCGCAATGCCCTCCAGGTCGCATTCACGGAGGGGGACCTGTGAGGGCCAGGCCCGCCCTGCCCTGCACCACCCTCTCCCCCGTCCACCCATGGCCAGCCGCCACCTGTCCACCCGCACTGTTCACCAACCCCAATAAAAAGACTGACACACAAAAAGATGGTGCAACAGGGGTTATTAACAATGGGTGTCGGGGCAGGGGGAAGGGGGTTCCGGGGGTGTCAGGGAGGGGGCAGCAACTTGGGAGGGGAGGGGATGTGAAAGTCCAGGGGGAAAGGGGGAGGTCAGGCAAGACCCGGGGGGAGAGCTCGGGGGGGGGGTGCACCCCGGCCGCGCCCACGGCCGCTGTCCAGCCGACATCGCCTCTGGGGAGGTCCGGGCAGTGGGCTCCCTGCGGGCTGTGGTGGTGGCAACTGCTGGGCAAGCTCCCGAATGGCAGCTGGCAGCTGGTCGGCGAGGCGACCCAGGGCGGTGGCCAGATCAGTCTCCACCTCAATCAGCCAGTCCAGGCGCTGGCGCTGCTCTTGTCGCCAGGCCTGGGTGGAGGCCTCCATCTGTTCGCCCAGGTCCTCCAGGGCCTCGAGGAGCTCCAGGCGGGTGCGTGGGGCCCTCCTCCGCCGCTGGCGTGCCCGGGGGCTCGGGCGTCCGGCTGCCGGTGGTGATGACATCTGGTGAGGGGCGGCCCTGCGACCTGCCAGAGGGAAGCACAAGACACAGTCAGCCCCGGCCTCCTGTTGGCCCTGTCTGTTCACGCCTGTCCGCTGCACACACCCCTGCCCTGACTGCCAGAGGGCCCCGGGATCCCGTGGGGGAGTGCCCAGAGGTGGGGTTCCCAGTCCCCAAGGCCTCGGGAATGAGGCCAGGGCGGTACCCGGCGGGGGACATTCAGGGACACCGGGCGGCGATGCTGTCCGGCTGGGGTAGTCGTCGGGGCCTGGGGGCCCTGGACCACCTGCCTGTACAGATCGGCAGTCTATGGCAGTGCAGGCTCCTTCCGCCCCTCCAGTCCGATGCCTGGCAAACCCCTGTAGCTTACACAGCCTGCCGGACCGGGACTCAGAGTCTGGACAGGGGACCAGGACAGCACGAAGGGGACCGTGTCCTCCTCCTGCCTGCCACCTGGGAACCATTCCCCGGGGGGCACACATGCTGGTCGTGCCCGCAGGGGTGGGCTGGACTCAGTCACACCTCGCCCTAGGGGGGCCTCCCACGGCTACTTGCCAGCGGTGTGGCCTGCATGCTGCCCACCCCACCTGGGATGCGGTCGCATCTCCGCCAGCCAGGCCCTGTCCACTGCCCCCAGGCGCACAGGCCCCTGTGCGCCCGGTGCCACCCGTCCCCATGGGACCTGTGGCCATGGGGGTGCCTTTGCACCCACCAACCCTGTGCCCTACCTGCCCTGGTACCCAGGCCTGCTCCCCTCACTGCCTGGGGCCTGCTGGACAGGCCCAGCCCTGTATGCCTCAGTGGGGGGGGGGACACTTACCAACAGGGGATCCGGCTGTCCGGCATGATGTCCCGGGCTCTGTGTCCGACCCTGGGGCGGTGGTCGGCCCCTGGTCCTCCCCGCTGGTCTCTGGCTTGGGCCTGGCAAACAGCTCCGGGCTGCTGGCAGTGGCTTCCGCCACGGATGGTGGTGGTGCGGCCGGAGGCCCCCCGACTGACATGTCGGAGCCCTGGGCCTCAGGGCCCGACGAGGGGCTCGGATGCCCTCCTGAGTCCAGAGCCTCAGCGGGGTGGCCGCTGGGCTCTGGACCCAGGAAGGCATGGAGCTTGTCGAAGTAGGGGCAGGTGATGTTGCTGCCTGCCCCCTGGAGCTCCCGGGCCTCCCGGGTCCGAGCGTGGTCCTGCCGGAGCGTTTTGATTTTGCTCCGGACCTGCTCGAGGGTCCTGGGGTGGCCGGCGGCAGACATCTCTGTGATGATGTCCGCGTATATGTCCCGGTTCCGGTGTGATGATCGGAACCGGGACATGATGTCTGGCCACTGCCAGACCCCCAGGAGGCACAGGGTGTCGTCCCTGGTCCATACTGGGGCCCTGCGGCGCCCCCCAGCGGAGGAGCCTGCCTGGGTGGCCATGTGCCTGTCAGGCAGTGGGCACACTGGCTGACAGGCATGCCCAGACTGGAACTTCCTGTTCCCAGGGTGCTGGGCACCCTGGGAGGAAGGTCCAACGGTTGTTTCGAAACAACCGTTGTTTCGAAACAACGTGTTCGCACAGCGTTGTTTCGAAACAAGTCGTTTCAAAACAACGTTGTTTCGTCCCCGCATGGGGTTTAGGTTGTTTCGAAACAACGCAGTTGTTTCGGAACAATGGTTCCCGTTGTTCCGAAACAACCGTGCGTCGTGTGAACAGCCTAAATCTTATTTCGAAACAACCTCTGTTGTTTCGAAATAAGAGGGCTGTGTGAACACTGCCTATGTGACAATTAAACACCACTATGATCCTAAGTCAATCATGGGTGCCTAATTACAGTGTAGGCCTACTCTATAAAATGTCCATAAAGGGCTGAATGGAATTCCTTCTGAAGATATAGGCTGCTTTATGTTCTTCAGCGAGCCTGTGTTGTAGCTGGCTCTGATAAATGAGTACAATTAACATGAATCTCCAGCAGCAGAGTAGGAGGCAAATGAGTGACTGTACAGTTAAAAAATCTCTTTTAATGTTAAGAACCTGTTTGGTCATGTGTTTCTTTCTTTCTCCTTTGGATTTGGGTATCTTAAAATAACTTAAAGAATCTGACTCAAAAAATCAGAAAAAGTCAGTAAGCACCATGTTAGCCCTGTCATTACTTCAGTGACTCCATGAATAGTATGTGAGTTTCAGCTAATCAAACAGAATGTAAAGGATCAATACCAATCAAGTAAACACAATATAGGACCCAAACTGCTTCTATTGGATTCAGTGGTAAAAATGACTTTGATACCAGTGGGCATGTGACTGGGCCAACAGTGAGCAGTCTGTATTAAATCTGTTCAATCAAGTTGTGGCAAACTGTTTTGAATCCATATGCATGAACTCAGATCTTATCAAGTTACATATCCAAGTAAAATAGTAAGTCAGAGCCAATAAATCAAAATGTGAGAGAAGAACACTTATCATCCAATGTAATAACTGCAGCATATAAGTGTGTGCAGCTCTGGGACACAGAGTTAAGGTAAAAGGGAGAATACCAAGTATGACAACAAAATTGGGCTCAGGATTTAAAGAGCTAAGCCCTGAGGATAGAGCAAAGAGCTGTATTTATTACATATAGTCATAGGTAAAAGAGGTGAATCAGAGGAGAATATCAGTATATTAATAATTTCAAAGTAACAGTATATGTAAAAGGAAGATACTCTTCCTTAGGAAACTGTATAAGGAGAAAAGGCCTGAAGCTAAGTAAAAAAGAATTTAGGGCTAACTATTAGAAACAAATTCTTTGGCTGAGGGAACTAATAAATCATGCAACACAGATGTCAGTCACCTGACTTAATGCTCTACTGGGATGCAGCATGGTGATGAGGACAATACCTGAACCTATGCACAATAGGATAGATTATTAAGTTGACGAAGCCATGAAATAGAATCCCAAGGGAGGTCATGAAGTGCTATCTCTACAGGAACTTATTAACATCTTAAGAATAATGCAGACTTTGGTCCTATAAAATGCTGGGAATTAGATTTGATGACCCATCTGGTCTCTGCTGCTTCCATTTACCATTATGAAGGTTGTTTTTATCCGTGATATGTGCTGTGTAGTAAGTTGAGATGGAAAAAATGTTTATACATCCATTGACATTTGAGTACATCTACTCCTCCATACAAAGGAAGCACAGTTGGCTAGTTAGTATTTCTCACTTGATTTGTAACCAAAAATATAACTGATTTGTTATTACTACACTGCAATGAGTCATAAAACTTACAGTCAAGTATATAACATCAACCCTCATGCTAAAGCGAATTGTTCAAGATTTGTCTACAAGATAAAAGCAATCTGTTATGCTGGGGACTGGTGGAAATCTCCTTGAAGCTGGTAGGAATGACAGCCATCCTTCATTTCAAGATAATTGTACAAAACAATTAATCTCCTTTACGGAATGAGATAGCTGAAATAGTGGGAGCCACTTCCCAAAATACAGACCATGTCCAGTACCAATCAAGAGCCAAGTTATGTCAGTGGAGGATTTTCATGCAAATAAAGAGGGGATGTGTATTGTTTGACAGCCATAGGCATGTATGTGAAAACACCACAGAAACTGACAGAGAAGCAGCAGAAAGGAGACAGCCAGATTAAGACTGGGATCAAGGCCTGCAATCTTTTTGGGACAATGCTGGCTGAAAGAGGGTTGGAACTGTGAGCAAAGAAATTGTCTCCTGCTGTTTTACTCTGATTATATTCAGAGAAAAAGCGCTTTATGCTTATTCCTTGCAAATAAATATAATTGTATCAAAAATACCTGACTCTATCATAAAATTGTATTCTTAACAGAAAGAAAACTGTAAGACTCTGAATATTGGCAAACACCATTAGTTAAAGAGGGTAACAAAATTTTAGGCTCTGTTAAGACACCATAATTCAGAACTGCATAAGGAAAGATGGTGGAATGGCACCATTCACACAAAGGACTGGCTATACATTATCCCTTCCTATACAGTCATAGATTTTAAGGCCAGAATGAATCTCTGTGATCATCAAGTCAGACCTCCTGAATAATTCAGTATATTGAATTTCATCAAATGATTCCTGCTTCAAATCCATAACATCGCTTTTAGAAAGTCACCCAAGCTTGATTTAAAAGTTCCATCAAGGGGTAGGGTATCTACTACCCCTTAGGTAATTTGTTCCAATAGTTAATTACTCTGACAATAAAGAAAAAAATGTCTTATTCCTAGTTCTAATTTGTCTAACTTCAGTTCCCCGCCACTGGATCTTATAATGTTTTTTGTCTCTGTCCTCTGAATATTTTCCCCCTTTTAGGGATTTATAAATCATGATCAATCACTCCTTGCACTCTATAGTGCTTCGCAGCCAACCAATAACTGATTTTTGGATGTTGACAGGTTCCATGGACTACTCAGGTTAGTCTTGTTCAGCAAAACAAACAAGGAATCCTGTGGCACTTCTAAAAACTAATACATTTATTTCTGTCATGAGCTTTCATGAGAGAGAATCTGACAAAGTGAAATTTTCTCCAACAAAAGGTCATGCAATAAATAAATTTGTTAGTCTTTAAAAATGCCACAGGACTCCTTGTTTGATTTTTGGATGAGAGCAATGGAGAGAATGGGGAAGGTTAGCACAAATGCACACTCTCCCCACTCTATCACACTCATGCAGTGCCGATATAAATTAGTTCTTGTTTGGTAATTTTTTTTAAAAAAAAGACAGATGAAGGGCATAATTCTAGTTCCACAAAAGTTAATGATGGAGTTAAATTAAGAGGTGGTTCAGTTTCCAACCCCTGTCCCCCACATGCACACTTCTGGTCAAAGCAAAGAGTAAGCTCAGCTCCTTCATCTCTACCCTTCTCCAGCTCCATTCTGATCAGGCCCCAGACAGAGTATTAAGTCCAGTTCTGGGTGCAAAATTTCAAGAATATGTGAACAAATTGAAGAAAGTTCAGAGAAGAGCAACAACATTTATTAAAGGTCTAGAAAACATGACCTGTATGGGAAGATTGAAAAAAACTGGGTTGGTTTAGTCTAGAGAAGACTGAAGGGGGACAAGATAACAGTTTTCAAGTGCACAAAACATTGTGTACAACGAAGAGGGAGAAACAATGTTCTCCTTAACCTCTGAGAATGGGACAAGAAGCAATGGTCTTAAATTACAGCAAGGACAATTTAGGTTGACTATTAGGAAAAGCTTCCTAACTGTCTGGGTGGTTAAGCACTAGAATTAATTGCTAGAGAGGCTATGGAATCTCCATCACTGGAGATTTCAAAGAGCAGGTTAGAGACACCTCTCAGGGATGGTCTAAAAAATGCTTTGTTCTGCCATAAAAGCTTTTCATCAAGTCTCCTGAATAAGTGTGCACCCCCAATGCAATTGTGTCAATTGGAAATTTTTACTAAAAAAAATAAATCCTAATGCAATCATAGCCTAATGCCCCAATTTTGCAAAAACTGACAAAGTGATTGACTTTGTACACATGAATCCTCCTATGCATAAAGTTAAACATGTGCCCAAGTCTTTGCAAGTGATGTCTTAGTTATCTCTTTCTCTCGCTCACTCTCTGTATGTCTTTAGTTGAGTCCTAAACTTACTCTGAGATATGGGGAAATGCTTGCTATAAAAAGCCTATTTAACTTTTTTTTACTGGACTCTGGCTGCAATAGACCTTTTGCCTCCATGCATCTCAAAGCTAGCCTCAGTTTAAATAACTTGTAATATCCCTAATCAGTTATACAAATTAGATCTAAGTGACAACAATTTATCCTTTGGTGATTTGAATATTAAAATATTTATGGAGCTGTCATAGGGCAGTTACAAAAACACAAACCATTCATGGTCATTAATCATTGAATACTATTAAAATTATTTTATATTACATATGAATTAAGTTAGATGATCACTCAAAAATTTTAAAACTCAATCATCTAGGCACCTGTGTTAAATTTAAAGGTAGCACAATAAGGTGGAAGAGTGTATGATTTTTTATATATCTGTTGACTTCCCCAAGGAAATCTTCTTTATTAAAATGCAGGCTACTTACTGAAGAAGTCTTTTGGAACGTGGGTCAGCTTCAAACAAAAAACAAAAGAATGGATTATATTTTCTAAATTAGTCAACGAAACTCTTGTGAAGAAGCTGAAGGGACAACCTGGTTTGAGGAGGAAGCCGAGAATGTAGTTTACGTTGTGTTAACTGCTTTTGAGTCAGAGATAGCAGAACTTTAAGAAGAGGATGAGTTTTGATATAGGCTCAAGATCTATGTACTATACCAGGGGTGCCAAACTTATGGAACCAAGAGCCGCACAAATCGATTATTAAACTTTCGAGAGCTGCACCGAGGCATATAACCACATATTTTTGCCTACTCAAAAATTACTAAGCTTAAAATTCATTCCACACTTTAATTTTATTGTAAAAACAGGGCAAATATTGATCTACTAACATCAGATTCTAATAATTACTTAAGGTTACCATGAAAGCTAGGCCTATACAGTAAAAACTTAGCTGTCACTAGATGTAGAGCACTGCAGGCTTGTGGCAAGTTGTTTTAAAAATCTGGGCAGTAACTTGTCAATGCAGTAGGTAAAAGCTCCCTCAGATGCTGATCTCTAAGTATTGCACAGTGTTTTGAATTTCATGATGGAATACAATGCTTCACAGCAGTAAGTTGTGCCAAAAATTGAAAGTAATCTACATTCAGTTTTAAACTTTTCTCCTTTGTATTTTCATTTCTTAGCATATCACATAATATTTAGGACTTGTAAAACATGATTTTATTTTAACAACAAGTAAGCTGTATTAGGGCCTATGAGAAAATCTAAACATGCAGTGGCTTCTCCTACCATGCTGCGCTTCCCTCACCTACCCCCATTGCTGCTTCCCTGCTGTCTCTTACCACACTGCTCCTTCTTTGCTCTCCCTGACAATGCTGCACTTCTGCCCCCAACCCTGACCTCGACCATGTCACCCCTTCTCTGCCTGCTGGACAGTGCTGCTCTTCCCTGCAGGGCTCTGACCATGCTGCCCTTCCCTGCTGGCTAGACCATGCTCCCTTCCCTGCACGGCTCTGACCACGCTGCACCAGAGGTGGCCTTAGGCAATTGGGGGCCCGAGGCGAAGGCCCATTTTGGGATCCCTGAAGGGCCCACTATTGGCCCCCACTGATACCCTCCCCCAGGCCCAGTCCCCCCTGTACCTCTAACCACCCCACACCATCCCCCAGGACTCCCTTTTTTTTTTTGCTGAACTGAAGTAACATGACTATCCCTTTGGACCTACTAAATTATTCTTGGGTATGATATTTATAAAGATCTTCCCATCATGAAGCTTGTAAGTTAATCATCTTTCACTTAACATAAATGAGCTAATGCTAAACTACAAAGTTAAAATGAACATTTTAAATTTTTTTAAAAAGTATGAGCATTAATTAATAAATAAAAAGTGGTAACATTAATGATAGCTCAAAAATAACAAATACCACATTTAAAATTTTGGCAGACAATTTTTACAAATTTTTATATAGGTTTAGGTTTATGTGAACTAGACATTTAATACAAATAAGTCTAATAAATAAAAATAAATAAAAAGAAGGTTTCTAGTGTGTAACTATAAATGAAAAACACCAAATTTCAATGAAATTCTCTGACATACTCAAGTTTATAAGACTCTGGCCCCCTCAAAAATATTAAATAGTAAGTATGGAAGAAGCTAAAAAGTTACTTACCAAAAGAAAGATATACAGAACAGACATCACACACAGAGGAAATGATTGCCTAAGGGCAGCATTGTATTTATATGTAGCAGGCTATGGGGACCTACCTGGTAACCTGAGCTAACCAAAGCCAAAGTAAAAATTGTCATAAAGTCAAAGGAAAAGGCAAAAGAACAGGTAAAAAAGAAATGGAAAAGGAAATATTTCCCAAAATTAAAAAAAAAATGGCAGAATAAATGGCCACAGTGGCTGTGTTCACACAGCACTCTTATTTTGAAACAACAGTGTGAACATGCTATTTCGTTTCCCATGTTTTTACTTAATTCAAATTAACAACTGTTATTTCGAATTAAGATATTTCGAAATAAGGCATTATTTCGATACAAGTTTGTTTTGACACAACTTGTATCAAAATAATCCCTGTGTGTGAACACAGCCAGTGAGGAATTAAAAGCTGAGGCCACTGGAAAAGCTCCTGCTATTGTGCTGTCTATTGCTTGTTCCTGCTTTTTTAGCATGTCAGTGTGAAGGTGACGGGCAGATAATGGTGAAATCTGCAATTCAGATGAAGCACAGATCCTAATGATAGCTTGCCTTGATGAGCCAAGAGTGAAAAGTACTAAGGCTTCCAGCCCTACTAGCTCTGCTAGATCTGAACAATTTCTATATTTTTCTGTATTTTCATTTCTGTCCACCAAATTGAGGAGGATGCCCCTTATTCCTTAAGGCCCTAGGTGGCCACCTGCTTCGCCTCCCCCAAAAGCCACCAGTGTGCTGCCCTTCCCCGCTGGCTGGACCCTGCTGCCCTTCCCTGCAGGGCTCTGCTCTGGCGGTGCCGCCTTTCCCTGCCGGTCTGACCATGCTGCCACTTGCCTGCAGTTGCCGACCACACAGTCCTTCCCTGCCAGCTCTGACCACCCCCCGCATCCCTGCCAGCTCTTACCACACCCTCTCCTCTCTGTGGTCCCTGAGTATTGCTCACTTCTTGCCCCTGTCTCGCAGCATGCTGACCTTCCCAGACATGCTCTTTGGAGAGCCGCAATTTTTCTTTGAAGAGCCGCATGCGGCTTGCGAGCCACAGTTTGGCCACGCCTGAACTATACTAAGGAAACAGACACAAACTATTGACAAATAGCAAAAAAAAATTTTAAAGTTAAAGCAATAGCAAAATGTCTTAGATGTAACAATAAAAGATGATTCAACTTCAGACCCATGACAATAATATTCATATCATAAAAAATAAACATCAATTTGGAAAATAAACTGGAGGATTTAAAACACAAATTGAGACCATTCTTAAACTTTTTAGATTGATTATTATTCTTACCTATTTTCAAAGATGTTTTTGTTTAGAACCAAACACTGGGGAAACAGGAAGAAAATGAAGCACACAGGGATGTCCACCTCTGAAAGGAGCAAAGAAGAAATTCTCTGTGTTTGAAAACTTACTGTTTTATTTCTATTTTATCATATATTTCTTAATTCATTTTTATCTAATAGAGAAGGAATATAAGGTTAAAATGGTGACTTAATATTTTATCCAAAATATAAAATAAAACATAGTATTTTACAAAGAGAAACAGTAAAAGTGTTTGTAAAGGACTTTTTTAAATTAACCTTACTTACCATTTATACAGTGTTTTTCATCTTCAAAGTGACCCATTAACATTAACTAATTAATGAAGCGTTTGATAAAGTACTATACATGTGGTTATTCAGAGAGCTTGGTACATGCTCAGTGAAAAGCAAAGGCTGTTCATGGATTATAGGCTGGCTATAAAACAGGACACCAAGATAAGGAATGATGGCCAATTTGCATTGTGGGATGAGGTTAATAGTGTGATATGCTGGAGGATGTGTAATTAGACCAGAATCACTTATTTTGTGTTGCTCAATGCATTTTGAGGATATAAAAAAAAACTATTTTACAAACACTTCAAAAGACTTTGGAATACTGATCACAAAGTTTTATTTCTCATGTATGACGATGTTAAATAGAAAATGTATGTATCTTCAAAAAGATTGCCTTCTAGTATAAAGAAAAATGTTCTGGAGGGATAGCTATGTTAATTTGTATAGAGCAGAAATAACAGAAGTCCTATGGCACCTTAAAGACTAACAAATTTCTTCAACATATGTATTCATGGGCTGCAACCCACTTCATCAGCATGAAAGCTTATGTCTAAAGGAATCTGTTAGTCTTTAAGGTGCCAAAAGACTTCCATTGTTTTTAAAGAGAAAAAGAATTCCTCTTCTGAAATTGAAGAAGTACAGTGCAGATGCCTTCTGTAAGAGATTGAAAGAACTAAATTAAGAACATAAATGTAACGATGCATAATGTGATAGCTTCTCATATAAACTGGCCTTGTATGTTAACAAGTTGTGTGAAATATTTCTTTGCACTGCACAACTGTGGCTATGTTTACTCTAGAGGGCTCAGTTAATTTGACTTAAGAAGGGTGACTTAAAGTCGACTTTAAGTCAACTTAGAGAGGTCCCATTTGTTTAAGTTGATTTTATAAAGCCAACTTAAGCCGGGGGACCCATTTAAAGTCGACTTTATTAAGTTAACTTAATAAAGTTGACATAACCCTTAAAGTTGACTTTAAGGTTGAGAGTTATTATGTCAACATAAGCAAGCGCTTAAGTCAATTAATGAACTCCAAATGTGGCCATGGAGTTGCTTAAGTTGACTTAAGCCTCCAGTGTAGACGTAGCCTATTTGACTTTGTGAATATCATAATATCTGAAGAGGAACATAGTGGCTAATGATCACAAAGCCCACTCTGCACAGGTTAGGAGAGGAAGCAGTAAAATCCAGGCCATCTCATCCTAAACATTCCATCAGGATGCTTCTGTGAAGATCCTAGATGAGAGAGAAATTGGAAAGCTGTTTATGTTAACTAACATTTATTTAGTGGGATGGAGGATAGTGAAGTAAAAATGAGCTTAACCATGATTTGTGATCAATCTAAGGGACTCTAGAAATAATATAAGGCAAGAAAAGTAAGGAACCATTATTAGGCATAAGTGAACTTATTTTAGAAGGAATGCTATTATACTTATACATAGACAGAAATCCCGAATGCAAACTTAGCAAAAGACATACTCTGTGAAATATGCACTCAGGTCAAAATTAAAACAAAGGTGTTACTGTAGGTTGCATTGGGGCAGGGCAGGGGAATATAAACATCTTGTTGCCTTTATGCAAATCAACTGCATATTCTTCTCTTGAATATCGTCTTTTGTTTTGATTACCTTCTGTCAAAAGGGAAAATAGCAAACATTAAGATCAGAAGTGGAACAAAAATAATTAGAGGGATAAGGGAATTACCATTCAAAACATAGTAAAAATAATGATGGACTTTTAAAACGTGCTTCGAGACATAATTTCTTCAATGGGTTCACCAAAAGATACTTCACACAAGGACAGTTGTACTCTGGGAATTTTAGCTTGTCTCTAAAGTATCTTAATATTATATACCATGTCAGAAATAGGATATCAGATGAGATGGCCTTCCTTATTCCACTACAGCAGTTCATATGCTACAATACTAATATCTCCAGAACATATTTCTGGGTTCAGTCTTCCCAGGGCCCTGAGAAGAAATAAAGTGTTTGTTATTTAGGACTGGTTGAACATTTGATTGAAAATCGGGTGCTGAGCTTTTCACATCTTTGTCATTGGTTCAAATCCAGGCCAGCTAACTAATAGCCTATGGCTATGTTCACACACAAGTGCTTGTTTCGAAACAAGCCTGTTTCGAAATAAAGCCTTATGTCAAAACACCTTATTTTGAAATAACAAAAAAGTGTTTTTGAAATAAGGGAAAAGGAGGGGATCAAAATAGCATGTCCAGTGTGACATGCTATTTCGAAATAGGAGAGGGGAGGGGGAGGGAGGCCCTGTGCTGGGCCAGGGAAGCCCCACCCCCGGGATTCCCCTGCCCCCTGTGGCTCCAGCCAGGGGCGAAGGACTGCCCCCACCCCCCCCACTGCCTCTGCAGCAGGCAGGGGGGCTCCCCCTGCCCCCTCGCAGGTCTGGCCTCAGGCAGGGGGGCTTCCCACATGCCCCCCCACGCAGCCCCTGCTGGGTACGGAGGCGCTTCCTCCGCCCCCCCCACGCGGCTTCTGCCAGGCATGGGGGAGCTTCCAGGGGCTGTGCGGGGGAAGCTCTCCTGCACCCGGCAGGGACCGCGTCGGGGGGGGCGTGGGGGAAGCCCCCGTGCCCAGCAGAAGCCGAGTGGGGGGGGCAGAGGAAGCCCAGGGAGCAGGGCGCCCTGGGCTTGGGGGCAGCCCCAGCCGGCTTACCCCCCCTTCCCCTTGCTGGGGGTGGAGGGTAAAGGGGGCTGAGTCTCCTGTCCCCCCCCAGCAAGGGGAAACAGGGGGAAGCCAGCTGGGGCACCCTCTGACCCCTTGCACCTCACTCACCCTGGCCAGGATGCTGATCCTTGGCCAGGGTGCTGAGGGGGTGTGGGACATTCCCCCCAGGGTGCATAGCACCCTAGGGGGAAGCTCCTTGTTATTTCGAAACAAGGGTTGTTTCAAAATAACATGTACAAACGGCTTATTTTGAAACCACTGGTGTGCTTAAGCCGTTTTGAAAGGAGTGCTCGTTTCGAAACAAGGAGCTCCCTCCTTTCGAAACAAGAAAACGTCGTTTGGACATGGGGACTTTTATTTTGAAACAACCAGTGTTGTTTTGAAATAAAAGCCCTGTGTGAACACACCCTGTGAGAACTATACCCTGTGTCTGACTTCAACTCATGCTATCAGTTTTTTTCCTTCATTAATGCTGTTTATGTTTAATTCATGTGCAGATTAAAGTATATCTGAAATTTAGACAGAGACACATAGGAGAAGGGACTAGTTATGGTTTTATCTCTCCTCTTCCCTTGATTGTGCTGACATTTATAAACAAATGAGTTACTCTTCTTCTGACTCTGCCTACAGAAGACCATCCATAAACTCCCTTTGCTAATATATTCATAATGAACATGAGAACTAGGATGAAGAAGCAACATCTAATAAGAAACTCTTCATCCCTGTTAGTGTTCATTTAATTTTCAGGAAGTGGAAGTGAGGGTGTGATATTCCCCTCTGCAATGTAGATTGATGTATTGTTGTGTCACACCAGTCCCTCACTCTTGAAGCACATCTTACCCTTGCTCTGCTGTTTAAACTCTTGGGGCATTCCACATGCTTATAATAAGCAAGCTGCTCCTAATTCAGTGAGTGAGTGCCTCTAGCTAGACATGGGATTATGCAATAGTACTATTCCAAGCAACTTAGTCCAACATACAGCCTTAGGAACTGCAGTCTTACAAAGTTTAGTGCTGCCCATTGCAAACTACAAGCTCATTGGTTTGTCAATTTATCAAAGAAATTGGGATACACTTCCTTGTTACTCCAAATGAAATCTTAACACATTTTAAACCACATGCACTGCTGTAGGTAGGTATCCAGCAACTGCTTAGTTTGAACTCAGGAAGTCTAAACTAAGCTTTCTAATGTAGATATAGCCTAAGGCTATGTCTGCCCTGGTAAGTTAGTTGTAATTAAGGAGGCTTCATTCAAACTAACTTTTTACCTGTCTATATCAGGCTTTCCTTAGTTCAAACTAGTCCTTAGTTTGAACTAGTAACTACCACCCATTATTTCAAACTAAGTGCTTAGTTAGAGAGTGTTAGTTCAAACTAAGTACAGTGGAGACCAGGACTAACCCTTAGTTCGAACTTAAGGTCAAACTAAGAGCAGTTAGTTTGAATTAATGAAGTGTACTAGTTTGAACTAGTCCACGTTGTTAACTTGAACTAATAAGTTCAAGGTTAGTTTGAACTAACCTCGAACTTATTAGTTTGAACTAACAAGTGTGAACTAACTTTTCCTAATGTAGCACATAGCCTAAAATAGCCAGGACACAAAAGCAGCAGGAATCAAAACCAATACCTGGAATTACTCTCATTAACAACATGGTAGTCATTGTGACTAATGTTCTCCATGCAAGTTGTACCACTGTGTAAGTGAGAAGCTACAATGTGCACAAGCTGGAGTTTCTGAGTAGTTGCATAACGAAGACATGGATAAATGCAAAATTCTGCATCCAAGAAAAAAGATTACAGATTAAAAAGACAGAGAGACTTATGGTGATCTTTCTTGTTAATTCTGAAAGCACAGTATTATATTGAATGTCTTGGGACAAAAGGAATATTTAAGTATGTTGTGGAAGAGGGGTGCAGCAAGGTGGGTTTGTGGGTGAAAAGCTCTTGCTACCTTAGCCTTCAACTACTAAAAATATCTTTAGATTTTATCTTTTAGAAGTTGTAATTTTTTATCAAAGCTGCAACTAAAAATGTCTAACAATAATAATAATAAATCCATCACTGCAAAACTTCTCAAGAAATCACCAGCCAGGAAGTACAAGGCTATCTCTCATCACTGATGCAGAGGCTTGCATCCCACAGCACTCATCAAATGGTGTTAGGTAACATCCAATAGTACCTAGCAGAATTCGGTACTGACAGAAAGTCATCATAAACTATCTGGGTTGCCAAAAATTCCAAAGCAGACTCTTTATTTCCTCAATAGTATTCAGATACCTGATATCCATTTAAAATCAATAGGCATCTAAATGCTTTTGCAAATCTAAGTCAAAGTGTCACTGCCCTAGAAAATTCTATGAACACTTCAGATCAGACACTAGCACAAGCTACAAATGAGCTTAAGAAGCAAAGCAGACAAATGATTTAACATATTACACTACATCAACAATTCCCAATCTTTTCCTTTATGCAGCCCATTACATCGTCATCAAAAGCTTTTGCAGATCATGTTCTAATCACCAAATGTACAAAGGGCATTGGTTCACATTGGCGTCATGCAAAAGTGCCACTATTTAAATTCAGACAATTATATATTACACAAGGATGTTGGTGATGCAAATTACATTGTGAATAATAATGTAATATCAAATATGATACTGGATTATATTATCATTTTCCCCTCCCCACAGAACACCTGCCATACCCTCATGGATTACCAGTGGTCCATGGACCACCGATTGGGAACAATTGCACTGCATCAAAGAATTTTAATATGTGCTTTAGTGCTCTGTTAGATCAGGGCTTTGGTTAAGGACTTCAGTTTTAGGCATGACTTATGAGACTTGTATCATTCTGCTTCTTTGAGATCAATTCACTGGATTCTTTGAAAAATGCATGTTCACTGCGTATTGTCTGAAGAGAACAAAGTAGCAATTGTAATATTAATTTGTTCAGCAAACAAAACAAATGCTTATTACAATATTGCTGTATCACTTGGAAAAGTAAAATTAAAGTTTTAAAGATTTTCATTTTCAGTCCTATTTATTATGTCAAAAGCTACTTCACTGGCAGTAGTCTATTTTTCAGTTAGATTTATTTTCATTCAGTAACTAGTTATGGAAAATAATATAATATGCAGTATAGTCATGTTATGGTAAAATGTAATGAAATGTTAATGTGATTAAACCGACTACATATATATTTGTAATTTTATAGGACACAAAATAATTATGATTATTGTTTCTGGTAATTACAAATGTTAATTATATTTGAAGTTACCATAAAAACTTGAATCTCATAAATTGACAAAATAACTGTGCAATTCTTCTGCTACCACACTAGAAAGGTAGTTTCCTTAGCAGCCAATTTCAAAACCTTTGGCCAGTCAATATAGGTAATGTACTACATTTACCATACCATAAATGAAATTACACAGCTCTCTTCTTTTATACAACAGAAAAATAATTTGCTTATGTTCAATTTATAAGTCAATTTTACTGTACAATTTCCCAGTTCTCTATGCATTATACATGCAAAGGAACTAAATCTTAGTAAATTGACTCTAACATAGGTAATGTGAGCTGAATATAGCATACAGGCAGAGAATATATATTTAGTTATACATTTTATTTAAAAAATCATAGGCCAAAAAGTAATAGGGTACTTAATTGAATTACGTAGGTAATGGATAGTAGAACATAAATGCTTATTTGTTTCTGATATATATGTGATACCTTATTGAACATTTGTTTATAAATGTTAACTGTTGGACTTGGAGTATTGCATCCACGGTAGGTAGGAACTGCAAGAGTTGCCTTCATAGCAATAAGATGTCCTCAGGATGTAGCTTCCTCATGTTTGTTGATGCAATACCAGTTGAAACTGAAAAATGTAAATGTTCATTAAAAAAAAACACATGAACAACAGAACTAAAGGTTAGGTGTTTAACAGATGGCTAGTACTATAGACATGTTTTAACAGATGGTTGGCATGAAGGTCTTAAAAAAATAAGTGCTATTTTTCTAGAGTTTGGTAGTTAGATTCTTACTGAAGAAGAGTTTTCTGCGTTCTGTGAAGCTAATGTATGGCATGACTGCTGTACTGTTTTGAAAGTATAACACATAAATGACAAAATTCTGGCATTGTCCAAATCTTAGTGAAAAAGATTAAAAACCACGGTGTCCATTCTGTGTTCTGCTTTGTGGCCAAAATAAAACCTACATAATCATCTGCTTGCTGAAGTTCCCACTTTCAAAATGTGTTCCTTTCTATCTCCAGGCTCACAGAAGGCTCTGTGGTCAAGAAGAAAACAAAGTATTGGGAGCCAGATGTGATCCACCCAAACAAACCCCATAATCTTCTGAGATATGTTTCTGGGGCACACATGATTCAGGGTCTTCCTAGCAGTCGTTCTGCTCAAAGACACATACAGATAGATTTCTGTGTGGAAGCTCTTTGCTTCCATGGGCTTCTCTATGATCTGAAGGTTTGAGTGGTCCAAATTTCCTGTGATTGTCACCACTCCAACACATACTAACAGAAAGAATTAGAGGAAAGCAATAAGCAGTTCAAACTTAATGGATTTGTATTGTTCTACACAACAGTAAGCTTCCTGGGGCCCTGTCTACAGAATAGAGTGTGGAGCCCAGTCAAACTCTTTACTAAGGCAAAATTCTTTTGAAGTTAATGAAAGATTTCTCTAAATAAAGTTTGCACTGTTGGGGCTTTTACAAGCTTTGAGTAGCATAAGTAGAGTGGTGAGTCTACTTCTGTGTACATAAATGTGATGGCCATTGTAACAGAAATGGAAAATTATTTACATAAAACGTAAAGGCAGATGCCAAGTCAGCACAAAAGTTTTGCCTCTGACTTTATTCAGAGAAGGATCAAGCCCCACTTACAGATGCTATTAAGAAGGCCAGTTACTGAACACTTGATCCACATTAGTTTGGTTACTTTCTGGTCTCATTGACAAATTATCCAAGGATATAGTAACAGTATCTTCAAGTAGCTGGTATTTCCTTCTGTCATCTCACTCACTAAAAATTTGCACATTGACTTTGCTTTCTGTCCACAGGGTTTTGAAAGTTACTGCTTTTCCATTTGTGTATGAAACGCAGGAAGTTTTCAGTAATTACTGCTTGCTTTATTCTTAAGAGAAATAGAAGCTTTACCTTTGTGAGAGGTATGAGTAATTTTGACTGACAACCAAAGGAAGGTAAAAAACATTATGTGGCAGGTGAAAGATTGATGAAGGTGATTAAGGAAGACTCTTGTGGACCTAATTTAATGCGCAAAATAACCATGATTTCAATATGGAGATCCAGGTGGATCCACATGGACAATCCAATTTCAAATGATATTTCTTCATGAATGCTAATGTGTTCTCTCCAATGATTTATTGTTTACAATAGATGCAGACAGTGAGGATGACATAATTGATGAGATCTTTGATTTTTTAGCCTTCAATAAATTACCATTCAAGTGGTAGAATGTGTTGACCTACTAACACATCTTATGCTTACACAATGAAATTTAATTATGGACAGTGATAATGAGAGATAAGATCTTGCTATATAAAATATACTAGAGGCAGAATTACTTAGTGTTGGCACATACAATAAAATATTTGGTTTTAATAATTAAGTTTTTAAAATTATGGAACATGAAATAAAATATTCCATATGTATGCATTGTTTTTAAATATATGTGAAGAAGGAAGGGCACATTTTTACAACATACAAATTGAAACAGACAAAAAGAAAACCTACAAATAAGGCTAAAACCAAGAAATCAAATACTGCTACAATAACATTGCCTTAAATTCACTACCATTCCAAACAAATGATGGGAAAGTTGCAAGCAACCATTTCTTCAGCTCTTCTGAGTTTCTGCAAAGCCCTCAGTGGATGCATGGGAAGACATTACTCAAAGCAACCCCCCAGCACACATGTGCCAATAGTGGCAGGTGAGCCCACTCAGAGCAATACACTGTACCCTCTGCAGCATTACAGAAATAGCAACTTTGGCCACTGAAGCCGCTCTGGGCAGTTTCTTTCAGATACAGCTTGGACACATGGGGTTCCCACCATGGCCATGCTCCCATGTGTCTCAGGTCTCCACAGCATGCTGCTGCCAAAAAGGAGCCACTCCAGGCAGCTTCTTTCTGCTGCATGTCTAGGGACCTCCAAAGAAGCCATTTCTTTCCATGATATGCCTGGGGACCTTCTGGGACAGCTTCTTTCCATGGCAGGTCTGGGAAAAGCACCCCCCACAGACACACTCCAGCAATGGACACTGCCAAATTTCCAGGCAGCCAGCACATTCCCCCCCACCATGCCCCACCAGAGGCCATGGCACCAGATGAATGTCAGAGAGGAAGGACCAGCATGAGGGTCATCAAAGGTTGCTGACCCCTACATTACTTCCTTCCTCTCTCTCTTCTGGATCTTCATCTCTCTAAAGGTAAGAGATGATAACCCAGCAAATGTATGTCAATGCTGATTCCCTCACATGAATCTTTCCAAAATAGCCCTAATACTTCAGCTTTATACTCAGTGGCTTTTTCTTGGGGTGTTAGGCTGGCATACATGATAAGTTTCCAGAGAGTTTTGCATCAGACTCAGTTTAAAAAACAGAATTTTTTGACTTCTCAGTGGGAATTCAAACAACACAATTTTTGGCCAAAAATGGAAATATTTTTACTTGAAAGTGATGGTGCAGTGCCTCACAGTACTTGTAGTCCAAGGAGGCAAAATGGCAGTGAGGCAGCTGTCCATCAAGGCAGAGCCCAAGGGGCAGGGCAGGAAGTATAAAAGCCAGGCCAGGGAGCTCCGTTCAGCTCTGGCTGCTGAAGAGGAAGGATGGCTCTCTCCTGGCTCCTCAGCCGTGGCTGTTCCTCCCACAGAGGGAACCCACGCCTACCTGCAGACATCCATCCCAGTACCTGGATGGCTGGCTTGGGCCTCCCATGGCTGGTTCCCAAGAGGAGGCGCCAACTCCGCTTGGGGATGACAGAAGGGGGGACAGCTGGAACCCCGGAGTCCCAACTATTTCCCAGAAGGCCCAGACTGCTGTGAACCAGCCCCACCATCTTCATGTGATTTGGATGAACTGCTGCTTGCTCAGCTGGAAGCTAACCTCCCTGGGGGGCAGGACCTGAAGGAGCTGCCCCTTGCACCAGACTGCATGGAACTTCCAGAGTTACCCCCACCATGAGAGATAGAGGTCGCTCCAGGGCTTCCCAACCTATCATCACCAGATGAAATGGAGGGCTTCTGCTCGTTGCCCCTGAGCGACTACCCCAAGGACATGGATGAAGGGGCCAAACAGGTACTGCAGGGAGAGGGTGAAGGCAGTAGTCCAGGGGAGCTATACCCCACACCAGGGTCAGTGTATTGCAGTTGGATCCCTGCTGACCCCCTGGTTGAATGCCCAGCCTCTCTCAGGGTCCTGGACTGGGACACAGTGGTGTAGGGCAGCATGTGTCCCCCTCCTTCTCTCCCCCTTTTCCCCAGATGGCACCCCCTTGTATACCCTGTGTGGTTTACCCCTTGTCCCTAAAGACTTGAGCATTGAGTACCCTATATAAAGGACATTTGACTTATGGTGGAGTACCTTATCTCCACATTGTAGACTGTTGTTTTAGATGTACAGTTGTTTTTTTCCCCAAACCCCTTCCTTCCCCTGGAAGGGGCTGACAAATTGAAAAACTAGTTTGGGCCACCTGTGACTGGTGTCCCGCCTGCCCTTGGGTGAGGCCAGGCAAACCTTGTCACACTCACATTCTCCTCCACAGGCCTGGATCCCTGTTTGGACTACTTCTCCCATGTTGCAGTATGATCTCCCTGTTACTGAAAAGCATCATGGCAGTCTCTGGACATGGTACACCATAGAAAATATAGTACAGTCAAGGAGCCCATAGAGAAAAATGGGGACTTGAGGGCATCCAAGCTACAACTTTCACAAGGCACTAATGCAGCATTTCTAAATAAAAATATTTCCATTTGTGAGCATTTCTACATGTACTTTTCATGAAAATTTTTTTTCAAAAACTCAGTGTTTTGTTGCCAAGTAGTTTTGACAGAACATTTTCAACCAGCCTTATTCTATATCTCAGTGTAAATAGTTAACTAAAAAAGTTCCAGAAGATGGTAGTCAAGAACATGTAGCATGGTTCCTAGTCTTTGTAGGATCCATTAAACTTGTTGTGCACTGCAAATAGCTTCCTTTATGTAGCTCTTTACATCAAGTTCTTTACAATTTTCTAACTGGAACCTCAACAGCCTTTGAAATCTAAATGTCCAAATTGGAAAAAACAGTGTTTCCCAACACATTTCATCTATTTCCCTGTTATAGAAAATGCTGGATTTGAGGTAGGCAAGAGGTCTCAGTGAATCGTAAAAATAATCTTACTGTTACCTCATTCCACTGACATAAAAAAATACTTATGTAAAAATATAAGAATAAATAATACTTAAATTTTTAAACACCTTTAATCTGAAAATCTTCAAATGCATTTACAAATATTTACTATGAAGAAAGGACTGAAGCAATAACATGCTGCTGTGAACACTTGTTTGTAAGTGAAGTACATGGAAACAAGGTCCTGAGTTCTGACTTCTTCAGGTAAAGGAAGGACTGCTGAAAGAAAATTTTCTTCATCAATCCACATAAGCTTCAACACCATTAGAGATGTCTCGTAATAATACTGAAGCTGAAAAAAATGCAGAGACTATTCCTGACTGTTTGTATAATCAGTTCTTAAAAACATCTAGTGACATGGATTCCATAACCTCTCTTCAAAGTCTGTTCCAGTAGTTAGAGTTAGCAAATCCTTAGAGTTAAAACATTTTTCCTAATTTCTGACTAAATCTCCCCTGCTGCAGATTAAGTCCATTACTTCCTGTTCTGCCTTCAATGGACAGTTGGAGAACAATTAATTACCATTCTTTTTATAGAAGCCCTTAACATATTTAAAACCTGTTATCAGGTTCTCCATTCAGTCTTTACTCCAAACTAAACATACTCAGGTTTTTCAATCTTCCTCACTGGTCAAATTTTCTAAACTTTTTATCTTTTCATTGCTCTCTGCACTTTCCTCAAATTCATCCTTTTTTTTTTATGCACCCTGGGAGGAAGGCCCACCTCCCCCTCAGCAGCCTGCCCAGGGTGCTGAGGGGAGGTGCAGGGGTGCACACAAGGCAGCCCCCGCAGGGTGCCGGGAGCCATGGCAGCTCCTGGCAGCCCGCGGGGGCTGCAGCCCCCCGGAGCTGGCAGCAGGGTGAGCTGTGGTGGCTCCAGGGACCCTGAAGGGGTTGCAGCCCCCCCCCCCCAGAGCTGGCCAGGAGCAGGGCTCCCTGGACCGCTCCCACCCAGGTGGTGGGGCAGTCAGGGGGAACCATCTCCCAGCTGGCTTTTGCGGCACTCCTGCCGCACCCCTCAGCTCCCAGCTTGCAGCTCCCGCTGCAAGTGCAGGCAGGGGAGTCAAGGTCCCCCCTGTCTCCCATGGGGGCGAGGCAAGTGGCTTGGGGAGTGGGGGCACCCCCAGGCTCCTGGCAAGCCACCTTCTCCCCTGTTGCTTTTTCCCCTGCCTGGCTCTCCAGGTGAGAGCCAGGCAGGGGATTGTGTGGCAACATGGTCTGCCAGGGGGCCATGTTGCCACACCTCCCAGGGTGCCCCTCTCCTCAATCGAAATAGCAAGTTCTGTCTGGGCTTGCTATTTCGATTTGTTATTTTTCCTTAATTTTATTTAAATTAAATCAAATTGTTTTATTTCAATTTTGCTTATTTTGAAATAGCCTATGTACTATATACAATATTCTTGTTTGTACACACCAGAATTATTAGTGTTGTTCCCAAAGGCATCACACTTGTGCATATTCAGTTTGTGATTCACTATAACACTAGATCCTTTTCTGCATTTCTACAAGCTAGCTAGTTATTCCCCATTTTGTATTTGTTCATTTTGTTTTCCTTCTTAAGTAGAGTAGTCTACATTTGTCTGTATTGAATTTTATTATTTTCAGACTAATTCTCCAATTTATTAAGCTCCTATTGAATTCTAAACCTGTTCTCCAAAATGTTTGCAACTCCTCCCAACCTGGTGTCATTGGCAGGTTTTAAAACCCTACTCTCCATTCCATTATATAAGTTACTAATGAAAATATTGAACAGTATTGGACCCAGGATAGACCCTGCAAGACGTCCCTAGATACAACTTTTAAGTGTGATGTGACACTGGACCAGAAAAAGTTAGTAACTTTGCAAGCTGAACAGACCAAAATTCAACCTTTAAAAACATATAAAAGAAGATAAATGATTATTAGAGCCATTCATTGTAGAAAAACTACAACTTTGAAGTTTAATTTTATATTGTTAGAACTTGTGGCTAGCACCTCTGCTTAACATGCAGAAGGTTCTGGGTTCAATTCCCAGGGGGTTGGACCCGATGATCTCACGAGGTCCCTTCCAGCCCTATGATTTGATCAGCCATGAACTTGGGAAGTAACTAAGACAATGTATATTTCTATTTACCTATGATCTTGTTAGTGATAACCAATATAATCCAATGTTTTCTATATTAATATATATTAATATATATTCAGAGATCAAAATGTGGTATTAAAATTTAGATGAAGCTTGAGTGGTACCCAGGAGTCAACTACTACAGGAGAAATCCAAGAAAGTAAACAACAGAACTCCCCTGATCAATACTTACAACCTCCAAGTCAGATCCCTACAGCCTATTCTACAAGACAATTTTTCAATCTCTCAAACCTTGGGAGACAGAACTTCCCTCACCTATAGAGGGCCCCCACTGTTAAGCAGATACCAGCAACTACAGACCAAATAACAAACATTAAAGAAAACACGTATCCCTGTGACAAACCAGGTTGCCAACTTTGCCCACATACCTGCACAAAAGTCACCATGACAGGACCTGCTCAAACAAGTTACTCCAGGGGTCTGCAACTTGCAGCTCCAGCTTTCGCTGTTTCCTTGCAGCCCTTGACTTTGCCTCCCCTCACCACCTGCAGATCCTGTGGGTGGCCTGCTCCTAGTTCCAGGTTCCTCCCCATGCCAGGGGACCCTGCATCAGGTGCCCTGGCCCAGCCACCCTCCCCTCCACCATGAGGCTATAGCCATCGTAGCTCTCCAAACACTTGGTTATTGAAGAATTTTTTAAAAATGGCTTTTCTTATCTTGGTTGTTGACCCCTCAGCTACTCTACCTAAGGCTCATTCACCAGTCTGATTTATGCCATCATGTGCTGACAATGCTCCCTCTGAGCAAAAGAATAAATGGACACAAATCTGACATCAGAAATCACAACATTCAAGATACAGTAGGGAAACACTAAAATATCCCTGCTCACTTCATTGATTTAACAGCTGTGCTCAAATAAATGGAGAACAAATAGAAGCATGAAAGAAAAAGTGCCTAATTAAAATTCATATGTAAATTTGACACAATCGCCTTAGGATTAAATGAGGGCTATGGATTTTTTTTATTACAACAGGTGATTTGAGTTCACCTTCCTCTGCATGCTGTTCCCTAGAGTCTGAATTGAAACAACTGCTTTGATTTGCTGTAAGGGTATGTCTACACTTACAGTTTAGTTTGAATTAAGGTGACTTAATTTGAACTAAATTAGTGCCTGTCCACACTAGCTTTCATTAGTTTGAACTAAGCAGTTCCCTTAGTTCGAACTAAGGAAAGCCTAGTTTGAATCTATAAAATCTCCCTTAAATTCAAAGTAATGGTTAATTTGAAGTCATTAGTTCTAATTAACCCAAAGTAGCTGTGTTAATTCAAACTAACTTTTAGTTCGAATTAACCACAGCTTGATTTTTCCCTATGCAATAGCGTCCCCTACCTGATTCAAACTAGGAAGTCCTGTGCATGGACAAGCTAGTTCGAATTAGGTTTTCTCCAGTGGCTGTGTTAATTTGAATTAACTTAATTCAAACTACTAATTATTAGTTTGAATTCATTAGTTCAAATTCAGTTAATTCAAACTAACCTTCTAAATGTAGACATAACCTAACAGTCTGACTTGATCCTATGACTTACAATCCCCTGCATTTATTTTCCTCCCATTCTGTAAATTCCCCACCTTAAACCATGTAATGAAATGGGATTTTCTCCCATGAAAGGTCATGTGCTAAATAAATGTCTTAGTCTTTAAAAGTGCCACAGAACTCTTTGTTTTCATTTCCCGTTTGAAGTTTAAGAATTGACTAACTCTGAACAGTTGTATATTCCTGATTGCCTTGTGCTAATGTAAGTAGTTACTGGGTACACATAGAAAATAGGAGCTGTTACTTCAAAGTCACAAGCAATTATCTATTAGGTACCCCAGCTTACTTGCTGTGATGTCCATGTCAAGCAACTATCATAAGCATGCTAAAATACTATAACAGAAGCCTTGGATTCAATCCTTTTCATTCTCAGACTGTTTGGATTTCATCAGGGGGAATTCAGGTCATCAGTCTAAGATCCCAGTTATAAGACTTGGTCACCCTGATATTTCTTACAGAAGAAATTATACAGACTCTGCACACAAACTGTATGGTCTTCATTTCCTGCTTCATTTCTCTAGACTGGCTTTCTAACAAAGAAGCTCTAAACAAGGACCCCAAGCTGTTTGGGTAATTTCCGGAGCCCTTTGAAAATCAGCAGCTTATTTCACCGCTGCTACAAACCTGGTCTTAAATAATTTGCAACTCAGTTAGCACCTGTACTTTGTGGCTGACCTATCATTTTATTCTCATCTGTATGTATATGAACTTTTAACCAATATTCTCTCTTTCCTTTTTAAAATCAATATTAGTTTAGTTAGTAGGCATCGGGCTTTAAGCACATATTTAGGTAAGATCTGAAATATTCATTGACCTGGTTAGTAATGTGTCCAGTCATTTGGGATTGATAGAATTCTTTTTTAAATATACAATAGATAAGATTTTTCAGTAATCCCCATCATATTTGATTGGCTTTCAGGGTATTAGCCAGAGGGCTGGATGGCTTTCAGAGAACAGTGTTTTTGTCTTCAGAATAACCAGCGAGGTAATCAGAAGTTTTTTGTTGCTGACTTGGTGTATCTTATGGAAGAATAGCCACCAGTATTTGGGGCCTTGCCTGCCCATTTTTTGTAGTTTTACCCTAATTAAGCAATCTCAGCATGGCTTCCCTAAAAAGCACCACCACAGTGAGAGCGAACTATTAACTATTCTCTGAGCATACTTTTTCAGCTAGTTGAAGCCAACTCCTTCCAAAATTAGAGACAAAAATCCTGCTAAAGGGAAAGCTTGGGAGGAGCGGACTCATCCTGCTCAGAAAAGTTGTAAATACACTAAGGAAAAAATTCCATTAATGCTTCAGTTGAACCAGTTTTAAACTGAAGGCTCCAATGGCTTCTAACAGTTTTATTACCAGTATGTGTTCAAACTGGGTCTGGGCACAGAAGGCTCATTTACCCTAGGACTCTCAACAGTATTGTTAACTATTGTGTGGCATGGGCGCAGGAGTAGTTTGGTTTGTTTTTTAAAGAGTCAGAGTAAAATTTCCTGGCACAGGCTAGGCTAAAGAGCAGATATAGATAGAGATAAAGATGAAGATAAAGCACAGTCATAAAATACAGAGCCAATGACAAGAAACAGTAACAGGCACTATTGCAGTATATTTCCCTGTAGAATGTATAATACCTATAAGATATAATATCTGTTTAAACCCATTGCTCTGTTTGTCCTAAACTGAAAAATATTAGTAGTCATCAGTGAAAATGTTTGCATATTTATGCTTCCCATTCCACTCTCTAATTGGCTGCTTAAATCAGAATTTAAGAACTGCTCAGAAAAAGGGAGGGAAGGCCCTAGCTTTGGCTCCCTTTGGTACTGTAAGCTAGTGACCAGTGGTTCTCAGCTAGTATGCTGGAACTGGAAAGAGGCTGGATTTGGCCTGGAGGAAGTGGGCTAGTGTATTCTGTAGATTTGCAATATGTTGCCACATGTGTCAGACCCACAAAAGATTCAGAAGCACTGTGCTAGTCAACCTTCCTCCTCAGCATGACTACCTACATGTTAGGTGGTTTGTTTTTTCAACTTTGGAGCAAATGAGATCAAGGCAGTAGGGTTCTCTTTGTACCACTCTCCAGATCCCATTTACCTTGTCACTGCTATGCCTCTATAATGATCTTTATTGCATCCTGTTATTGGTTTTTTTCTTCACCTGCAAGATCCAGACAAGCAATGGTGAAAAGAGACAATAAGAACTTGCCAAAGTTACAGGATCTTTTTGTGAATGTGTCCACCCACAGGGCAGAGGCAGAACCTATGCAGGGCTCAGGAGGGAGGGCAGGGTAACACCAAAATGCCTAAGGGGAAGTGTGTGATGGTGAGATCAGGATTAAAAGTTAGAAATAGTAGTATCCATAGGAGATGTACCAGTAGGTGAGTAGAGAACATTTAGTGCTCCAGTCCTCTCACTTAAACACTGCTAGAAAATGATTATGGCAGTCCTGCTAGCAGCCTTAATTTGCACCCCAGATGTTATAGCCCTGAACAGACAGTCAACCAACATAAAGATCCTGGAACATGTCTGACATAGCCCCTGCCAGGCCTGATCCCTGCTTGAGGGACTCTATAAGGGTCTCATATCACCTCTTTGTGATCACTGTGCATAGCCATTAGAAGTATAAAATGGTCATAGCACAGGGATGAATTCCTCCCTCCTCACCCAGCAGTCCTGACTCTCAGACTCTACTCTAAAAACTCTCCATCCCTTAATATAATATGATGTAGAAACTGAACGCTGAGGAGGGGGCTTGATTTTTGCCCTGCTGCATATAATATTGAATCCCATCTATTTTATTATCTCATTAGTACATGTGAAGCTCTACTGAGACTCTTGTTGGTTGTTCTTACTACTTAACAGCTGCATTTCCTTGCCCACCCTTCTGCAATGTGATCTGTATATCTTTCCTGTTCACCCTTGCAACATAATTGTGTGGTTTAACACAAAGTACATCATGTGCAGAGTTTTTGGACTGTTCATGGTGTGCTCTGCATTATTGTTATAGTAGCATGTTTCCTGCATCATCATACATGTGTACAAATATGCATGTCCTCAAGTGTATTTCACAAACGGAGCTGAGTTCGAACACATCCAGTGAAGGTATGCATAACAAAAACACTATAAACTAAGTGCCTTGGCTGGAGAGGGGAAGTCACCTGACACAAGAAAGAGGTAGAAAAGAGAAAAAAATACATTTAAATTGGTGAGGGGCTTCTGTGCCAAGGACTCCATCTTCCAAGCAATCTCAAGGACTGATACCTACCCACAGATTATAGTTTATCAGAAGGCCATCATAGCCAAGTCTGTGTGGTAAACTGAACATAACTGAAACCGTAATCTTAGTTTAAAATATGAGTTATCTTTTGTTTGATTGGGGTACCCTCTTGACTGATTAGTTGATTTTGCATTGATTTGATATATACTCACTTAAAATCATGTTTGATCAGTTTGTTTTATCTAAACCAGTCTGGATCTTGGAAAGAGCATGTAAGTGGGAATGATTGACTTAGAACAAAAGTTAATGGATATCAGTTTCTTTGTTAAACTGACAGACCAGAGTGAATGAGCTTGCAATGATTGGTAAAAGGTCCTGATCCCTGCAAGACAAAAGTTCCTGGTGTTGTGTGTGGAGCCTATGGGTACTTGCTGGGGGACTACCTCATGACTGGCTAGTGAGAGAATACTTCTACTGCCTAGGAGATCAGCTACATGCTGGAGGCTAGGAATGAACAGGCCCAGGAGTGGAGGCTCAGCCAGGAAGGTGGGGGAAAATCAGGGCCCTGGGGTGGCATATGGGAGTGGCAGAGCAGCATACCAGTCCAGATTGCAGGAGGGGAATGTCACATGGTGTTCTACCCCAGGGCTGGATTTTGGTGTTCATAGGCCCTAGGCACTTCCACTCCAAAATGTGCAAAAAGAGGGGTAAATGCCAATTGAATTACGCTGATTGACATGATGCACTTTAAACTATTCTAATGCTAAACCACGTGATTTTCCTTATTTTTCCTGCTTTTATTTTTTCCCTCCTTTGTAGGCCCTAAAAATTTCGTAGGCCCTAGGCACTGCACCTACAGAGCCTCATGGGAAATCTGGCACTGTTTTACCCCTAATTCTGCCAGTGTACATCTTACTTTTTGTGAAATTGAATCTGATAAGCATACGTTTTAGACCATCACTTAATCAAAATGAAGGGCAAGTTTTAACCCTAGTATGAACATTACTAGCAGGCATAAAGCAGCATTCAAATTGTAATTCAAGGATGATTTTTTTGTAACCAATACCAGCCCAAAAATATATAAATGCAATGACTTTTCATAAAATTAACTTAATAGGATTCCAAACTAGAGGAGTGAATTTGCAGTGTTATGAAATTCAAAATTTTCTAACAAACATTGAAAGTCTTAAAAAGAAGGCTGTTCTAAACAAGATGGGAACGAGATGAAATAGCAAATGAATGTATCAGATTTTTACTTTGGATATTATGGACTAGTCTGAGGTGAAATAAAACAGATTCACAGAATGATATCTGTGTCATGGAACATCAGCACTCTTCTTGACAATGAAGAAAGCAGAGAACAAAGGAGAGCTCTTGTTGCCAAAATAGTGAAGTATAATATAGGCATTACCACAGTAAGTGAAACCAGACTCACTAATGAGTGCCACGTATAGGAGGTGAGAACAAGCTACACCTATTTCCAGATTGCCAAGACTAACAATTAGCTGAGACAGTCTGGGGTAGGGTTCATCACATGGCCTGACATCTCCAACAAGCTTGACTTACTCTTTAAGGATTGAGCATTCCTCTAAGGCAGTGGTTCCCAACCTTTTCTCTGCCATGGCACACCTTGATAGTTTCAAATTTTTCGAGGCACACCACTATTAAAAAGCTCATGAATATTCAAATGAACTTAAATTACTTATAAATATTCATGAACCATGGCACAGTGCTTTGGAAATGCTGCTATGTAGGGTAGTAGGGGTAGCAGAGCAGGGGTGGAAAGACAGGGGAGGTCAGGAGTCGTGTGCAGTGGCAGGAGAGAATCGGGGCAGAGCAGGACAAGGGGTGCCTTGTAGGGAACAGCACAAGGGTGGCAACAGAGGAGAGAGGAAGGAAGCACACAAGGGGCTTTGTGGGGGGCCAGGGGGAACCTGGGGAGTGGGAAGGTAGGGCAGGGGAGCATGGCGCAGCACCCACTTCCCCCTTCTCCACAGTGGCTCCCTGCCACTCAGGGCAAATCCTCACCCCACTGCTGCTCCCTCCCACCCCAGTGGGTCCTGTCCTCCCCTCCCCAGTCCCCTGCTGCCTGTGATAGACCCCCCCATCACTGCTGGGGCCAGAACTAGGCCTCCAGCCTCCAGCTATACCCCACACACAGCCACCCCACCCCCCAGCTATACCCCCTCCAACCATAGAGCCACCTCACAACCCCAGCTACACACCCTCTGCAACACATCCACTACCACCCACTTCTGCTACACACATGCACCTGTCCCACACAACCCGCAGCAGCCCTCCTTTCCAAGCCCTTACCTGGGCTGTTTCCAGGCTGGCTGACGGGAGCTGTTTCCTGGTGCAGGGGGAGATTCACACACTCCCTGCCTCCCCCAGCTCTCTACTGGCTGGGCTTAAGGTGGAGCCAGGTTTAAAGTGGAGCCACCTGAACAGTGCATTGGGGCTGCTCCTGCTATTTTTAGGGGGACCACTGGGACTCCCCATTCTAGTGCCTTCCTCTGTTTTTAGGGGGCCAGAACGCTGCCTGCCTAAAAATAGGGGACCCGGAACTGTGTTCTGGTGCATTCCCCCATACTTTAACCCCTGCCTTTTCCCAGCCCTGCACAGCCCAGGTGGCTGGGCTGAGCAAGGAGGGAACTTTAACTCCAGCTCTCAGGCATGGTTGCGGCACACTTTGGGTGTTGCCACAGCACACCAGTGTGCCCCAGCACACTGGTTGGGAACCACTGCTCTAAGGAGTCAGTGACCAACTTATGATGCAACACATGAACTTGTCTTGAGACAGCATGCCACCACTATCAAATGTGGTAAAGCAGCCCCTCAGTTGTTCCCCTGGCAAAAGTAGGCCTCTTGTAAACTTGCCCCTTTAGAGCAGGTCATCTTTTACTTCCCCACCTTCAGTCTCTCTCAGTGGCAGTGCTCTGCAGTGGGGGAGGAGCAGCTGTCTGGGTCTTGGTGGACTGGCCAACTTCATCCCACAGAGTGGGTAAGTCTGTAACTCTGTGAGGCCCAAAGCCTAGGCAATACCCATGTCTGGCCCTCCTAGCCCAGGTGCAGCTGCAGTGGTGTTGTACTGGAGCTGGGTACCCTCTGTCCCTCTTCACAGAATGCTGGCTGAGTTTGCTTCTTCTCTCGAGGAAAAGATACAGCTTTCCTGGGTTTAGGGAAAAATCACACCTGCAAGCCTCTGTCAGTTTGTCTCTCTGGCCTCCTTTTTTTGCTCTGCTTCAAGCACAGGTGGGCTTTTAACAAGCTGGAGCAGCCTTTGCCTAGCCTCAGCTATAATCATGTCCTCCCTGCCTGCAGGGCAAAGAGCCTTTACCATTCTGAAGCTCACACATCTGCCCTTGAGCACCTTTTATAGCCTTCTGGCCTGACTTTGTCACACAACCTAGTTATGAGCAATGACTTATACTGATGAGATCAAGGACACACTTTATGAAGACCTCAGTGGGGTCTTCAGACAGTCGCCACACCAGGACAAAGTTGTTATCCCTGGAGACTTTAATGCTCATGTGGGAGCCAACTCTGACACATGAAGGAGGGTGCTAGGCTACCACAGAACTGAAAGGTCAAAGTCCAATCGCCTACTGGTTCTCTCCAAGTATGCCAAGTTCATTCTCACTATTACCGGCATACTCTTCCAACAGGCAATAAACATAGAAAATATTTTCTAAGTACACTATTGAAAAATACTAATGTGAAGAGAATAATTCTTGAAACTTATTGTTGCATTTACTGTGTTCCAATGCAAAAAGAATGTTTGGTACAATAAATTTCCAGGGTTCATCCACTGAACCATTCATTACACCTCCAAAATCTGTGTTAAACTATATGGCTATATCATCATTAAAATTACACAGCCTACAGATCTGAAATATTTAAGGAACATTAAGTGATCCATGGAAAGTTGCCCTAACTTACATTATCAAAGAGTGGACAGTTAATATGATCAAGCCAGCTTAAGTTAATTATTTCAAAAAAGGAATCAAAGCATAGTTTCCATGATTGGGCACAATTTTTTAAGTAGTATTAGGAGGAACTTTCAGTGAAGCTATTACAAATTCCAAAGCAAGTTTCTACTGAGAACATAAAATAAAGCAAATAATTTGGTAAAGCAGATTCCATCAGTGAGAAGAATTGTTCCAATGGTACTTGAGGACCCAGCTGCTTATGTGGCACTTCAAAAAGCAGCTGCTGACACAGTGCTTTGGAATCAGCAATACTTTCAAGATCTTAATGCAAAAGGGATATGGTTTATGATTTTTGAATCCCTTGTCAGAATCAATAACTCATTTGAACTGTTCTATGAGGTCACCTGCATATGTGTGAGAAAAAATATTTCAAATAAGGACATTATAATCCAATATTTTGTATATTACACTAACACACATACTTGTAAAAATCAGAAACATGCGCAAAATAGAAGGCGAATATTTGTTACACTGATTAGTGACCCATTTCATTTTTTTAAAGGTAAGAAAGTATATGAGGCAGAAGGGACTCTTAAAAGAGACTGATATAAAAGTGTCAGGGATTTTTCTAATGTACCTAAAGATATAAATGTAGACTGCCACCATTTGAATTATTATTCAACTCTGACCAGCAAAATCGTGATGAATTACAAGGGACCAACTAAAATACTTTTCATTCTCTATATGAACTTTTGGATTTATATGCTATGCACATGGCTTTCCTCCGTAGTCTTAAATAGCAGGGTTATCACTGTTATAAAAATTCAGAGCACTTTAATTACTCTAAAGATTTACAATTAGAGTTCAAGGTTATGAATCAGCTTTGATGTTCCTAGTTGAGAGTTCACTTTAAATGGTTGCCATTATTCTAAAAGAAAAAATCCTACTTACAGCATTATCAATTTATTTTCTGTGATTTCAGTTAATTTGAAGTTAGTCCAGTTACAATTTAACAAATCCTTTGCATAACCAGTATACTAGAATTTCTGGAATTACACATCTATACCTTTTCCATAACCGTTATACATGATGGACATAGTCCTCCTCGCAGTGAAATATTGCCATGAATGTCAACTGAAACAGGAAGAGGTTGTGTTAAAATATATATCCCAAAGTAACAATATGTATAAAATGACAAAATGGGAAATGTTACTGACCAAAAAATCTGATCATCATACAATCACAGAAACTGGAAGGGACCATGACAGGTCACTGAGTCAAGTTCCCTGCACTCATGGCAGGACCAAGTACCCCTATTAAACCATCCCTGACAGGTGTTTGTCTAACCTGCTCTTAAAAACCTCCAATGTGGGAGATTCCACAACCTGCCAAGGCAACTTATTCCAGTGTTTAATCATTCTGACCATTAGGAATTTTTTCCCAATGTCTAGGCTGAACGTCCCTTGCTATAATTTAAGCCTGCTGCTTCTTGTCCTATCATCTGTGATTAAGGAGATGAATGTTTCTCCTTCTTCCTAGTAACAATTTTCTAGGCATTTGAAAATTATCATATTGCCTCTCAGTCTCTTTTTTCTAGATTAAACAAACCAAATTCTTTCAATCTTCTGTCATTAGTCAAATGTTCCAGACCTCTAATCATTTTTGTTGCCCTTTTCTGGACTTTCTCCAGTGTCTCCACTCCTTTCAGAAATGAGGCACCCAAAACTGGACAAAGTACTCATGTTGAGGTCTAATCAGTGCTGAGTAGAGTGGAAGAATCACTTGTCATGTCTTACCCCCCAGTATTCCTGTTAATACACCCCAGAATGGTATTGCTCTTTTTGCAACAGTATTATACTGCTAACTCATATTTAGCTTGTGATCCACTATTACCCCCAGATCCGTTTCTGCAGTACTCCCTCCTAGGCAGTCATTGCCCATTTTGTATGTGTGCAATGGGTGGTTCAACGCTATGTGGCCAAGTAGTTTTCTTTACTGAATTTCATCCTATTTATCTCTGGTCATTGCAATAGTTTGTCCAAATCATTTCAAATTGTGATCAAAGCACTCAAAACCCCTCCCAGCTTTGCATCATCTGCAAACTTTATCAGTGTGCTCTCTATGCCATCATCTAAGTTGCTGATAAAAAATATTGCACAAAACCAGATCCAGGACAGATCCCTGTGGCACCCCACTTATTATGTCTTTCTAGCCTGAATGTGAACCACTGATAACTACCTTTTGGGAGCAGTTATCCAACCAGTTTTTTACCCATTTTATAGTAGATGTATCTAGTTTGTACCTCCCCAGTTTATTAATAAGAATATGATGTGAGATGATATCAAATGCCTTACTAAAGTCTGCATATACCACATCTACTGCTTCCCCTCTATCCACAAGGCTTGTTACCACATCATAGAAAACTATCAAGTTGGTTTGGCATGATTTGTTTTTGACAAATCCATGCTGGCTAGTCCTAAGCACCTTTGTCTCTTATAGATGTTTGCAACTCAACTCCTTAATTACCTGTTTCATTATTTTTCCCGGTACAGAGGTTAACGTGACTGGTCTATAATTCCCTGGATTGGTCTTATTTCCTTTTTTATAGATGGGCACTATACCTGCCCTTTTCCAGTCCTCTAGAACGTCCCCATCTTCCATGATTTTTCAAAGATAATACATAATGGCTCAGATATCTCCTGAGTCAGCTCCTTGAGTACTCTAGGATGCATATCATCAGGCCCCAGTGACTTGAAGATGTCCAACTAGCCAAGTGATTTTTAATTTACTCTTCCCCTATTTTGGCTTCAGACCCTATCTCATTCCTATTGCCTTCCTCTACATCAGACATCCAATCTCCACCTACCTTCTCAGTGAAGATTAAAACAAAGAAATTATTTAGTTCTTCTACCATTTCCACATTTTCATTTATTTGTTTACCCTGTTTCTTGAGTAAGGGTCCTACACTGTCCTTGGTTTAACTCTTGTTTCTGATGTATTTGAAGAATGTCTTTTTGTTACCCTTTATGCTTTCAGCTAGTTTGATCTCTGTTTGTGCCTCTAGTGTTTTAAAATTTAAAGCCAGTCCCTGTTGGCCTTATTTACCTAGTAGCCACAGCTGGTAGGCATATGATGTACTATCCTCAGGGAAATCAGTAATCTTGTGGAGGCATAGCTTCTCAGGCTAAATGGCAATATTCATATTATTAAGTGCAGCAGAATTTGACATAGAAAACTAAATAGAAAACTAAAGGTTACTTTCCACAAAACAACCAATCAAATGTAGAATGATAAATCTTTAAAGCATAGTTATTTTAAATTAAACAGTGAATAGGATGTTATAATTTGGGGAATCTGCAAATATACAGTTTAGTAATTATAACTGATTTTTCTGAACAGTTTGAATGAGGGAGTATATGCAAGGAGATTGGAGCAACGAAAATTCTCCCTTCAGAGAAGAAAGACAAAGGAAAGTGTGTTAGAAACTGTACTTAAAAAGACATCTGCTATAGGACCTATGGGAACTATGGCTATGTCCACATGTACATTGTTATTTCAAAATAAAGTCCTTATTTCAAAATAAGTTAATTTGAATTAAGGAAAAAAGCTCAAAGCGAAACAGCATGTCCAAACACAGGACTTGCTATTTCGCTTTAGGAGAGGGGCACCATGGGAGGTGTGGCAACATGGCCCCCTCCCTGGGCCATGCCCCCACCCAATATAGGCTAAAAGGAAGACATCCTGGGAAGGAGAAGGGCAAAAGTGTTATTTCGAAATAACACGTCCGAACGGCATTATTTTGAAATAACCATTTCGAAATAACAGCCGTTTTGCTTTAAAGGAGGTTTAAGCTATTTTGAAATGATGGCTGTTATTTTGAAATGACAGACCCCCGTCATTTTGAAATAAGAATATGTCATGTGGACCTAATCTCTTTTATTTTGAAATAGTGTTATTTTGAAATAAAAAAGACGTGTGGACATACCCTATATGACCAGTGAACCAGAACAGCTTAGAGAGAGCTGATTGCAGGGACCAAGCATGAACCTGAGGGCTGAACAGGACAAAAGGAGGGCTTGGGGCCCTTAAAGGAATGACCAAAAACCTAAAGTTCTTTGAGTTGTGAGGATTCTGGACAGTGGTTTCTTGCATGTGGGTTTTGTTGGTTTTGCATGGGTCTGTAAATCTTTAGGTTTACTCTGAGAATGAAATGTGTGTGTGCATGCATACACGTGCTTAAGAAGCTATGTTGCAAAACCTGTCATACATCCCCAAAAGGTTAAACTACAAATCAGTACCCTCACATGGATAGAGTTCTGGGGCAGGGTATGCTTCAGCTACTGGGGACGCTGAGGGCAGATGGGAGTCGACTCTGGTCTTAGGACCTAGGGCAATTGGATTGTGATATATCACTTCCAAGAAGGGATAACAAGCAGAGAGTCTGAATCTAGAGAGTGAGACTAGAGGCTAGAGACAGTACTTGGAGGCAGTTCAGACTTGGAGAGGATTTAGAAGCATGCAGTATGTGCTGTTTAGATCCAAATACATATAGTAGGCTGGTGAGAGTCCAGTAAATGGAGCTCAGCCAGGTCTGTTAGATAGGTCTATGCCAACTATTGGTAAAGAGAAATCAAACACAGAAAAAATAAACAAATAAACTTTCTTTTCTTTACCAATAACTATATTATTAAACATTTGACTTAAAAATGTCTCAATACATAATAATATGTAGAATATAAAGGTCTAATTAAAACTGAGCTGTATGTAGCTATTTAACTCTTATTATCTTATAATTGACAGTGCTTTTAAATTTCTAAGAATCTGCTGTCAGCAGTGTCACTTGCCACTTTGTGGTGCAGCCTGTTGCAAAGAAGACACATAGCATGCTCTCTCAGGAAGACATTACTCATTGTAATGTTTCCTTTAATTTAAGCATGAATATAGATCATTCAGATTGAGTGGACAATTGCTCTTTATATGAAAAAGTGATGAGCTATCTGTATAAAACATAGATAAAAAGGTATTTGTAGCCACTGAATTCAGTTGCAATAAATTCTTACCTTGGATGGAGAAAAAAAAAGATGTTTGGTCTGACTAATTGCATCACCCACAAGCATAGAAGAGTTGAATTTGGAGGGTACGGCCTCACTGATTCATTGGTGATTGACTGATTAACTCATATTAAGTATTGATTCACCTCTTAGACTGCAATGGCTAATAAAGGTTCAGTCTCTGAAGGGCAACAGCATCAGGAATATTATCATTATTGTTAGATTAAGAGACCCTAGAAGCACACAAGAAACAATTTCAATTTATCACAAGTCCCTGTATTGACAAATCCACTATGCAGGTAACAAATCTCAAACACTAAATACAATAGCAGATAGACAGTTTAGCCCTATGACTGGCATCACTCACATCTCCTATTTCCTACTGGGGAACCTTGAATTGTCAGTCATTGTCTTCCTTATCATCATCATCATCGTGGTCATCACTCATGGTTGTCAACTTAACATTCTCAGTTTGTACCCCTCAAATCTTGTACACCAGTAAGGGCTAAACCCCTTTTTATTTTGAGTTATGCTGCTACCAACTGAGACTCATAGGCTATGTCCACACATAGCTTTTAAGCCAAAACAAAGGTTGATGTTTCAATTTAAAAGTTGTCATGTCCGAATCATGTTTCGTTATTTCGAAATGACAAGCCCCGTCATTTTGAAATAACGAACCTTATTTCAAAATAGTAAAACCTAGGCTGAAATCAAAATGGACATTATTTTGAAACAGTTATTTTGAAATAATGCCATTCAGATGTGTTATTTCAAAATAACCATTATTTTGAATTAACACTTTTGCCCTTCTACTTCCCAGGGTGCCTTCCTTTTTCTATATATTGGGTGGGGGCATGGCCCAGGAAGGGGGCCATGTTACCACACCTCCCATGGTGCCCCCTCTCCTGATTCGAAATAGCAAGTCCTGTGTCTGGACTTGCTATTTCAATTTGAGGTCTTTGCTTATTTTAATTTAAGTTAATTCAAAATAATGATTTTATTTCAAATTAGCTTATTTTGAATTAACTTATTTCGAAATAAGTGTCTACATGTGGACATAGCCATACTGATTCATAAAGGGTTCCAACCCTTTTGTCCTTATCTATACTTCCACACCCCATTCCTTAGTTGCTATCCCTTTAGTTGTCCTTATTCTCATTAACATGTAGATCACTGAATTATCATACCTAATTGAATCTTATTATTGGGCATTTTGTAGTATTAACTGGTAAAGTGGAACTCATTTTCCAGTCTTTTGATGCATAGTTTCCAGAACATCAGCACTTGACATATCTCTAACTTTAAGCTTATACTTGCTGGTACAGGGTTATCTTTTGGACACATAGACATGCCAACATGTTTCAGCCTAAGGCCATTTGTGGCAAAGCTGAATATTTTTCAGGTCCAATGTCACAACATTAATTCATGCTTATATTTTACTCGTATAACCTATATACATAATAAGGCTTATTCTTGGATGCCTGGTGCATTTATGATTGCCAGTGTCTGTGTTTTTCTCTTTGGTAGGATGTGCAAGGCTTTCATGTAAAGCATAACTCTATTTAAATAAAAGTAAAGCATGTACTAACACAAGAACATCAACAAGAGCTAGGTATTGATGGCAGTTGGTAGTTCTCTGCAATCCAAAGCTCTGCCTTTCAAAGTAGAAGAGAAGCTTTGGTCTCTGCAGTCATTCCCACATCCTTACTGCACAATGACAAGTATTCTACAGGGCTGTGTCTACACCTGAAACTTAGTTCAAATTAATGAGGATTAATCCGAACTAAACTAGTGCATGACCACACTGGCATTCATTACTTCAAAGTCAAAAAATCCTTACTTCAAAGTAAGGAATGCTTACTTCTAAGTTATAAAACCTTCCATAACTTCAAAGTAATGGTTAATTCAAACTTAGTTTGAATTAAGCCAATGGAACCATGTCAATTCGAACTAAACATTAGTTTGAATTAATGAGGCTTGACTTTCTTCCTCCCAAGGTGCCTTCCTCTTTCTATGGACTGGGTGGGGGCATGGTCCTTCTTGGGTGCCACACTTCCCATGGTGCCCCTCTCCTAATTCAAACTAGCAGGTCCTGTGCATGAACATCCTAATTCGATTTGGGTTTCTAGTGGGGCCATGTTAGTTTGAATTAACTTAGTTCATATTAACTGTTACTGGTTCAAATTAATTTGAATTAAGATAATTCATAGTAATGTTCTAAGTATCAACATAGCCCAGTGACCTTAAGACTGCCCTCAAACTTTGTACTCAGTGTCGGAGATGAGTTCCATCACAGAATCATAGAAAGGTAAGGTTGGAAGGAAGCTTGAGTAATCACAAGTCCAGCCACATGCATGGAAGCAAAACCAAATAAATCTACACTATCTTTGTCAAGTGTTTGTCCAACCTATTCTTTAAAGCCTCCATTAATGGAGATTCCAGATCCTCTTTTGTAAGCTTAGATCCAAAGGAGCAGCCATGTAAGTCTTGTTTGTTTCTTTGTAAGCTTGTTACAGTGCTTACATAGCCTTATAATTGGAAAGTTTTCCTAATATTTAACTTGTCTCCTTTGCTGAAGATTGTCTATTACTTTTTCTCCTAACTTCAGCAGAAACAAAGAACAATTGATTGCCATTCTCTTTCTCACAGTCCATAACATATCTGAAGACTGGTGCCCCCTCAAGTCCTCTTTTCTCATGATTAAACGTGCCCAACTTTACTTCATCCTCCAATGTCTCCCTCCTTGTGCACCTGCGTAATCAATACTAAAATCTGGTCTTCTGACTTTTTTAAAATATGAAATCTGTACGGGAAAAAAGGAAAAACAGGGCTGTTAGACTCTTACCACTGTAGCAAAAACTGAGATGATCTCACTATTTTACATCTTGAAACATTATTGTATTATTTTGCTCACCTTGCTTATAGTTTGAGACTTATAGACTTATTTTCCGGAGTTCTCTCAGTTTTATGGAGACCAATTCTCATGCAATTTAAGTGGAGACTCAGGATAGGTTTCTTATTTAAATTGTGAAAAACCATTATTTACCTATCTGAATTACACATCTCTAGGGATATGTCCACACATACATCATTATTTTGAAATAAGTTAATTTGAATTAAGGGAAAGCCTGCTTTCGGAATGGCTGCTATTTCAAAATGGTTATTTCAAAATAAGGCCATTTGGACATGTTTCGAAACAGTTGTTTCGAAACAATGATGTTGTTATTTTGAAATAACCATTTCAAAATAACAACCATTTCGAAATGAATGGGGTTTAAGCTGTTTCGAAATGACAGTTCTTATTTCGAAATGACAAAGCCTGGCATTTCAAAATAAGAAAACGTTGTGTGGACATTCAGTTTTTTATTTCAAAATAACCAGTGTTGTTTTGAAATCAGAGATTCATGTGGACATACCCTAGTTAAGGAAGAGGATGCATAACTGGGCAAAAATTGACTCTTGCAGTTTATTCTTTAAAGAAAATCATGGGGCACTAGCAAAGCACTTCATCATTTAGAATTATGGCAGGGAATATCTTGTTTATCCCATTCTTGTTTTCACATTCTTTTACTAATCTCCAATTACTAATGAACAAAAATATTTCTCTAACAAAAGCATTCCTCTTGACTAGCACAGGTTGAAATTTTGTTACGACTTTGAGAATTAAATCAGTTCTTCCCAACCCAGAGTACTTTAGACAAAATCTTTGTAAGCTTTTAAAAAATATTATTCAAAAACCAAACCAAATCATCCTTCTTCCAAGTTAAATCATAACAAAACATCTCCTTGTTATGAGAGTGTGGAGGTTGGATTTTCTGTCCATCTCCTCACTGTGTTACTGCCTTCTATTTCAAGCTCCACAAAAAAAAAAAGCGCTACCTAAAACAATCACATTTAAACACATTCTCATAAATCATTTTTTAGAACTATTTTCACCACAGGACCATATAAGTAGTAAACCTCCAAAAACAATTTTTGTTGCACCATTTTCTTGAAAAATACCATGCCAGGAAAGTACAGTCTGAAACTAACATCACAGTATCATTTAATTTCAGAAGTCCTACCAATAGCAAGAACAAAAGGTTGATATTAATAAGTGTTAGAGTATAATGGAATCCTTTGAGAATACATATTACATTCCCATTAAATTAATGTAACTAAAAGGAATCAGAAAGCTATTTTAATATAAACAGTATTTCAACACTTGGAGTATATCTCATTTGTTTATTTATTGCAGGTTAGCAAGGGTGTGAATTTCCACTATAAATTTCCGTTATAAAATTGTACATATGAATGGGTCAGAAGTCCTCATTTTTTACACTGTGTTTTTGCTATTTATCTTTGAAAACCATCAGCAAATGGGCAAAGGGACTCAAGCTCATAGTCTTTAAAAGGACCATCATGATCACCTAGTTTGACTTCCTGCATAATGCTGGCCATAGAAACTCACCTACCAATCTTGTAAAAAGCCCTAATCTCTGGCTGAGTTACTGAAGTCCTCAAATCATGATTCAAAGACTTCAAGTTACAAGAATCTACAATTAACTCTAGTTTAAACCCGCAAGTGACTAGCACCTCATGCTGCAGAGAGAGACAAAAGAAAAAGCCAGGGTCTCTGCCAGTCTGTCCCAGGAGAAAGCTCTTTGCTGACTCCAAATGTGGTGCTCAGTTAGACTCTGACATGTGGGCAAGACCTAAAAGCCAGACACCTGGGAAAGAATTCTCTGTAGTAACTCAGGGCCCTGCCCATCCAGTGTTCCATCACCAATCACTGGAGATATTTGCTGCTATCAGTCACAGACCAGCTACATGTCATTGCAGGTAGTGTCATCTTACCATCCTCTCCAAAAATTTATCAAGTTCAGTCTTGGAGCCAGTTAGGATTTTGGGTCCATTGCTCACTTTGGAAGGCTGTTTCACCCCAGAACTTCACTTCTCTGATAACTGGAAGCATTCACGTAATTCCAAACCTAAACTTCTTGATGGCTATTTTATATCCATTTGTTCTTGTATTCACTCTGGCACTTAAATAATTCCTCTCCCTTCCTAGTATTTATCCCTCTTATGTAGTGATAGCATTCTCAATACCTTGGCTTAACACTGTTTGCTTTAAAGGAAGAACATTAGTCTACATGAGCTGGGAACCTGGTCCCATGTTCTCACAATCAGTGCTCTAATTAGAAAAGATAATTTTATTTATTTATAAGGTTCCCCTATCAAAGGACTACAAGGAATCCTACTCTCATGGAAACACCCCTAGAAATGGAGCTAAATACTCCACGAATTTTATCTCACAGAGTTTTCTTTCATATACTTCAGGGATATGAGGGAGAGGAGTGTGGGTTCAGAGAAGAAGGTAGCAGATACTATTCCCTAACCCTATGGATCTACAGAGCAGGAGATAAATAAAATTCTGTGTGCTGTTTCACTAACCCATCTCTAAATGCATTGGATAGTGTTGAGAGAAAAGCTCATTCTCTGCTCTGGTCAATGAAGGAGCCGGCCAACAGGAGGAAGAATCACAAGTTTATTGCTACTCAGAGCTACTGAGTGCGGCCGGCCCCGAAGGACCGGTGCTAAAAGACTTTTATACCTAGGTACAACAACTTGATTCAAGGAAATCTAAAAATGGTTAATATATTCAAGGTAACCAAGATTAATACATTTATTAGTACCATATAGGGATAGTTTTCATACATATTCATATAAGATAGGAGAATTAGTAAAGAAGGTCAGGCTGGCTCCTCGGAGCCTGGGAATGTAATAAACAAGAGAAATTGTTGATTAATAGGTGACCTCGAGACTGGTGCAGTTTCCCTAATCTTCTGCTTATAGACTGTTCAAGGATGAGAGGGGCTCTATACTTTTGTTAGTCAGGCTAGAGGTTAACATAATATTAAGGGAACAGTGCTAAGATGAAGTCACTTATGCTCACAAGTTTGTGGTCTCATACAAATCTCATAACAATAGTCAGCCCTTGTCTATGAAAAATTCCTCTTTGAAGGAGCTATGCGCATTAAGTCATAGTTAATGCTGCTTCAGTAACTTTACAATAGGTGAGGGTATTCAACTAGCATCCTGTTGTCACATGAAAGGAATACACTTACTGTTCTCTAACTCAAACCTCACAGAGCCTTCTCTCTGCTAGGCACCCACAGAAGTGGGATGTTTTTAAATAGGTATCACTCCCTTCTTTCCATCTGCAATGGTAAACCCAGCTTAACAGTAAACAGAAACATGGTTGATGTCATTGAAGAATTCATTTACTTGGGCTGCAAGCAGTCTTCCAGTGGATGATTCCAGCCTGACATCATGTGGAGGATAGGACTTGCAGCCTCTACAGTACGGATGGATTAGTGCAATCAAAAACTGTCTGATGGCACCAATGTCTGGCTTTATCAGACATGCATCATGCTCATTATTCTGTATGGGTGAGAAACCTGCACACTACTTAAAGATGCCATCTGGCATCTGGAGGCATTCCACATGTGCTGTCAAAGGCAACTATTACCCATAAGCTGGTTGAATTTTGTCAGAAACAACAAATATACTTCCAAAACTCAACTCTCCATATCAAAGGTATCATCAGCCATTGTTGGTCCTCACTATTTGGACACATGGCTCCAGAGGCAGTCTTAGGCAATTGGGGGCCCTAGGTGAGGGCCCATTGTAGGGCACCCTAAAGGACCCACTATTGGCTGCCACTTCTACCTTCCCTGTGACCCCAGTCCCCATGGCACCCCTAACTACCCAATACCACCCCACAGGACTCCTTGTTTGCTTTGCTGAACCAAACTAACATGACTGTCCCTCTGGAACTTATAAATTATTCTTGGGCATGGTATTTTTAAAGATCTTCCCATCATGAAGCTTGTAAGTTGATCATCTTTCACTTAACATAAATGAGCTAATGCTGAACTACAAAGTTAAAGTGAACATTTTTAAAAAATTTTAAAAGTATGAGCATTAATTAATAAATAAAAAGCAGTAACATTAATTATGGCTCAAAAATAACTCAAATACCACATTTAAATTTTTGGCAGTTCAATTTTACAAATTTTTCATATAGGCTTGGGTTTATGTGCACTAGACATTTAATACAATTAATTATAATAAATAAAAATAGGTGAAAAGAAAGTTTCTAGTGTGTAGCTATAAATGAAAAATACTAAATTTCAATAAATTCTCTGAAGTATTCAAGTTTATAAGACTCTGGCCTCCTCAAAAATATTAAATAGTAAGTACAGAAGAAGCTAAAAAATTACTTACAAAAAGAAAAAGACATACAGCACAGACATCACACACAGGTATAATGATTACCTAAGGGCAGCACTGTATTTAGATGTAGCAGCCTATATGGTCCTACCTGGTAACCTGCACTAAACAAAGCCAAAGGAAAAACTGTCACAGAGTCAAAGGAAAAGGCAATATTTCACAAAATTAAAAAATGGCAGAATAAATGGCCATACTGAGGAATTAAAAGCTGAGGCCACTAGAGAAGTTCCTGCTAGTGTGCTGTCTATTACTTGCTCCTGCTTCTTTAGCATGTCAATGTGAAGGTAATAGGAAGACAATGGTGAAATCTGCAATTCAGAAGAAGCACAGATCCTAATGATAGCTTGCCTTGATGAGCCAAGACTGAAAAGTGCTTAGGCTTCCAGCCCTACTAGCTCTGCTAGCTGGGAACAACTTCTGTATTTTTCTATATTTTCATTTCTGTCCACTAAATTGAAGATGGAGCCCCTTACTGCTTGGGGCCCTAGGCGGCCGCCTGCTTCGCCTACCCCAAAAGCCGCCACTGCATGACTCACATGAACAGCTCCATCCCAGCCCAGATTGATTAAATACACCATCAACATATGCTCTGGTCCTCAGTTATCCCAAAACCAGAAGAGATTTTCCCTAACCTGGTTAGAACAAATCAACTTATCTGCTCACATCAGACATGCATGGATCAGCTGTTGGTAGAGGTCACAGAGAATCATTGCAATGGACCTTTGCTGTCTGGGCTGACTGATGATGATGCTTCCTTCACAGCCAACAGCTTCAAGAGGTAGCAGGTACTAGGACTTCTTCTATCGAGCAATTTGAAGTCATGTGCTTCTTCAGCCAGAAAGAAGGGCTGGAGCCTACCTCATAGGCAGTGGGAAGTAGGAGATTCGACAAAGGGGTCCTATAGAAAAAATCCTATTAATATCTAAGACTGATAGGAAATGTTTTGTTACTTGAATTGCAGTGACACTAAATTTGGAGCACAATCATGTTATTTATTCTTTGTGCAGGTGGGAGTACAGCCTGTTTGCACGCACTTTTTGCTGAAATGAGGAAAGTGATATGGTGAATATATACATGAAAAAATCAGCAGTTGCCACAACACACTCAACAATCATTTCCCCAAAAAGCCTCAAAAATTCATAAATTCCTGAGAGAACAGAAAGTCTTTTAAGATGCCTTGAAGTTTAATAAATCCTGTTAGACCAAAAGAGAATTATGTTTAAGAAGTAAAAGCCCTTCATCAAGAATGCCTTTGCTTCTGCACCCAAACATTTAAATTGGGGAACATTAGCTCTGCACACACAGACTAGCTCAAATGTCAGTTTAGAACAGTAGGCAATCATGGATGCCTTATCACCACCTCATGGGTCTCCAGCTTTCCCCATCTCTTGGGAAGATAGCCAGACTCAGAAAATGCTGCTGCATGTTTGGGACCACCATCATTGTATAAATAACAACTAGAAGTGAATGTAGGATCTGCCTTCCTCTCACCCTTTGCCCAAGCAGATCAAGAGACACCTCAGGACAGACGAGCAATCACTAAGTACTGCCTCTAGTGTCTCCCAGTGCAAAACAAATGGAAATTATTCAGTCTTTATCAGGGTTTGACCACCAGTTAATAAAATTATTTGTCAAGGTTGCCAAAGGAATTTGACAGACCCAAAAAAAACAGGTTGGAAAACCCAGGGTAAATTTCATCCTTAATGTATCTCATTTGACTGTTGTGGGCTTGCAAGGGAAATGGAGTTGGTGCCTGGTCTTGGCTTTTTCCTTTTCAAGAGAAATCATCAACCAACGAAACCGGTGTTGTGTCTGTATCATATCCAGCCCTCTGTACTCCATCCATCTCTAAAACTATAATTTATTGTTACACATATGCATCCACTGCGTGTTGAGTAAGCTGTGCAAAGCATAAAAGAGTCCCTGCAACAAAAAGCTTACATTAACTCAACATTTCCAGGTTATAGGAATCAAGTGCATGCTTGTCGTTCTCACCCAAACACAAAGACATGCTATATACATGTACTTAAGACAACAAGCAAACAAACAACAGGACTTTCAACACAAGCTTGTCACATGAATGAGAGAAGAAAAATACATTTATATTCTCCTTCCAAGGCTGTGATTGAGATTAATTTAATTTTACAATAATGCTGTATCTAACGACCAGAAGCACAATAACAATTCTTTCCAAGTCTCATATCTCTTCAGACTGTCTTTCAGTACAAAGGGATTGGAATTTGTGCAGCTATAACGAGTGAGAGATTCACACAGCAACATAAGTTTGTCACAGTATAAAATAAAATGGGCATGCTGATTTAAGATGCTTTGTCACTTAGAATTTTCCAGACTGTAGCATGAGAGATGTTAAGGCAACAAAATGGATGGTTCAGGCTTAGTTGATCTTGCAGGAAGTGTAGTTCTCAGGTGAAAGGAAATGATGAAATAAAGACAGCACAGCTACTAATCTACTAAGCTACTGTACATAGCCTTTTATGAAGATACTAGTGGGTGCATTACATGTGGTGTTGGTCTCTACACTAATTCCCCAGACTGAAGCAGGGCTCTTTAACTACTGATTCAATGTTTACTGTACAGCATGAGCTACCCCACCTATATATTCCTTCAGTTTCACCTACCTTCCTTTGGTATATCAAAAAGTTAGCTTTTATATCCACAAAAAGCATATTTTGATAGCTTTATCATTAACATTGCCCCAGGTAAGTTGCTTCTGCCTACCAGTGCAATACATGGGTCAAATACTTTTTGGACCCTGCCAACAATCTCAAAGAAATTTAAAAATGGTAAATAATTGCAAATCAAAACTTTAAGATAAAACAACATTCACATGTTTCTTAAACTAGAAAAGAAAAGCTTGGTTAGCAAAAAAACAAATATTTGAAACCCAGGAAATTTGGAGTTAAGGTTCCATAAAGCAGTGGTTCCACAAGGGGTTAAATATTTGAAACCTAGAACAGACTGGGAAGAACAGCTTTCTCAACTTCTACCTAAGGCCACGTCTACATTGACACCAGCAAATTCACCACCATCAGATCAATCTTTACAGATTGACTTAGTCATTTAAGACCCATGAAGTCAATCTGGAGATCTACTTAATAAAACCACCTCATCAAATGGTATAGCACTGAAGGGAAGTTAGGAAGTTGATGGGAATTACTGCTTTGATTTGCTGTTTCAGTATAACCCAATCACATGACTTACACTTCCCTGCATTTATTTTAATTCCTTTCTATAAGTTCCCCCATCTTCAAAGCATCTGATAGAGTGGGATTTTCTCCAACAAAAGCTCATGAGATAAATAAATTTGTTAGTCTTTAGGTGCCACAGGACTCCTTGCTTGTTTTGCCTAACTAGACTAACATGGCTACCCCTCTGGAACTGTGTAACTTGTGTTGACTGTTGTTGACTGCCACCAAATTTCACCACCAGCATAGACCTGTCTTCCCAATCTCTACTGAAGGTTTGGAAGCAGTAAAAGTGAAATGAAATATCTCAAACCATTTCTGTATTGGGGTTTGGCCATCAATACAGCTACTTATGTATAATTTGTCTTAAATTGACTATTGCAGCATGTCTACACTGGGGTGAATTCTGGACCCCTTGAAATTAGGGAGAATTTGGGCATTGACCTCACAGGAGACATGAGCTCACCTTAAGAGTTTGCATTAATATGGCCAAACTGGTGCATCAGTGGCTACACTGTGGCTATGTTCACACGTAAACTGATATTTCGAAATAAGTTATTTCAAAATAAGTCCTTATTTCAAAATAAGTTAATTCGAATTAAGAAAATTCAAATTAAGGGAAAGCCTACTATTGAAATGGCTGTTATTTCAAAATGGTTATTTCGAAATAAGGCTGTTCGGACATGTTGTTTTGAAACAGTTGTTTCGAAACAATGGTGTTGTTTTGAAACAATGTATCCAAACGCTGTTGTTTCGAAACAGCCATTTTGAAACAATGGCTATTTTGATTTCAAGTGAGGTTTTACTGTTTCAAAATAACGTCTGTTATTTCGAAACAGCGGGTCCTGTTGTTTCGAAATAACGGAACGTTGTGTGGACATAAGAAACTTTATTTTGAAACAACAACTGTTGTTTCTAAATAAAACTCTCATCTGAACACAGCCTGTGAGTTTAGACAAGGCTTTTGTTATTTCTGTGATACTAACAATTTCCTCTGATGTATTCCTTGGGGTTGTAACTAAGGGAAGCACACAAAGGGTGAAGGTGAAGGGCTGAAATGGGGAGGGCCATTAATGATGAACTAGAGTGGAGTTTTTAGTCTAAAGGCTGAAGATGAAGAGTTGTAACAAATTAACTCTCAGTTAACAAGATTGGAGCTAACCTAATTGTAAATGCTAGTGTAGTGAGTGCATAAACATTTGCTCTAGGACCCAAGTATTTGTTTGTGATCATGGTGAAGAACGACAACTACTGTGTGTCTAGAGCCTGATGCTGAGTCATAACCAAGAATAAACATTGGTGGCCTGGAACAAACTTTTGTGGAGCACTTACCTTGACACTTAGAATTTTGCTAAATGAGTGAAGTTCTTTTTAAAAATATCAGTTAATTGGAGTTACATCAAAACCAAAAACTCTAGACTAGACAAGAACCATGATTCTCACTAATAAGAGCAAAAATTCAGGTTAGGATTTGTGGTTACCAGTAACAGACAAAAAAGATGCTGGGACCTATTTTTGTTACACTTTCTTCTGGAAGGGAATGATCCTAGTATTCAGTTTATACTGTATATAGTACCTTTGCAAAAGAAAAAATGCTTTTTTAAGTAATGAAGCTTTAAGTCATCAGGCTTTTGGAGACATATATAAATTCTTCTGGGACCTCATGGAGCAACCTAGTATAGAAAAATCTGTGGTAAATACAAAAATTTGCATCAAAACTTAGCAAGTACAGTTCTTCATATTAGATCTTGTTTGGAACCAATCTGGGAATAAAACCAATTTGAAGTTTCTAACAAACAATTTTTTTTAGCTTTACAAAAAAAAATTCAAAACCGACATACACCTCATTTTTCAAAGTCAGAGATATCAGAAAAAAAGCCTTATTCAATTACACTGAAACTTCCCTGGAAAGTTCTTTTATTATCAGGTAATATGCCCTATAAATTTTAGGGAGAACTGATTCTTTAAGGAAGGCTTTTAATGGAAAAAAGTTGAAAGTTAAACAATGGAGTCACCACTGTGATTCTATAAATAAGTGTCACAATATATCTGTAAAGTTAGCATTATTAAAACCATTTTATAGGTGGATAAATGTAGACATACAAGGGATGGATCTTTGGCTAATGTAAATGTGAATGCTTTGGCTGCATTGACTTCAATTTGCTGATTTCAATAGAGCTATATTGATGCCCCCCCCATCAGATTTTTTTAGAAAGAAATTTAGTTACTTGAAAAACCACCAAAGAATCTGGTGGCACTAACAAATTTATTTATCATATGAGCTTTCGTGGGAGAAAATCCCATTTCATCAGACTCTTGAAGTGGGATTTTCTCCCACAAAAGCTCATGCGATAAATAAAATATTCTTTAAAAAGTGCCAGATTCTTTGTTTGTTTGTTTGCTGATCTATGTGAACACAGCTACCCCTTAGTTACCTGAAGAGGCAGATAGGCACCTAAATCCATTGTTTAGGAGCCACTGACATTTCCAAGGATATTACTCAGGTGCAGCCTCCAGGGTATGTTTACATAGTTCTTTAAAAGCTTTTGATAAATATTTGAACAAATACTATTACAAGTGGAATTATGGTTCAAAATTCACAAGTCATTCCCTTGGTATAGTGAGCATTCTTTTATTATATTCTCCAGAAATATTTCTTGGAGTGGTAAGCATTTTTATATTACATTACCCAGAAAAGGGGAGGAACAAGGGGAAGGAGGAGAAGCTGGTAATCAAATCTGAAGCTTTCTGCCCACTACAAAAATTACCCATTGATTAGAGTGTAAGCCATTGGTGCGGCTGTACGTGTAGAACATTATGGAACTATAAGTGTAAAACAGGATTAACTATGTTCAACGCTGTGAAATATTTGTCCATGATTTCTGAAACTGTGAGGAACATTTTTACTGTTGTTGTCCATGCTTGCAGTTAAATCATTTCAGCACTTGTTCAGGTGCACTTGTCGTTGACATCTGTTGCCAACATTGTGTGATTTCTGTAGTGTAAACAAGATACGAGTGGCCCACTACAAAAATAGAAACACAAAGCATAAGAAAACAGTTCATTGCAGTGTAGGGAACATTGTTATTTGAAGAAAAATAGTTCTATTGTACTGTAAATATGATTAAACACTGCCAGCTCAAGCAAATCACTTGTTAATGGCGCTATTGTCTGTTTTGTAAAGTAATGTGGGCAGTTATCACACGCATCATCAAGTACATTTACTAACCATTCATTATCATTAACTGTCATTGTGGAAATACATGGCTTCCTGGTTTTAGAAGCAATAGTTAAACACACATATATAAAAAGGCAGGAATTTGTAGCTACAAGTTCATTTCAGATGTTTATTGTATACACAATGGTAACCACCATGTTGTTGCTCTGCAACTCAGTTGAAATAATGGTCTGAAAGACGAACAGGACTATAATGATACTACCCTAGAAATTGAAGATTTTTAGCAGCTTGACTAATTTTGCCAAAGAGCAATATAATATGGCTGCCTCTCAGACAGCTATTACTTGAAACATTTGTATAATTGCAAAGGCCAAGGCCAAAATTCTACTTCTGTGTCAGTATGGATGCTACATTCCAGAGGGGTAGCCATATTAATCTGGTTTAGCATAACAAAAGCCCTGTGGCACATTTAAAGACTAACCAATTTATCTTACACAATCTTTTGGGACATAGCCCTCTTCCTCTGATGAAGGAAATGAAAACTGCAGTATGTTAGGTTTGTTTATATATATATTTTTTTTTTTTTCAGAGAAGGGTGAGTCACAAGGTAGCCATGATAGTTTATTTCAGCAAAACAAACAAGTTGTTTTAATTCAGACAATGTGGATGCGGGCCATTAACAACTGATGAGAAGGTGAGAAAGTTTAAAATAGGGAACATAAACAAGGAGTCCCTTGGTGCTTTCAAAGACCAAAAAAATTATTTATGCATGTGTTTTTATGGGAGAAATCCCTCTTTGTCAGATGCTTGAAAATGGAATTAGGACTTCTAAATCACATAATTCTAGGTTTTCAGCTGCCTAAATATGCAGATGTAGACTTAGTGGGATTTTAAATATGGTTAAATACCTTACCTGTGTACACAAAACTCCGATTTCCATCTTTAGGTTCCTAAATAACTTTGAAAATCTGGCCTTTAGCTGCCTTTGAAAGTGTTAACTACATGTGTCAACCAGGATAGTTCAGTTACTACCTCGGTGTAGTTAGTGTACAAAAGCATACTAAAAACAAACACAATATTTGGTAGTAGACACACTGGAAAATTATAAAAACATTACATTAGTATTATTCTTGCTTTATTGCTACTTTATCCCTGAGTGTGTAAATAGGAAATGAGAGCTCTCACAGTTAAGCGGACTCAATTATTAATAGCACAGCCTTATGTGAAATTATCATCTATCTAGCTATCGTAGCTCTATGGACAACTTATTCAGTAATTATCCACTGCAGAACAAGCAAGGAGTCCTGTGGCACTTAAGGACTAACATTTATTTACTGTATGAGCTTCTGTGGGAGAAAAATCCCACTTCAGACTCTTTGAAGATGCATTTTCAAAGCACCTGACAAAGTGGGATCTTCTCCCACGAAAGCTCATACAGTAAATAAATGTGTTAGTCCTTAAGTGCCACAGGACTCTTTTTTTTTTTTTTTTACTGAACTAACCAACATGGCTGCCCTTTTAGAACTAACCCACTGCATGTTTCTTTGCACCTTCCTCTGAAGCATCTGGCATTAAGTGCTGACAGAGATGGAGTACTGGACTAGATAAATTGCTGATCTGATCCCAATGACAATTTCTATGTTTTCCAATACTGTAAATTTAATGTAATATACATATGTTCATTACTCCTATACTAGGAACTTTAATTTATTTGTACTGATTTTTGAACTAGTAAATATTTAATGAGTACTACACATCTGAGAGACTTATAGGCTATGTCTACACTTGCAAGTAAGTTTGAATTAAGGAGACAATTTGAACTAACCTAGTCCCTGTCTATAGTAGGCTTTCATTAGTTCAAATTAAGGAATTCCTTAATTTGAATTAATGAAAGCTCAGTTCAAACTAGTAAGACCTGCCCTTTAGATAGAACTAAGCCCTTAGTTTGATCCTCAGTTCAAACTGGGCACAATGTGAGCAATTAAGTCCACTTTGTTAGTTCAAACCAAGGACAATTAGTTCAAATTAACAAAGTGGGTTAACTTAAATTAACTGTAATTTGATTTATTAATTCAAACTAATAAATTTGAATGTCATTCAAACTGCATTTGAACTTAATTCAATTTAACAAATTTGAGCAAAGTTTGGGAAGTGTAGACATAGCCATACTGACCAAATATGCTTTAGATGCCACTTCTGTTTATCAAATTTGCATATTAATTTAAAAATTCTAAGCATGTCACATGGCACAAAAGAATGTGTTGGCTGTTATGATTTAATCGGATCTTGACTCCTCTGGATCTGTTTTGGTCTAAGACAGGAATCTGAGATTTTTTTTCTATATCCCCAACTTGTGCGTTTCTCAACCACATACAGAACACATTTAAAGAATCTGAAATTGTAGTTGATACCAAATATTCCATGGAAATAGCTCGGTATCCAGTTGTAAACTGGAGGTACTAGTGTATGAAGTATATATAACAAGGCGGAGTTTTCAAAAATATAAAATAGAATATTCTTGTCGTAATATTACTGTAGCTCAAATACTCTTGCATGAAGCATTGTTGTAGCACTGTTGGTCTCAGAACATTAGAGGGCAAGGTGGGTAAGACTTTGTCTACTGGACCAACTTCTGTTAGTGAGCTTTTTCAACAGTTTGTCTCACAACAGAATTTGGTCCTATAAAAGACATTATTCAGCCACCTTGTCTCTTCAACTCAAATAGACAGCCAGATAGGCTATGTCTACACTTACAATTTAATTCAAATTAATGATGATTAATTCCAATTAAATTAAGGCATGACTACACTAGCTTTCATTAATTTGAACTAAGGAATTCCTTAATTTGAATTAATAAAAGCTTACTTTGAAGTTATAAAACCTAGCTTAACTTTGAAGTTAAGGTTAATTAACCCAATGTAGCCATGTTAATTCAAACTCACTGATAGTTCAAATTAGCCATGGCTTGATTTTTCCCTATGCAACAGCACTCCCTACCTTATTCTAACTAGTAAGTCCTGTGTATGGACATGCTAGTTCGAATTAAGGTTTCTGGTGTGGCCATGTTAGTTTGAATTAAGTTAGTGCAAATTAATTAGTTTGAATTAAGTTAATTTGAACTAACTTTCTATGTGTGGACATAGCCATACATATAAATAATGCTAGCAGTTTGTAGAAAGCAAGGGAATTTGAAACTAAGGCAGAAAAAGTCAAGAACAACCCTGTCTTAGTGCTCCTCATTGTCCTCAGTTACTAAGCTATATACACATTATCTCAGGAAATAAGGAGAGAAATTCTGATGTTACATTGCTTACTTAGGCAAAACTCTATTGACTGAAGGACTGTGAAATTAAGCCCAGAGAACTGGCCTGTATTTTCATCCTTAAATGTGTTTCTTTCCTTTATGATTTGCAGTAGGCCAGTTCCTTTTATTTTCTGAATGTAATTTTCTAGATTGCTGTACAGTGACTGTTGTTTCACAATCACTATGCCTAACTATACTGTTCTGTACACAACTGGAATTAGATCAAAGTAGTCTTTAAAATTACCTCTTAAAGTGATGGAAGGAAAACAATGAACAAATTGCTATGCTGGACTGTATGACAGGAAGAAATGCAACAAAGCTTTTGGTTATCGAGAAGTAAAGAAAGAAACTAGCGCTCAAGAGAAATGACCTGAAATATGCTGTCTGTAAGCTCTACAGCAAATGTTAAGGTATGGATGACAGATTCCATTTTCACTTACTTCTTGCAAAAGATTGATGGCAAATGCTGTATGAAAGAAAGAATAATTGCACCAATCCTAGATACATGCACAATGTATCCAGATGGTTCCCTCATAAAAGGTTTAACTTAGTCTCTTGACACCTAACAATGTAGTCTGACTTTGTCAAGTGATCAAAGGAGCACAGCTCTAATCAGCTTTACAAAGGGTAAGGGAAAATGAGGACCCGTCATAAGATGGAGGTCAGAAACAAATATATGACTATCAGGAATACTATCATCCAAATTAACTGTATATGTCTGAATATAAAGTGAAAAACAAATTACTTATAGGCTACAGTATTTCCTGATTAGAAGGTGAATGCATTTGCCACATAGCATTGTAAAGGTAATTGCATTGTGATCCATGCAAGTATTTGTTCTTTATGAATTCCATATATTTAAAAATCCCAACATGGCACATATCCCACCTGCACAGGAGCTCCTGGCGTGGCAGTATGAAGAACTGTGAAAGAGGATGGGCCCCAGGACCCACTACTCTAAAACTAGGCACTCTAGAAATGCAGAACAACTGAGCTGAGATTTTGGAGGATTCATGTTCCTTAGACATAAATACCTCCCCTACCCTGCCAGGGGTCTCCAGTTTCCAGTGCAACTACTTGGGCTGAACACCAGAGAGTGGATTTCTTTATGATTTTAGTAACAATTTTCATATAACCATACAATTGCTAGTAAATTTAGCTTCAGGAAAATATTTTAATCCCACAATCTTTCCCTAATCCCTTTTGGTCTGACCTTTCACATCTAAAGGATTAAAGAAATTATTGGGCCACTTATCATAATGAGACCTTACACTGTACAAGAGGGATAAGGAAAGACCAAAGCTGTTAAACCTAAAATTTACAGCTGGCTGTCCCCCTCTGTAATGGAATGAACTAAACCCCAAGATCTGAAAGCCCTGGATTTTGGATCCAGTTATCTTTGGGCATATAATTGGTGATTTCATTATTAAATGTGTGGGTACAACCCTCTGCTCCAAAGACTGTTTACTTGAGCTATAGTCTCTTGATACCAGGAAGTATTTGCAAACAGCTGAGGCTCAGTTTTTGGTTCTGATTAATAATTCTAGATAATACACTTAAAATCCCAAGAAGCCATTTTCTCAGAACTACTTGCCCTCACTGGAATTATTCTTTAAAATTATTTTGATGGAATACATCAGTGACTCTTCTTAACTCCATTAAATATTATGCTCTTTTAGAGGAGAGTAAAGGATTTTCTCCAGTATTATGACTTGTCATAACCTTGCCCAGTCCAACTCTCTGAACAGACATCAGTCTGCTATGGTTTGATACAGTCATGAAATTTCACATTCCTCTTGGTCTTCTGAGTCTGCGTGGTTACTCTGCCTAGCTCTTGGTCTCTCCCAAAGTTTAGATACTATGTCTGAGACCATCTTTGGTTACTGGAAAAAGTTAATGGAGCAAAAGAAACTGAAAATATAAAATAGATGTGGGAGTGGGGGAGAAAGGCAAAAGAGGTAATGATAGCACCACTTCAGATGTCAGTGGAATAAAATACAATAATTCAGAGCTGATGCTGTTGCTCCAAGGTACTTGTCAGGGTCTTTCTGGAGTAGTGTACACCATCCTGTCATTGTAGTAGAGGAAGGATATCAGAGCCTGTGGGGAGGTCATGCTAATGACAGAAAAATTACAGCAGGTCAGGAAAAATATGTGGGAATAGAGTTGTTTTTATTCTCAGCAAAGAAATAAAGGACTTCAATACTAATATTTATTTTCAAAATTTTAGAAAGGATTGATAGAGATGAAGTCATTTTTATACCACCAAGAGGTTAACGAACTAGGTAATAGTTCCCATATATGCCTACAAGCTTCCAGCATCCCTTACAATTATGTCAATGGAGACAACCAATATATTTGGCTTTGAACATATCCAATTTATTTGGGAGGTGCCCAAAAAGAAGTGAAAAAATACCTAGGGCATTGACATCCCCTTCTGCAGTCTGGACTAGTGTGGTGTTGTGTCTCCCAATTCTCCACTCCAGGGACCAAACTTACTCCACCTTGCTGTGTAAAGCCCCACTCCTGAGTTAGTTCATACTAGTCTCCAATATGTAATCGGTCTTTCAGGCCACAGAAGTGCACTCTTACTAGCCACTCATGGGATGGTTCCCCCAGGGAGCACCCCAACTCCCAGATGCAATTCCAGAAGCATCCATTTTGCAGGGATCAGGACACCTCAGTGATCACTACAAACTCATGTATACCAGTCCATCAATTTAACAAAAAAAAAATTGATATGTATTAAGATTTTGCTTTCACTGAGGCTTTCACATACACATCCAACATTTCACTGCTTTAGATAAAAGACACAAGTTTCTTGATTAAAACATGATTTTAAGTGTGTACATTGTGGCAAGGTGAGGCCTCAAGCACCCCTGTACATACTTCCTGCACTTTCTATCATATGACAAATTTTAGCTAATCCTTCTTAATTTTTCCTTCCTCCTGGTAGTGAGAAGTTGGCTGATGGAAGGAATTAGTCTAGGAAACCTGCTACCATCCATGGATCACCACTCAGTCACCCCACTGCTCCTGGTCTGCCTTCACACTCTGGGAAGTCCCACAGCCTCTAGTTCTAAAGCCTCAGTTTTCAAACTCTGGCAATTTCTAAAGTCTCCCTCAATTAAATATAATGTACCTGTGGGCTGCAGGTCCTAGTAGCCTTACTTGTAGGATTTTCCATCCCAAATTCCCCACTGTACCTCTTGGTGCTGTGGCAAAACTCCAAACAAACTATCAATGTCCTCTCAGCAGCTCTACTCCTCTCTAGTCTCCCTTCAGCTACCCTACCCTGCCCTGCCTGAGAACGAGGCTTTAATTAGCAGGCCTGTTGACTGGGACACCTGGGACCAATTATTCTAGAATATTCCAGGCTAACTTAACCAAGGGAAGAAAGCTTTATTAAACCTGGGACTAACATCTACCCCTTCCATCACTCTTCTCTAAGAAGTGGAAGAGGAAAGAAATAAGCTCTGATCTCCTTCTCCTGCTACTGCTCCTGGACCTGCAGCTGGCTTGGCTGTGGGTGCTGCTGCTGCTGTTCCTGCTCCTGTTGCAATTCCTGCTATTGTTGTTCCTGGGAGGCCCTGCTTCTTCTGTTGCCACCACCCCTGCTGCTGGCTTGTCTCCTCTCCTCCCACTCCCCTGCCCCATGGGGAGTGGGGGGAGCCAGAAGAGGACTCTACTACCACCTTCTCCTCCTCCTCTAAGGAGAAGAAGACCCCTCCTACCAGCTGGTCCCTCCTGCTGGAGCCTACTGCCTGGAGAAAATACCACCACTACTGAGGGGAGGCACTAACCACCTAGACTAGGACTCTGTTATTCCCAGCTGGGGGTGAGCTTACTCAGAACTGAGACATTTGAACCACCACTGCCACCCCCAGCTGCTGCTGCCTGCCAAGCCTCCCCTCCCACCACCAAGAAGGCAGCAGGCTCCCAAACCTTCCAGGACTGTCTGTGCAGCAGGGACCTCAAGCCTCCCAGCAAAAGTTTCCCTCCCCCAGCCTCCCCTTCCTCCTGACCCCCATTGGTTGGAGGGCCCCCCACTGCTCCTTTGCCCTCCAGCCAGTTCAGTGCCCCTCCCCATCCCCCCACCCAGGTCCCCAACCCCTGAACTCAGTTTAGTTTGTCTGCCCCATCCTAGCCCTTGAGGGTTCGTTTGTTTGTATTAGCTTTCCCTTCCCTGCCCTGCCCATCAGCCTCTGCTACCTCTCTGCCCTGCCCTGCCCCACCTGTTCTTCTCACTAGCCCCACGCTCCCCTGCAGTGCCCACACCCAGCCAGTTTTACTGGCCCAGCATGCGTCCCCAACTTTGTCTTTCCCTTACACACTGCACCCCCAACACCCATGTGACCCCGACCCACCTAGTGCAGCCGGAGGAGCCGGCCCCTCCCTGCCCTACATGAGTCCTCTGTCTCTCACTCCTGGGCACCCTCCTCCCCAGCTGCAGTCTAGGGGGGAGGAGAGGTTTGCCAACTTCTCATACCCTTTAGAGCCCCTGCTCCCACCTACCTCTTCTTCTCCACCCATCCCTGCCCATGCCCTCCTCCCCAGCCACAGCCTAGTGGGGAGGAGTGGTTCTCCCCAGCCCCCATCTCTAACCCCTCACCACCTGCCACTGCCAGTCCACCCAGTCCCTGCCCCCAACCACTAACAGTCTCCTCCCCTAACCGTCCCTTACCCAGGGACATGGAGACCTCCCCAGCCCCTTTTGCCCCTCTCCCTCAGCCCACCCCTCCATCCGCCCCCGTGGCTGCCCCTTCGACCACTGCCACTGCCCCTTCCATCACTAGTGCCCCCAAGGGGGTGCGAGCAGCAGCAGGCACAGGAGGAGCCTCCACCCCCACTGCTGCCTCATCCAGCTGTAAGAGTGAGCAAGGGCCAGGGCACTGCCGCAGCCACCTCATCAGCTGCAGCCCCCCCATCTCTCCCTCTGCCATTCCCTCCACCAGCTCTGGGGGCGCTCCTGCCCCAAGAGTGTAAATCCAGGTGGCTGCCACCCCTCCCCCCACCACCACATCATCTGCCCATGCTGCCTCCTTGTCATCCACTTCGGGCAGCCGGCGCCCCTTCTCCACCTTGACAAGGAGGCATGGTGTTCGCTGCCTCCTGGTGGCCACCTCCCCGCATTGGGGAGACCTATGTGCGGGCAATGGTGAGGGTGATGGGGCCCTCAGCCATTGTGGCAGCCTCCAAAATGTACAGCAAAGTAGTCTTCCTGTCATTGGAGGCTACTGCGCAGGAGGAGGTGGTGAAGGGCCTGGCGGTGGGGGGTGTCTACGTCCCTGTAGAGCCTCCAGAGGACCTGGGCATGTGGGTGATCCTCACCTCTGTCCCACCTTTCCTTCCCAATGCCGCCCTGCTTCCCCTCCTCTCTACCCTGAGGAAGCCGATTTCCACCATCAGCCCTGACCCCGTCCCTTGCTGCCTGGGCTTGCGGTGGACAACCCTAGGCCCATGGGCCCCCCCAGCCCTGCCATCTTGGCTTTAGACAGGAATGATGACTGCTTGGGTCTGCCCCCTGGGGCTCACCACCTGAGCATGGGCAAGGAGGGGGTAACCCTGGCCCTGACTTCACCACCTGGGCTTAGGAGAAATGACCAATGCCCTTGCCTGCCTGCTGGCTCCCCATCCTCGCCATCTGGGTTTGACCACTGGCCAAGTCTCGCCCCAGCCTGACTGCCTGGGCTTATGGCGGGGGGAAGACCCCTAGCCAGGCCTGCCCACCCAGCCTCACCACCTGGATGGGGAGGGTCAGCCCTGGGCCTGGTCTGCCTGCCATCCTCTTGCCTAGCCAACAGCATGACCTGGAGCGTAGATGGGCATAATCCCTGAACTACCTGGCCCCCATTAGCCCAATGTGACTTGAGGCCAAGGGAGAGTCCTGGATCCCCAGCCCCCCTCAACCTCTTCCAGCCTGGTCACTGACCTGACAAAAGGCCCAGGTGGGCCTGATCCCTGGTCACCTGCCCCACATTGGTTTGATGAGATCCATGGCCCATGGGGAATCCTGGATCCACAGGCCTACCCCTGACCTGGCTGCTGGCCTGACCTAGGGGGCAGATCCCCAGCCAACTCCCCCCCTTGGCACAGGCTCAGGGTCCCACCAGACCCTCCCCCCCAGTACTTACCTGGCTGTGGGTTCCCTGGGCTGGTGCTGGCAGTGTCTGCTGGAGGAGGAAAGGGTTAAACCTCCCTTTCCCCTCCAGCTATTGGCTCAGCTGGAGGCTCCAGAGAGGAGGGGTGGCAGGCTACTCACCACCAGAGGCAGCCTCTGAGTGAGCCTATGTCTGCTGGGAAAAAACATTGGGGGCTTGCTGGGGAGTTCAGGGGCTCGTGCAGGTCCCCAGCATGGGTTGGGGGGCAGCAGTGTGGGCCCCGTGGGGCCCCCAAAGTGTGAGGCCCAAGGTGGCTGCCCCACCTGCCCTCCCCTAAAGACGGCTCTGGAGGCACTAATCACCTTGGACTCTGTTGTATCCAGCTGGGAGTGAGCCTACCAAGAACTGAGAAATTTGAAACACCATTGCCACCCCCAGCTGCTGCCTGCCTAGCCTCCTTTCCCACCACCAAGAAGGCAGCAGGCTCCCAAACCTTCCAGAAGCTTCCATACTGTTTGAGCAGCAGGGACCTCAGGCCTCCCTGCAAGAGCTCCCCTCCCCAAGCCTCCTCTTTCCCCTCACCCCCATTGGCTGGAGGGCTCCCCCCACTTCTCTGCCCTCCAGCCAGTTCAGTGCCCCTCACCACACCCCCACCTAGGCCCCCAACCCCTGAACTTAGTTTAGTGTGTTTGCCCCACCCTAGCCCTTAAGAGTTTTTGTTTGTATTAGCTATCCCTTCCCTGCCCCACCCATCAGCCTCTGCTACCTCCCTGCCCCACCCTGCCCTGCCTCAGTTTCCATTAGTCACCCCCCCACCGCAGCACCCACCCCAGGCCAGCCACTGCAGGCCCAGGCACATCCCCAATTTTTGGTTTTCCCCACCACTGCCCTGCACCAATACCCCTGTGAACCCAACCCACCCAGTGCAGCCGGAGGAGCTGGCCTTTCCCTGCCCCACGCAAGTCCCCAGTCCCTTCCTCCCTGGCATCCTCCTCCCCTGCCTGCAGCCTAGCAGGGAGAAGTGGTTTGCCAGCCCCTCATCCCCTATATAGATCCTTTCCCCCCACCTGCCTGCCTCCTTTCACCTGCCCTTCATACCCTCCTCCCCAGCCCCAGCTCAGTGAGGAGGCGTGGTTTTTGCCAGCCCCCACCTCTAACCCTTTATTGCCTGCCCCTGCCAGCCCACCTGGTCCCTACCCCCCAACCACCAACAGCCTCCTCCCCTAACTGTCCCTTACCTAGGGACATGGAGACCTCTCCACCCTGCTCCCTCAGCTTGCCCCTCTGTCCACCCCCATGATAGCCCCTTCGACCACCGCCACTGCCCTTACCCTCACTAGTGCCATCAGCAGTAGCAAGCATGGTAGAGGAATCCACTCCTACTGCTGCCTCAGACACCTCAGCTGGCCATAAGAGCAACCAGAAGAAGGCAAGCAAGAGCCAGGCCATGGCACCCCCTATGTCTTCCCCTGCTATTCCCTCCACCAGCTCTGGACCACTCTCCTATACTCATCCAGCCTAACACTGTCACAATATGTCAAACCAATCTAAAATCAGTCAAGTAGATAATTAGTATCAATTAAAAATAACTCACTTTCTAAACTAAGATCACTGTTACAGCCATGTTTGGTTTACCACACAGGCTTGGCCATTTGGTCTTTAGCCAGATGCTGCTCTGTAGGTAGGTATGTTGGCTTAGAAGTTGGAATCCATGGCATAAACCCCACACCAGTTTAAAGTGTGTCTTTTTCTCCTCTCAGATGCTTTTGGTTCCCCTTCTTGCAATCAGATGACTTTTCCCTCTCAGGGTACTTAAGCTACATTGCTCTTGTATGCATACTTTCAGCAGGTATATGCAAACCCAGATGCACTTGTCTGCCCCTACTTGAACCATGTGGAATACATTTGGGGACATGTTTCATATCTGTACACATGCATGATGTTGCAGGAAACAGGCTACCATAACAATAATGTAGAGCAGGGGTCTCAAATTCAAATCATCACTAGGGCTGCATGAGGACTAGTACATTAGCCTGAGGGCTGCAGCACTGAAACCTTTTCATACAACATTATAGCAAATATCAGTAACAATAGTGCCATTGTGGGCTGCAGAAATAGCTTTTGGGGCCGCATGTGGCCTGCGGGCCAAGTGTTTGAGACCCCCAATGTAGAGCATGCCAAGAGCATTCCAAAGACACCGTACACGACATACTTCACAGTAGACAACACACACTACATTGTAAGGATGAAAAAGAAAGATACACATATCACATCATAGGGGTGTGCAGAGGGTACAGCACATCACAGCCGTGACCAAATTTTATAGCTGCCAAAGCTTGCTTTTGTACTTGTTTTTTGAGTATTCAGAGCCAATTACAAATTAAAAGATAGCTGAAACCACAAGAAGTGAATAAATTTTGTAGATGCATAGGTTAGGCCAACTGCAAAAAGCAAAATGAAATCATTTGTTTACAAAAGTGCTAGCTAACCATATAACTTAGTATTGTCTTTATTGTTTATTAGGCCAAAATGTTGACCTTTTGTAAATCTATTAAGTTGGAAGCATTAAGCCTATGCTGTCCAGATCATTAAACTTAAGAGTGACATTTGATAGTGGTTGGATAAATACCTGATATGCAATTAGCTGCAAACTGTAGAAAGAGGTGGATACGTGGTATATAAAAGCTGTAGTCTTGTAAACTGCTCCAGACCAGCACAAGATACCACATCTAACACCCAGATTGGGGAGTGTCATTGTTCTGCATCATGCAATTCTATTTTTAGACTGATTTAATAAACCCAAATGAGCTTGGGTAACTGATGTCTCACCAATAATTAATAATCAAACTTGACCCAGTTTTTACAAAACTATCTAAAAATTAGAAACCTGGAAGCACATAAGAAAATGAGACACAACAAGTTAATGTTAAAAAGATACTAGATGTAATGAAGAAGGCCCAGGAGAAAGCCAGTGAAACAAAAATTGTATGAGACTTCAAGGAACACCTTGTGTTTTGGGAGAAAAAAAGAGATTGAAAGGGCATAAAGACAGAGGAGAAAGATGATATTAAGGCCTTGTGTACACTGAGGGGTTTTGCCACCAATGTAACTATATGGTAGGCATATTGAGCATGCTGTCTACCACTGTAAACTATGATTTGTATGACTGATACTTCTATCAGATAACTATGACATTGATAAACCAAATACAGATGAAGTTTAAGATAAAAAATACATGCACGAAAGTTGGATCAGTAGAATTGTGCCTGTTCCTAAAAATTCCTGTCTTCCTCAGCTTAGTTTTGGGGGATTTTTTTGTTTGCCTGTTTTTTCCTACTGTATTTGCCAAGTGTGTCCCTATTTTAGCTATCAGCTATGTACAGAAACATGAATTGAGTTCTCTGATTCCAGGAGGTGCAAGTTCCAGGAACAAAAGACCTTACTTGTAAAGGGACATGCTGATGCCAAAGTGCTAAATGCTTCAGAAAACCTGAAATAATTTTGCATAAATTAGGTTGCAAACTGAAGGGAACACTGTCATCTCATCAAATTTTCCTTTATACCCCGAAGACTTGTATCAAAACTCTAAAAAAAATAATAATTTTGTTTGCCACCCCTACGTTCTCAATTTCTAGTATGCCCTTTCATGGCACAATGATCAGAATGGTCCAAAAGCAGTGTAGATATGGTCATCATAGTATTTCATAAGCCAGGAAGTATAAATGATAATAGAATTTTGTTTATACTCATATACTAAATCCTCATTTACTGTCTTTACTTATATCATGAATTCATTGCATGTCTTTGACTTACTAAGTCTGAAATTTATTCACCTTTGCTTCTATGACTTAAACAAATATTGGATTGCACCCTGTCATGGGGAGGACTATTCCACCCTGGTGTCTCAGCATTTCCACTCCCCAGTCAATCCAAAGAGACTCACCACAGACCATCTTCAGTGCAAATCACATGCTTATTTATTTACAATGTGACAGTCCCACTCCCAGTTTGTGCCCTAAATGCTCTCACGGCTGGGAGGCTTACAGTTCTACACCCTGTGGCCTACTGCCAGAGATCCTGTTCTGCCTTGCTGGTTAAGCCTCTCATTGCCTGTGCCAGCTCAGCTTCTACCCCTGGGCCAAGTCCTCAGCTACTTCTTCTCTCCCTGATTAATCTAGGGTTTTGCTGCTGTCTAATCAGTTCCCAACTGTTGTCTGCCCAGCCTTAGCTTCTCAAGCCAAGACTAATAGGGGCAGATGAGGAGTTTTACTACTCTTGCCCTGTTACACACCCAAAACTGTAGAAAAATATTTTGTATTGCATGTTATATAATACATTCAACAGCTATTTGTATAGAACTGGCTTATGGTCCAAAAACAGAACTTTTAAATAAAAGTAAACTAACTATATCATAAACTGCTCAGAAAAGTGAGATCATGTAATGACATTTTAGGACTACTTAATTATTTCTGTCAATGATTTCTATGTCAAATTTGTTCATTTAACACCCATTTTTTAAATTGCCTTTCATATTGACAGTGTAGAAACAGCCTTGCTCATGGGGAAAAAAAAGTCACCCTGTTCTTTCTGTCAATTACAGTATAAACTCCAGAAATAACAATGCTGCTGTTAGAATTTAGCTGATGTATATGTGAGGCCCAATAGAATCCATCTCATTCATCTATAGACTGTTGACTAACATAAGTAAACATACTTTTCCAGTTCACTGAGGCCAAAATACTGAATAAAGAGGCATCATCTTTATACAGGGTCACTTGTTTAATCATAGCTACAGTCTATTATTATATCTCTATTAGAAATTGATGAAAGACACATATCATTTTATTCTAATGTTGACAGAGGGTTTACACTGTAGATTAGATAATGGTGCTGTCAAAAGTTAGGATTCCTAAAATCAACAGTTTTCAATACACGGTGCTTCAGAGGAAGGAAACAAATAGTATGGGCAGTGCTTTGTAAAGACAGATGTCTGTATGTCTGCACTTAGTTTGTCACTTGATAAGATGACAGTAGAGACAGCTGAAACACAAGATATGTGGGCTAGGTTGCCTTTTCTTGAAGTTTGTAATTGTTAGGGATCAAAAAGAATCCACATAGTTTCTCAGAAAAAAAAATCCCACAGATTGGAAATGCTAAAGAAAAAAATTGTTTCGGAAACACCAACACTTGGTGTTTTTGAAACAATCTGCTCCCTGAGACCTTGACAGCTGCTGTGTAAAATTGATTCTTGTCACTCTCATTCTTGCTATTAGCAGCAGTGAAACTGACAAGAATCAATTTTAATCAGCATCTCAAAGCATATGTCTGCAAGGCAGCCCTGCTACATGAAAAGCCCTGGAACAGAGACCTCTGGGCTTCCCGACTCCAAGGCCAACTGTCCCAGCACTGCAGATCTGAGAGTCTGTTCTCTGCTCTGCAGTGGAGAGACTTGTAGCCCTGGCATGGCTGACTACCCCAGAGCCATTGATCATGGATGACTAAGCTCTCAGCACAGTAGGATGGCTTCAGAGCTATGGAATCTGGGCTTCTCAGCAGTCTCATGAGCTGGCAAGTGTCCCATAGAACCAAGCCTCTGATTCATCAACTGTTCAAGCGCCCAATGTTTTTGCAAAGCATTTCAGGTGCTACATGTTGGTATTTTTCCATATGAAATGGTTTCCTCAGAAAACTTCTGCATTCCAGCCATTTTTAGCTGTAAGGTGGTGCTCAAGAATATGCAACACTTTTAATAGAAGTTGTATGAACATAAAACTTCTTGCTGTTGCGCACTGTAAATGGCTTTTTATCACAGCTCTGAATGGAGAAAAGAGTCTTTTGGTCCAAACAAGGATGTAGACCTACTAACTTAGGGGCCAGGTCAGGTTACCAGAGTCAGGCAGTGACAATGCAAGGGAGGTAGTCCTAAGAACCCAGATGCATGAACAACTTCCTGTTCTTATGCTTGGATGAAATAAGGGCTGTGAACTAGTCAAGACCCTCAGTGGTCCACCAAGCAAATCCTAGGCTGGAGTCCTCTGTCAGAGTTCGGTTTATTCCAAGAGCTGTTAACAGGTCACTCAATGACAGGTTGGAACTACCTCACACCTAGGAGCCCTGTGAACTAAGGTTCCAGTTCCTAACACTTGTCCTTCTATGTTGCTGACTCCCAATGGGTTGTGAGTGGGCCCCACTCTTGGAGGAGAAGCAAACAGAGAGACCAGACCAAGCAAGGAGAGAGCAATGTGGGTAAATAGCAAACATAGGGTATGTCTATACTGTGGCTTAAGTCAACTTAAGGAGGCTTAAGTAGACTTAAGCAAAGCCCTGGCCACATTTGGAGTTCATTAAGTTGACTTAAGGACTTCCTTAAATCAACTTAATAGCTCCTACCTTTAAAGTTGATTTTGAAGGTTTAGATGACTTTATTAAGTTTAATTAACACAGTGTGGCCATTCAAGTCGACAACTTACTGCAGTGGGGCCATTTAAGTCTACTTTATAAAGGCGACTTAAAGCAATGTGACTTCACTAAGTTGATTTAATAAGGTCTACTTAAAGTTGACTTTAAGTAAACTTTATTAAGTCAATTTAATAAAGTCAACTTAGCTATTATAGTGTGGAAATAGCCATAGTCTGTCCCATGCAGCAGGTATCCTCTACAGCAGCCATTAAAAGTTTATTTAAAACATAAGAAAATTCCCCAAGCCAACAAAAACTAAACAAAGATTAAGGAAGAGGTAAAACTGAACAATAAAATGTCTTAAAAGAGTATTACATATTACAATTTTTAAAATCATACTTTAGAAATCCTGGAAATTTAAAACTCAGGCTTTACTTAAATGTGAAAGCACAAAATGTTGAAATGCAAAGTTATCAGCCAAAATCTGTAATTTGGCCCCCATATCACCTGAGAGCACCCAAAATAGTAGATTTCAAAAGGATAGCCGTGTTAGTCTAGTCCAGTAAAAAAACAACAAGGAGTTGTATGGCACTTTAAGACTAACAGATTTATTTTTTGCATGAGCTTTTGTGGGAGAAGATCCCACTTCCTCAAGTTCACCCATCTTTGAAGCATCTGAGGAAGTGGGATCTTCTCCCACGAAAGCTCAAAAAAGTAGAGACAAGCAGGCTCAGGTAGAATGCACAAGTGCGCTTAATCCAGACTCCAGAAGAAACATTTTACTGAACTTTCTTAATCTTAACCTGAAAAGGCCATAATTTTATACACATGATTTGCTGAGAAAGGAGACTTTTGCCTCTCTTTCATACATGGGTTTGTATTGCGACTTCTCATCTTGCCACTCTGGTCCCAGTGTACTCTCTCTGGGTTCCAGACAGGCTGTTTGGGGTCAATTCTATGTCCAGTTTAAGTCTCCCAACCTTTGAGCCCTAAATAATGATATTTGTCTAGTAACAGCAAAGATAGTGTGGTGGGTCAGAAACACATTAAGGCCCCAACCCTCCAAAGATTCATGTGTCACACCTACATAGTATTGGCATGAATCAGACTACTCACTTACTTTAAATCTCTGCAGGATAAAAGCCTGAATGTCAGAGA
>ML681979.1:48963419-48976101 GCA_007922195.1 Podocnemis expansa | reverse complement strand
CTCACTTACTTTAAATCTCTGCAGGATAAAAGCCTGAATGTCAGAGATGCACGTATAAACTCAGGGTGCTGTAGAACACATTATACTCCATGTGCAAACTGTACCAATACAAAGGTGCAGCCATGTTTGTCTAGTTCAGCAAAACAAACAAGCAGTCCTGTGGCACTTAGTCTATGTCTACACTAGCAAATTGGTCTGGACAAAGCAAGCTTAGATCGGACTAATTTGAACCCTGTCTGCACTAGCCTTTGGCTAATTAGAACTAAAAAAAAAAAAAATCTAGTTCAAACTAATCAAAGGTTAGTTCAGACTAGTTAGTTTGGCTGGTTAGTCCAAACTAACTGCTTAGCTGGAACTCATTTGCTTTTTTAGTTCAAACTAGCCCAGTGGATACATGCTAGTTTGAGCTAACTAAGTTCAAACTAGCAGTTAGCTCAAACTACTTAGCTTGGATTAAACAAGTCCGAACTAAGATTTTAGGTGTAGATGTAGCCTTAAAGACTAACAAATTTATTTATTGCATGAGCTTTTGTCGGAGACAACCCCACTTTGTGTTGTATCAATACAGTAGTTCTTGCTGATGTAATTGTGGAAGACTTCTTGGAGCTCTTACAAAAAAAAGGCAACATCTGTAACAAAAACTAAATCCTTCAACAGAAAAGACTTACATCTTAAAAAATAGTATGCATAACTGCACACTGAAGGTGGTAGAGGGGAAATGTTAAGAGTTTGGGAGCATGCTTAAATGTACAACTCCAAAGTCCCTGGTGTTTAGTGTGGATTTCTGTTTTCAGTGGAAACCTCAAATTTTGGATTTCCCATCTTTCCAACATTATATTCATGTTGCTGTTTATGCTCATTTGTTTTTTTTTTTAAATTGCAAAATTATTGTCTGGCATTTTTCAGAGAGGCTAGTGCTATGTCTTAATTTCATTTTAATGTTCTTTTTTCCCCCCTTTGGGCCTGTTATCTGTACTATTCAGCTCCCAGGCCTTTGCAGAAAATATTTCAGAAAAGAATTTTCACACTGAGTGCACAGTAATGCTTCCTGCATTTACCATCAGAGACATTATCATTAGTGCTCAAACAGTGCAGCTTTAAAAGCTATTGAGCCCCTACGTAGGGGAAAAAAACAACATTCATGAAACTTGTCTCCTGCATTTCAATTTTGCCGGCGCCCACTCAAGGAATGATTCATCTTGGCAGAATGCTTTCTGAAGAACATCAAATAACTGGCTGCGGGTGGTCCCCTAGATAACCTCTTCTGTAAGAATGTGGATCTGACTGATCGTTTTTATTAATAAAGAAGAAAAATCATTTTTCTTTTGGGAAGACAGAGATCCACACACAACTCTATCTTGAATAAAATGGCCTCCTACCATTGCCTTCTATTATGGACAACTTCTCTCCTGATAGAAAAAAACAGCTAGACTTCACTTTAATTGAATGAGATTTCTTTGTCTGAAGAGTCCTTTAGGTGCTCAGAAACGACTGAATATTTGTTTTGATCTGCCAAGGAAATAATCCCATCAAGTAAATTCTGTGGAGGGTTTTTCCTCTGGTCAAAAATTATGCTAGATTTACTCACTGCCAACAAAAAGAACATTTAGAAACTGATTTTCCCTGGACATAGGCTCAATTTTCAGTAACAGTCTTGAAGTAATGTTAGAAGTGTATTGGTTCAGGTGTACTAAAAATAATACTGCAGGCAGTTATAGGAGTGACTATTGTTTAAAGACACCACCCTAGCAGGCTTTTTTGGGTACAACAGATATCTAAATTTCCTTTCTTTTTAATTTAAGCAACATGATATTCTTTTTCTAAATAGAAAGTTCAGTACTTTATTTTATCATCTCCCTCCTCACTGATGATGTAGTGATAAAGGTAGAATACTAGCCATAGTCTTATGTATCAGCAGAAACTTGCCTATTGTATTTCAATTCTTCCAGCACCCACTCAAGTTCAAAGAAAAAATATTATGATCATTTTGTACAAAAATGAAAGCCAAACATCATGACTGAGTTGGTATTTAGTTCATTTTCAAGGAAAATCACAGACTACATGGTGGAAACAGGTTTTCAAAAAGGCAGCTCAGAACAAATTGGTGTGAGGTGCATAAATCAGAGCATTAAAATTAGCAAAATTTAGAGAGTGATGAAAGTGATAAAATTGACATAGGACACAGATATATTGCTATAATTTGTGGTTTAGATAAGATCAGAATCCAGAATGGAATTAATAGGCACTCTAGATGAACCTAGCTTGGCGGGCAGCTGGAATCAGTGGTGGAGACAAAAGCAATCTTTAAAGGTAACAAACTGATAAGAGAAGACATTCCACTATTTGATCCTCCACCTCAACCAAAGACTTGAAATGGCACCTTAAAAAGGTGTGCAGGTTCTTCCTGCTTATTGCTCTCTCTTTCTGAAAGTTTTGTTTGTTTCCTAGTTGCTTTGTGTGTGCTCATGAAAAGCACCACATGAACACTTACTGTGTTTTGTTCAGACTGCTACTTCACTAATTATTAACTTATAACTGATTTATTGACTTAACATATTATTAACTGACTTTATTATTAGCTGAAAAATGATTATTTGTGATTATCACATGATTTGCTTGTCAACATGTCCATATGTCTTGCTTTCGTTTCCTTGTGTTTTGGGATAGTTGTTCTGGGGTGCATAGACCACATCCCTCAACAGAAGGATTTATGTACTGAAATAAGGAAATTCAATCTGGGCCTGAAGCTGATAATGGGGAACAAATCTGCAGTTATATTCTTTGGTTGTCTGAGAAGATTTGTGGTTCGTTATATACTGGTATCTGTAAAGAACATAGAAAGATTCTTAGGTTGCCATTAAATCTTCATCTACACTATGAGTACACTCACATCTTTTTCTAGTCAGATCATGATACTGTCTTCTGACCCAGTTACAAAAACCATAGATGACTTGTGTCCATATGCCAGCTTTTACACAGCACAGTCATATTGGTGTGTACATACTACCCTGGTGCCTACCCACAGTTGTGGAAGTCTAGGCCAGTGGTTCTCAAGCTTCTCCAAGTTGTGACACAGTTGGTAGCATATTGTGACTCTACAGGACACACCAGCCCACCCCTCCAAGGCCAAATCCAGCCATCTTTCCAGCTCCCCATAACACACTTTCCACTGTCTGGAGATACAGTAATGTGCCCCAACCCAGTGGCTGAGAACCACTGATCCAGATTGCTATTCAATACTGCCCTAGAGTGCTCAGAAGACTTGAATACAGAATAGCAACAGTAGAACATGAATCGATGACTGGGTGGGTCTGAGACCACGGGTTAAAGTATAATTTGGTGGGCCCCGGAACCCTCCCAAATTTCCAGGCCCCTTTCCCACAGGTCTGGGCCCCTGTCATGCGGGTCCGGGCCCCCCTTCACCAACCCCAGCTACTGCCCCCCAAATGCCTGTCCCACCACCCCAGCTACTGCTCCACCACCCAACTACTGCTCCCCACACACCTGCCCCCAACCTCAGCTACTGCCCCACATGTCCTCCTCAGCCCCTATCCTTAACCCCTTGTTCCTACCCACCCCCTGCATGCTTTCCCCACCAGCTGCCCCAACCCCTTCCAGGCCCCCTTACCTGCACTGCCAAGGTTGCCAAGGAGCCGGTCGGGGGGAGGAGGATTGTGGCATTGGCCACCTGGGAAGAGGGGGCCTGGGCCCGAGACTGGTTCCAGGCCACATGTGCTGCTGGGCCCAGCTGGGAGGGGCGGCACCACAACAGGCTCTAGGGGAAGGTAGGGAGGGGTGGCCAGGCTCGCTCCATACTTGCAGCCACTTTCCTGAGTTGGCCGTATGGGAATGCCCCAGAACACAGCGTCCCAGCGTGTTCTATTTCTAGAGGCCCTGGAATGCTGCCCCCCTAAAATGGGGGGGCCCAGAATGCCGTTCTGGGGCATTCCAACTAAGTTTAACCCATCTGAAATGGTGTAGAGATCTGAAACAAAGAAGAACGTGAGAAGCAGTTACACAGGTCTGATGATGAGGATTGGAAAAAATGGCTTTATAATGCAAAGACTGTTTTGTAGTAAGACAGATGTGCAAGGTAGGGCAACACACAATTGCCTCAGCCACTAAAAAACATGTTGTCTGTTGCAAATGGGTAGCTGTGTTAGTCTATTTCAGCAGAACAAACACAGAGTCCTATGAATTTTTAGAAACTGACTAATTTATTTAACACATATGCTCTTGTGGGTATAATCCCATTTCATCAGATGCATGAAATGGAAAACAAGTTGTCTGTGAACACAAGCCACGTGTACAGTCAAACCTCTTACTAGCTGCTTACAAATTTAAATTCACAATATGTACCAGGCAGTTAGTGAGCCACTTTATTTTAAGAGGTTGCAAAAAGCCAATGTGTTGTCAAAGAATTGTGTGTAGTAACTGTTGGCAAACGCTGGCCTTTTAATATGACTAAAGTTACAGTGTATTGCTGAAAAGGTTTTTAATGTAAATTTTTTTAGAGGCTAGCAACTACAAGCCAATGAGAACTTCACTAGATCAGTGGAACCTTCTGCTAGAAGGAAATGAGTTGCAAGGCAGGTGAAGTAATATTTTCTATTCAACCAAGTTTTGTTGGTGAGAGAGAAAGGCTTTTGAGCAACACAGAGCATATATTAATACAGGGGTTCTCAACCCCTTCAGAGTCATGGCACAGCTGGGAGGCTTCCCAGCAGTGCGCCATACAACAAGGCTCCCGCATGCCAAGGCTCCCCTCAGCAGCACCACTTTCAATAGTATGTATATATCAAATGGCCCATGCCACCAAAAAACTGCCGGCAAAGACTGTTTCAGCAGCAGGCGGCTTGCAAGGCAGCCCCCACTGCTGCAAGAAAATGACAGCCCTGGGCACTTTCGGCAACAGCACTTCAGATGAGACCCTGATCACCACAGCAGAGCTCCTGCCAGTCTGCATTTCAGTGGCGGCCTATAAAGGGCTAGCAGCCTGCTGCTGCAGCTCTCCAGCAGGCTGGGGTGGCTTTTGGCAGCAGGTTGCTAGCCTGCAACACACTCAGCTGCTATTCCATGGCCCACTTTTGTGTCACAACACAGTGCTTTACAACCACTGCACTAATGGGCCATTTCACCTGGAATGGTTCCTTGTAATAGGTTCTAACTACTTATGCCAAATGATCTGTTCAATTTTGTATTTTAATATGACACTCTTAGGCCATGTCTATACTAGAGAGCTTACAGTGGCATAGTTGTACTGATGAGCTGAGCCACCATAAGCTCTCTTGCGTAACTTCTCTATGCTGAGGGGAGAGCTCTCTTGTCGACATAGCAATAAGCAGTATTGTCCATACTGACATTTCTTTTGGTGTAACTTACGTTCCTCATGGGAGGTGGGGGCGATGTTTCACATCCCAAGTGACATAAGTCATACAGACAAAACTGGAAGTATAGGCATAGCCTTAGTACCTTGCCCAGAGCTGAAAGTGTAAGTTTGAAAGCTTGGTGTAAGTTTGAAAGCTTGTCTCTGTCACCAGTAGAAGCTGATCCAATAAAAGATATTACCTCACCTACTCTGCCTCTATAATGTCCTGGGATCAACACAGCTACAATAATTTTGCATACAGAAAATTTGCTCTAACGCTGTACATTGTTTTGGAATGTTCAGTTTTATTAACAATAAACAATATTAATACAAACATTGTAAATTTTCACAAACTCATGTTTATTAAAACATTTCACATGGGAAAACTTTCAGTCACAGATCCTCGTAGCTAAATCATGTCTCTATGATCTCCCAGAGTATGTCTGCACTGCTGTTGGCTCTGAGCCTTGCTTCCAGGATAGGTATGGTTGAGCCAGCATGCTAAAAATAGAATTGTGGACATTAAGGATCAGGGAAGACACAGGCTATACTCACAAACTCAGATCCAGAAAGTTGGGTGGATTTGAAACCACAGCTGCTATTTGATCTGAAATGACTGTGGTGCTATTTTTAAAGGTATAATCATAATTTGTATTGTTTTTTCTGTATACACCAAATATACTAAAATACCAGATTAATCATAATACACAAAGTAAAGAAAACGAGTTTAGAATAAATGGGAGGGAGAGGAAGAAACATACTGGCAGCTACCTTCAGAGCATGCATTAATCTTAGACCTCTAAAAAGGCAGCCCAAATTGCTCTGATTTTTTTGGATATTCCCCTTCTGTGGAATGCCACTCATTCATGAGCTGAAAGGTCAGCCACATCACTGAGTTAACATCAACCTGTGGTGGAGCTCAGCACACTGCTATTTTTAGCACAATAACTCACTCTGTTTACTCAAGCTATAAAACTCATTCCCAGCTACACTGAAGATGCACCTTCAGAACTATTTATTTTTTTATAAATTCTTTGTATAACCAGCACATATTTCCAACATTTCGGTAGACTGTGGGTGGAGCTTGAAGAACCACAAACCCCTGCTCATGGGCAGAGTGCAATTGATGTGTAGTCCTAATGTGTGGTTAAACTTAAGGAAATTTCTCACAAAATGGGTTGCATGATTATTTCTTTATTGTGCATGGCCTTTTAACAAAGGGGTTAGACTCAAAATAGAAGATTCAGTCAACATTTTCAAATCTGTGTATCTACATCCATATTTAGATACCTAAATCAAAGTGATTGGATTTGATTTTCAGAAGTCATGAGCACCTAAAATTGCCACTGAAATCAGAGGGGAAAAATCCACTTTTATTCCAGTGCCTAAAAGTGGATTAAGATGCCAGAGATTGAAAAAGTTGGCAACAAACTGTCATAATGAATGCGAGGTTGTTGGGGTTGGGATTTTTTTCCCCCCCAAATTAAACAGGATGTTTTGTTAAGGTGAACAATTGGTCTGCTCTCTTTGTATCTCACCACACTGGCCTAATAGAAAAAGTGCAAGATTTTATTATTTATTTAAATTTATAACAAAGGGGGGAAAGCACTTATGCTGGGTGTTAAGTGCCTTTGAGCTCATTTTGTAAACCAGAAGACATAAAAAAACCAAACAAAAACACCAGCTGCTTCCTTAAAATCAGAAATATTATCATACAAATATACAGAGTTCCAATCAATCAAAATTCCAACAATGTCCTACTGCACTCACAAGGAGCTAATCATTATGCCTCTCCTTCCCCAAAAGACTGCATAAAAAAATTGGCCTTATGGTGTACCCTGAAGTTCAACAGATCTTGGTTATTTTGGAACCAGAAGAGAGAGTGAATTTGAAAAATTGAAAGGCCTTTGCAGAGAATGCCCTGCAACCTATTTACATTACCTTATATCCAGAAAGGTCTAGTGTAAGTGACTCCACTGCCCTTGACTTCAGCAATATAGGCTGGGGCAAAAGGGAGCCTGTCTATAAGCTCTCTTAGGTGAGTCCTGATTGACTTACAGTTTTGGAGGTCCACACTACAACCTTAAACTTCACCAAGATGGTTATGTCTACACTGGCAAAGTTATTTTGAAATAGTTATTTCAAAATAACTATGCAGATATTAATTCAAAATAATTATTTTGAAATAATGACTCTTTACAAGACTCATATTTTGAAACAAAGCAGATATTAGTATTTTGAGTTAGAGAGTCTACATTAGACTCTAACTGGAAATGTATCCCCCAGCAGAATGGTTTCCCCACCAAGGGAGGGATTCCCCAAGGGGGCTTTCTTCCCCACTGGGGGAGAGATTCCCTCTGGCAGGGCTCTGTTCCCCACCCAGGAAGAGAACCCCCAGCAGGGTTACATTCCCTTCTGGGGGCAGGGAACCCCTGGCAGACTAGTTTCCCTTCTGGGGGCAGGGAACACCCAGCGGAGCAGATCCCCCCGCAAGGCATGTTCAGGCTGAGGGGGCTAGGAGCCAGATCAGACACTGAACTTCTTGCAAGCTCCCCACAAGCAGCTCAGACCCTGGTCAATTTCAAAGTGAAATTGACCAGGCTCTGAGCTGTTTGCAGGGAGCTGAAAGCAGCTCTGAGCCCAATATGTCTCCTTCCCTCTTTCTAGCCCCACCCCCCCCCAAGCCTGAATAGAGAGGTTGGGGGGGCCAGATTGGCAAAGTCGTAGTGCTGGGTTTTGGTGCCCAGGGTGCGTTCTGATCGGAATGTGCCCCTTCCCATTAGTGGCACTTGGAGCTGGAACTGTGAAAGCTGCTCCTTTAATAGAGCGGCTCCATTGAGCTGCTCCAGGCCGCCTAGGGCTTTGCCCCGTCAGCCCCGCCATAGTTATGGCTCTGCAGATCGGCATGCCTTGGGGGTGAAAGCAACCCCACCAGGGGTTCCCTGCCCCTGTTGGGGAAACCAGCCTGCCAGGGGTTCCCTCCCCCAGTGGCGAACAAAGCCCCACTGGGGAGGGGGAATCTCTCTGCCGGGGAGAATCTCTCCCCCGGCGGGGAAGGGAGCCCTCTCAGGGGTATCCTTCCTGTGGCAGAAGGTGGCCCCGCTGGGGAATCCCTTCCCATTATTTCAAAAAAAGCTAGTTCTGCAGCTTGGAATGGCTTTTTTGGAAATAATTATTTCAAAAGAATTTGTCTTTTGAAATAAAAGCTGGTTTAGTTATTTTGAAATAGTGCTTCATTATTTTGAAATACCGAAATGCTTATTTTGAAATAACTAAATGCCTGCATGGACGCAAAAAAGTTTTTTTTTAAAATAAGCCTCCTTATTTTGAAAAAACTTTTCAATGTAGACATAGCCGATGAAAGCAGTTGTGTCATGTACTTCAGGAGAAATCTACCATTTACCAACTAGGCTGCCCCATTCTGCAACAAACTAACCTCATTTTTTGAGACACCCATACTTTTTTTTATTTATCTTTGGAGCACTGCCATCTCTGGTGTCCCAGATAAGCAATGTTGCACTTAAGCATATTTAGAATTTCTGTAAATTCCCAATTAGTATCATGCAAGTGCTTCATTCCATTGTCCCCAAGGTAAAAGCAAACAGTTGTGGCAGTAAAATTTCACACTATTTTTTGTTGCTAAGTTGAATGTTTTATTTAAACTTGATTATAAGGTACTCCTAACATGCCAGTCAGAAATGCACTATACCAGAATGACATGTAACATTAGTGAAAACAAAAAAGAATGCCTACTTTCTTAATATCATCTGTGGGCTGTTAAACCTTTTCTTAGACTTTTCCACTTCATTCCTGAGAGCTCATATCATCAGTATTCATATAAGCTAGTTGATGACACGAATCTACAATTTTCATTGTAAGCATTGCCACTTCTCCTCCATAGGTACAGTCTACAAACACATTTTAAAATGCTCTGATGGAATAATGTATAATTGTATTAACAAAATCTCTTCAATGACTGCTTTAAAAAAGTACTGTTATATATACACAATTATAGGACTTTGATTTCCATCTTTTTCTCAAAAATAACTTCAATTGCTTTGAGAGAATGTGATATTTAATAATAGTGGTCAAGTTCTATGCAGTCCTCCCAAAGGATATATCTTAGAACTCTTCCAGAAGTGAATTGAAGCAACACGTCTAGCATCTGTGATCTGCGTGGCATCTTTTTTTGCTCAATTTCCCTTTCCAAAGGGAATTTGTGCGTGTATTTAATTATTAATCAATTTAGCTACATTTATGTGATAGCTGCACATATTAGACATCTGGATTACACTGAAAGAGAGAAAAACAAACAAAGAGTCCTGTGGCACTTAAAGACTAAAATTTATTTATTGCATGAGCTTTTGTGGGAGAAAATCCCACTACCTGAGACACTTTGAAGATGGGGGAACTTACAGAAAGAGACAAGAGGACTACAGATCATAGAGGAAATTCTGGGGTGAAAGGTGTGAATATATCCTAAAATAATTGTGTAAACTCTTACAAGGTACACATGTGGAAGACACAAACAATAACAATCTTTGAGTCCATAGTAGCAATCAATAACATCTTGAACAAAAGATTTGTTTTAAGTATTGCCTAGTTTTGTGATGTGAGTAGTGTTGTTACACTGATAAAGCAAAGGGTCAAGACTCAGAAGATCTTGATTTTGTACTTGGCTCTGCCACTGCCCTAATGTGAAACCCTGGGCAAGTCACTTCTCTCTATGCCTCCGTTTCCCACCTTCACTACAGTAGCCTTGACCATCATGACTTCAAGTTCTTTGGGGCAAGAACCATTTCTTACTAAAAGTTTGTATAACAGATACCACAATGAAACCAGCAATCCAGCTGAGAACTGCAGATGCTACAACAAAATAAATACTGTATAATAATAACTGGCTTTATCCATTCTGTTACTGATTTGAACTCTTCTTGCTATATGAAAATTGATAGTTTTAGGGGAGAGGGGAAATTACTTGGGTTTGACTTAAACTGTCTGCCACCATGAAAGAACAATGTTGTGGGAGGACAAATGCTATATTGTCCCTCTTTCTGTTTCAGCCAACAGTGCCCTCTGAAACACTGGTGGTCCTGGAAAAGCTTAGGTCATAAGAAGGACCATACTAAGTCAGACCAATGGTCCAGCTAACCCAGTATCCTATTCAGACATTGGCCAATGCCAAGACCTTCACAGGGAATGAATAGAACTAATAATCCAAACCCATCAGACATTCCCAGCCCCTGACAAACAGCAATCCCTAGCAGTCATGCCAATCAATAGCCATTGATGGACTTATGTTTCATGAATTATTTAGTTCTTTTTTGAACCCTCATATAGTCTTGGCTTTCACAACATCCTCTGGCAAGGATTTGCAGCAATACTTCCTCTTGTTCATTTTAAACCTGCTGGTTCTTAAATTCATTTGATGAACCTTAGTTTTTGTGTTGTTAGAAAGAGTAAATAACACTTCCACATTTACTTTCTCCATACCAATATTGATTTTATAGACCTTTATCATAGCTTCACTAGGTGTCTCTTTTCCAAACTGAAAAATCTGTTTGATTAATCTCTCCTCAAATGGAAGCTTGTGTACACCCCTAATCATTTTTATTACCCTTTTCTATACCTTTTCCTTTTTTGAAGATGCAGTGATTTGATCTCCATACAGTATTCAAGATTTGGGAGTATTGTGGATTTATAGACACAATATGACATTTTCTGTCTCATTCTCTCTCTCTTTCATAAGGATTCCCAACATTCTGTTTGCTCTTTTGAGAGCCACTGAACATTGTGTGGATGTTTTCGGAGAACTATCCATGATGACTCCAAGATCTCTTTCTTGAGTGTTAACAGCTAATTTAGAACTCATCATTTTATATATCTAGTTGGGATTATGTGTTCTCATGTGCATTGCTTTGCATTTATCAACATTTCACTTTATCTGTAGTTTTGTTGACCCGTTTTCTAAGGTCCCTTTGCAATTCTTCACAGTATGCTTTGGACTTAACTATCTTCAGTAATTTTGTATCTTCTGCCATTTTTTCTGCCTCACTGTTTCCCCCTTCTTCTAGATAATTTATGAATATCTTGGATGATATGGTCCCATTGCTGACCCTTGGAGTACAATACTATTTGCTGCTCAATATTCTGAAAGTTCCTACCCTTTGTTTTCTATCTTCAAACCAGTTACTGATCCAGGACACTACCTTCCCTCTTATTTCATGTCCCCTTATTTACTAAAAATCTAAGTACATTCTATCCACTGGATCAACCTTATCCTCATTCTTACTGACTCCCTCAAAGAATTCACGTTGACTTTATCCCAACAAATCATATTAATCTATGTGTCTGATAATTTTATTCTCTTCTATAGTTTGAACCAACTTGCCTGGTACGGAAGTTAAGGTTACCACCCTGTGATTGCCAGGATCACTTCTGAAACCATTTTTAAAAAAATCTGGTTCTGATGACTTATTACTATTTAATTTATCAACTTGTTTCAAAAGCTCAATCTGGGACAGTTCCTCAGATCTGTCACCTACATAGAATGGCTTATGTTTATGATTATTCTCGCTCACTTCTTCATCCATGAAGAACAATGCAAAGAATTCATTTAGTTTTTTCCACAATAGCTTTATCTTCCTTGAGTGCTCCATTGTTCAGTTAGGATCTTGATCTTCCGGTGGCCCCACTCATTGTTTAGCAGACTTCCTAATTCCGATATACTTAAAAATCTTTTGCTGGTATTTTCTGAGTCTCTGGCTAGCTGTTGTTGAGGTTTCTTTTTTAGCATGCCTAATTATATGCCTACACTTCGTTTACCAGTTTATGCTCCTTTCTATTTTCTTCAATAGGATTTACTTTCATTTTTCACAAGATGCCCTTTGCTTCTAACTGCATCTATTACTTGGGGTTTTTTTTTTCTATCCATGGTAGCACTTTTTTGGCCCTCTTCCTACGTTTTTAATTTTGGGGTGTACATTTAAATTGAGCCTCTATTACGGTGTCTTTAAAAAGTTTCCATGTAGCTTACAGACACGTCACTTTTGCACGCTATCTTTAAATTTTTGTTTAACTAACTTCCTCAGTGTTGTGTAGTTCCCCTTTCTGAAATTAAATGCTACCATGGTGAGCTGCTTTGATGTCCTCTTCTCCTGCCACAGAGATGTTAAATTTTATTATGATATGGTGACTGTCGCGGAGTGGTTGAGCTCCGCGTGCCACCCGGGCAAGGCGTTAGAGTTCAATGCCCGGGTCAAGAAGCCCCAGCCCTTGCGTCAGGGCAGTGCGGCCCACTGGCCAGAGTCAGCA
>ML681979.1:48886089-48914399 GCA_007922195.1 Podocnemis expansa | reverse complement strand
GCCTTGTTTGTTTTGTTAAGGCAAAATTAATTGTTGACAGGTTTAAGCAAGCATGTGTGCACACACATGCATGTGTGTTAATATCATTGCAGTTTCTGAACTGTTTTGTGCTGACTGTTGTGGTTCCTGTACCATACAAGACTGATAATATTATTTGCTTGTATTCTGATGTTGCTTTTGTACTCTTTTAAACATCCAGTTTTTGCTTTTCCCTCCTCATTAAGTGGAACAACATAAAAATGTATTTAAAATAAATAACAATTTGCAAAAGTGTCACTTTTTGACTCCTCCAGGTTTCTTCACTGAAATTAAGGAGCAACTGAAACCATAAATTTAAATTTTACCACACAAATTTTATACAACTTTTACAGGACTAATATTTGTGAAGGATATTTCACAATGGAAGGGTTACTTCAATATAAATATATACAAATATTTTTGTCTAAGGTCTTATCCCAGTGCTAGAACTTTAATAAAATTGAAATAAAAAGATAAATTTAACATTCCAGGGAGAAACCACATTGGTTTTTTAATTGATTCAGTAAAGAAAAAAATTGAAACCAATTACTTTATGCCCATAAAAGAGCACAACTTTGCGATGGGAATGCATAAAACTTTTATTCTGGTTCGGATTTATGAAATATGGCATCTGCTCTCAGTAAGATGATCAGAGATAAATGAAATAAAATGGTAAGAATAGAGAACATTAGTTGATGGAAAAAGCTATTTACTAATATGGTGTTAGATAAGAGGAACTGTAAAAGTACATGGAACTTTTGGTGTGAAAATTTGTATCCTAATAGGCAGCTGCCTCACTCAGCTGATTCATATTGGTACTTGGGTCCCAACACTGGCACCAAACTTTACAAAAAAGTTGGCTATGATCATGTGTGCACTGAAGCAAGAATTGTGGAAAGCTTCCTTTCTTTATAGGGGCAAATTTTGAGATACACAGGGATTTATGAACAAAACTTGTATTTATGTAAATTCTAAATAGATATTTGTCATGCCAGACATGAATAAAGAAAACACAGGGCAGTTGAGGTCATATCTATTATTTGGCCAACTTCTATTGATGAAAAAGACAAGTTTTAGAGCTTCTTCAAGCTCACTTGATGCTTAGAGCCCTGCAGATCCACAGCTATCTGCTGCAGATCTGCGGATGTGGATAACTACAGACCCATTGCTGTGGATCGACCCATGGATGTGGATTCTATTTTTATCTGCCCAGGGTGCAATCCATCACTGTAGCTGCTGCTCTGATCTGTGTCAGCAGCACACAGGGGAACATGGAAGCACTCTACCCAATCAGAGCTGAACTCTAATTATGGTTTGCCAGTCAAGCAGAGTCTCAGTCACAGCAGGCTGGGGCTCGGAAAGTCACCACTCACTGTCAGTCAGTCAGCATGCTGGCCTTTGACTGGCTCATTCCGCATTACTTCTCTGCTCATTTCTTCCTTTTCTTGTATGCAGTTTGCATACCATGCTGCCAATCAGAGATTTTATCGGTGGCCAAGGAAATCTGATTGACAGCACAGCCTGTGAACTGCAACCACAAAAAGAAAAAGTAGATGGGACCCATGCAGGGGTTAAAGTGGGCCAGAACGCATTGGAATGGCATTCTGGGTGGGGCTGACTCTTTTTACAGTGCCAGCATTCTGGGCCCCCTAAAAATAGAAAATGGAGCCACAATGCTGCATTCTGGGGCCTATGATTTAAAATAATAGGCCCCGGAACGCAGCATTCCAGCTCCATTTTCTATTTTTAGGTGCCCTGGAATGCTGGGTCTATTTTTAAGGGGCCCAGCAGTCTGCAACCCCTAAAAATAGAAAATCAAACTGGCATATTCTGGCAGGGCAGGAACTACTCCAGGAAGAGGGGACGCGTGCCTTCCCTGCTGTGACGTGCCAGCCGGCTCCCCTAAGCATGCACAGGCTATGCAGCCTGGAGGGGGAGAAAGAGGTGATTCTCCCCCACCCCCACCTGGCCATCCCTCAGGAGTCCGCACACTGCTGAAGGTAAGCTAGCATGGTGCGGGGCTCGGCCTCTCCTCAGGTGGCTCAGCACTGGGGTATGGGGGAAAAGAAGGGGACAGAATGGTGGGCTGGGGTGGTGTGGAGGTGCTGGGGGGCTGAAGTGGGTGGAGTGGGGGAATGAGGACAAGGAGACTGAAGGGGTCTGGGAACATGTGGAGGGGGTTGGGGGCTGAGGGAGTCAAGTGAAGACAGGGGGTTGGGGGATTAGGAGGGCTGAAGTGGGGACAAGTGGGCAGAGAGCTTAGGGAATGGGGATTGGGGCTGAGGAGGACATGGGGATAGAGGTGTCTGATGGGGGCAGGCATTTTGGAGGCAGTAGCTGGGGTGGATAAAGGAGGCCGGACTTGCAGGAAGGGGACCCAGATGCGCAGGAAGTGAGCCAGAAAATTTAGTAGCGTTCTGGGGCCCTCCAAATTATACTTTAACCATTGGACCATGTGGAGAATAAGTCAATCAAAGGCTAAAATGCTGACTGTGAGCCTAAGCTCAGCTGTGGATGCGGTTACGGATATAGATAAAACATGGCATGCGGATCGCTGTCTGGACAGATACTGTCACTGAGCGGATGCGGATTGGATGAAGATCCACATTTTCGTATCCATGCAGGGCTCTATTTATTCTTTTCTCGGGTTCTGAAGAAGAGCTCCATGGAGCCTGAAGAACTCATCAGTGGATATTAGTTCAATAAAAGATAATATCTCACTCACCTTATCCTATATTCTGGGACCAAAACAGCTACAACATTGCAAACAAAAAAGAAATATGATTAACAGCTGCTTTTCCCCTTAAAAAAAAAAAGGGAAAACTGCTATTATCTGCCGTATAGCAACCAAATTAGAGCCTATCTTCTAAGTCTTTGAAGAGTCCTATTTAGAAGAAAGCCATTAGAAAGAGAGATGCTTAGCTAGCATCTTTGGCCAAAAGACCGCTAACATAAACAATGGACCAATCAGACTCACTGACAGAAGGATGCATCATCGGGCTGAAGAAATGCAGACTGAGGATTATGTGAGTCAAAATAGATGGAGAACCATATGAACAAAATGAGAGACCAAATTATTGGAGGAAAGTTTGCAGGTTGGAAGAGGGAAAAAAGAAGCATGGGAGAAGATGAGAAAAAATAACAATAGAACAGGAAGAAGGAGAAAAACTAATGGGAAAGTTAAAAAAAAAAAAAAAGAAGAGCAGAAGGGCAAAAATGAGAAGGAAACAAGAGGGACAAATAGAAAAAAAATAAAGCCTGGGAAAGTCCAAGGAGAAGACAAATGAGCTAACCAAGGGAGCCACTGCTATATGAAAAAACTTAAATTATACTAAAGTGGGAGACAGTAAAGTGTGAGAAAAATCACAGTAGATCTGGGTGAAGCAATTGAAAAGAAGACAGAATAGGGGGAGAGTATTGAAAAGAGAACAGATTGGTATGAGGATTTATTAGAAACAGAATTCAATGTCTTAATTATATAAACAATGTCAATCATTTCTTTCGATTCTAGACTAACAGTGGTCTTCGTACCATTTGAGTCTTCCATTTTTCAATTATTGAGTCACCTGTTACTAATGCTGTTTTTATTGTCCAGTATACTAATATATAGATAGCAAAATGATTGCTTAACAATAGCAAAAATCAAATTGCATAAGACTTACTTATAATATTCAGCTTTTCACAGGATCAGACCTTTAATCTCCTTGAAGACAATCTTGTGCAGTTAAGCATGTATAAATAAATCTGCTTTTTTTCTTAATTTGAGTCACTGATTAGAGCTCAAAATCACTAGATTCCCTTATAAAATTATGTTTGAGTAGGGAGATGGGGTAGATTGTCATTGCCAACAATGCAGCAGCAGTAATCTCAAGATTTTATATTGTCCTGCAAATAGTATCTGAAAAAGTAGGTCCAAAGTGTTACAAAGCCAGCTGCATAACATTCTGGAATATTCAATACATGACTAAAGCTACTTATATCATTCCCTGAAATATCATTTCCAAAGGAGTAGTCGTATTAGTCTAGTTAAGCAAAACAAACAAGGAGTCCTGTGGCCCTTAAAAACTAAGGCTATGTCCACACATAAGCACTTGTTTCAAAACAAGCCATTTCGAAACAAGCCGTTTTGAAATAACGCCTTATTTCAAAATGCCTTATTTCGAAATAACAAAAAAGCTATTTCGAAATAAGGAATGCATTCTGTAAATTCCCCCATCTTCAAAGCATCTGACAAAGTGGGATTTTCTCCCATGAATTCTCATGCAATAAATTTGTTAGTTTTTAAATGACACAAGACTCCTTGTTTGTTTTGCTGAAATATCAGTTAGTCATGCAGTAATCACTCAGGATGTACCATTTACACATGAATGTTACCAATAGATACCTAGATTCTTAACATAGGACCTTGGCATCAATGTTACCCTTTCAGAATTCTGTCCATAATGATGACTACAAAACTCAGTACAGAATGGTTGGACTTTTACCTAATTATTTACAGAAGTTCAATAGTAATTTCAATTATATTTTAAAATAGGCTCTGTGGGTGGATGGTTGGGATAAAAATCAATCCTAAAACCAAAAACAGTATTAATATATTCGATCTGGCTTGTCTGTCCCTGTAGTGAAAACTAATGAGTCACCACTAACAGGGTTGTGGATACTTGTTCTTGTAATGAAGATACCATAGATGCCTTCCCAAGGTTTGAGTCATCCAGTATCCAGAAGTGTTCAATCCATGGTCAACGGTTTGTTTTCTCCTCATTCATCACCTTGAAGAATAACCAAAGATGAGGTTATGACTAACCTTGAAATGGCATCCAGTGAATCACCCACTTTCAGTATGATTAAAGGAAACATTAACAATTTATCACCTTCTGGCACTTACCTACTAATCATTTAGAATTCCACATAAATCAGACTATCCTAAAGAAAAAGAAATCTCACTTTTAATATGAATTGCCATGTAACACTTTTTTAAAAAGAGCTTTACCACATTGCATTATCCATGCCATTGGTGGAAAAGCTGGATACCCGAAATAAGGGGTTTAAATTCCTGTTCATATCTCATCTTATTACAGATGCATATCCTCCTCAGTTTCTCTATAAAAGAAGCTAATCCCAGACTCAGTGACATTTTTAAGTTACAATAAATTGCCACTGAAATTAATATATTGCAGATGTTTTAAGATAAGAAACCCAAAAAATCAACTGAATTCATAGTTTGGATTTTTCTCCACATTTAAAAATGTTTGTGTAAGAAAACACCAGGTACTCTTTTCATTATAATTACTTGGTACTTAATGGACATTTGCCTTAAATTATGGTCATGCAACATTTCTCAGAGTGAAAAATCAGAACTTACAAGATCTTTATGCATCTTTATGATCTCCAATTATTGACGCCATCCTCAAATCACCTACTCTTCCACTCCTTCCACAAACATGCCAACATTTTTTCCAAACATCTGTGAAAGATTCTAAAAGCCTATTTCCCACATCCTCCTTCAAAATTTGTCTCAAGATCTACATCTATCATATGGCAGAAGAACGGTTTAACTGTAACAGTGAATCTGGGTGAGGTGGTTGAAGGATCAATAGCGAAAAAATATTTGTTTGTCAGTGTATGCAGTGTATACTCAGATTTGTATTAGAAGTGGGGCTGGTAGCACCACGTAATTTTAAGGTTGGCCAACACTTCCCGTTATAAGACCTGTTTCCATTAACTTATAACTTTGCCAAACTTTTATTGTTCGGAGTGAAATTTTCTAAGACAGGTGCATCAGGCTCAATTTTTAATTTTTTGGGGGTGGCAGGAAGACGGGAAAAGGACAGAATTCCATTCAGATCTATTCAGCCTTTCTAAAAATCATGCTAGGGAAAATTTCATTTTTCAGTGTTACAGAAATCTGGTGACTTTTCCTGTGGAAACTCCAGTGCCCCCTATCTTAGGAACAGGGACTTGAATTTAGTAGGAATGTTGTTTATGTGTTCAGGTTGTATATTTCACTGTCCCAGAAATTCAACAATGAGTGTCCAAGTTACAATCTGATTAAAAACCATAGTACAGAAATGCTTGATAGTGACTTGGTAGAGTTTAAAAACTAAATTATTTAAAGATTCTGCCCTCACTGAGCATGCTCGAACCTCTCACAGCTCTAGTACTGAACAGACACCATCTTGCAGAGTGAATTACCATGCTAGGGAGATAAGGAGACTGGGGCTGCATGGCTTGCTCTGCCTTGAGGGGAAAAGCTTAAAAAGGAACAGCCTAGCATGAGAAGAAGATACTGCTGTACCTCTGAGACTGCTAATCACAGAGAGTGACGAGCCAGGGGAAAGACAGTTGCAGGTCTCACCACCCCTGAGAGTGCATGGATGAGTTATAAAGTGGTTTGCCCCAAATGGAGGGATGGAGGCAGACTCTAATTAAAAAATCTATGCCGTCTGATAAGCCAAGCCCCAAACGACAATCCCAAAAAAACTGCTTAAGAAATGGACCATCTTTCCTTGTCTTTCCTTGCATTAGAATTCCCCAATCTCTCTAAGGAAAGAGAGTGAAAAGGACTTACAGTTTTTTTGTTTGACTTGGTAAACCTAGTGTATGTGACAAAGAGGTGAAGGACACTAACCAACTTGAATCATGGTAAGTTGGGGATTCAGAGAAGCCTAAACACCTCCAAAACCCTCAGCTTCTCAAAGAAGCCTACCACCATTGTAATTTTTAACATCAAGGTCTATAAAATGAATCCCCACAGGTATCAGGTATACTCCTTCCTAAAGGGGATTCATTTTGATCTGGTTGCTGAAGCTCTATGGTGACTGGAGTGGAGGATCCAGGTGTATTTCAGCCACATTAGGGCCATTACCCCATTCAGTGACTCAGTGTTCTCCCTAGACCTATGGCCCAAGGTGCTAGAGGTCACTACAGTCATGCCTGATTTCCAGAGTCATATTTTGGTCCATGTGGTGGGGCTGATCTTCAGTGTCTTTAACTTGTATGCCCCAATGCAGGCCCACAGCCAGTGGCAGATAATTTAACCTATAATAGACCTATAATGACATCACCTCTATTTTAGAATAGACTCAGAGGGCTCGAAGGGACCTCATGAGATCATCTAGTCCAACCCCCAGGGGTTTGAAGCCAGGACTTTCTGCGTGTAAAGCCGATGTGCTAGCGACTACACTATTTTCTTTCCTCTTTAGGTCAACATGGAAAGTTTTCTTGATATTCAACCTTAGTTTCCCTTATTTCATCATGTTACTTCCTTCTTCTACCCTGGCAAAATAATTCCTCTGCATTGATATTTCAGATATATATATATGTGTTACTGTTGTCTGAAGTTTGTCCATATCATGTAGGGATGGTTTAGTTAAATAATTGGACTTTCTGGAGTGATAGAATCAAATTCTGACAGAATTACTTCAACCCTTCATCTTTTATGTGCTTTATTGGTATAACCCCTTTGGGGGCTTAAAAGCATGGTTCCTTTATATCTTTGCCCTGTTGGGGAGGGACTGGTTGGTCTGGAAGGAGGGTATGGAGCTGAGGGGGAAGGGGGCTGCAGCCACAGAGAAGCAGAAGAGAGAGGGAGAGACCCTGCTTAAAGCCAGGGAGGACAGAGCAGCTGACCTGGGATGCCCAAGACAGTACCCACAGGAGGGCACTATGTTACACAGGAGAGTCATCCAAGGGCAGAGCTGGACCCATGTGACTGGCCACCTGGAGCTGTGGGGCTGTGAGCACAGGGCCTGGGACTTTGCCTGGGACTAAGGGGGAGGTTGTAGTTAGTTAAGTGGGGAGGGTGTTGCTCTGTGGTCTCAGAGGGTGGCAGAAGAGGGTTTTTGCTGGGAAAGTTGCTGGGGCCAAAGATGACCAGGAGCTGCTGGACTGAACACTGGACTGGAGCTGTTCTGGAACTCCTGAACTCAAGGTGCAGATAGAGAGCTCACTGTCTGCCTTCAGCCTGCTGCACTGCTGGGCCTGCAGAGCCCTGTGTTAGCTGTTACTCTGTGTTACTGCTGCCCCATCTCCCCTGCTGGTTTCTCGTTCACCCCTCTGTAAATAAACCTTCCCCATTCCCATAATCCCTGTGGTATCTCAGTGTGTGTGTGGTCATTCTGGGGGGTTTGGAACAGATGCCCCTGGGGGAAAGGGGCTCTCCTTGCTGCATCCCTGCGCACACCCTTCCTTGGCCAGAGCTGCCTGCAGAGCAGACTCTATCTTGGCCACAGGGATGTTACGTTGGTTACTGTCTTCTCTTCAGGTGGATTCATCTGAGTGATGTACTAAATATAGTTTGGAAAGTGCTTTGAGGTGGGAGGCACTGCATAACTCAGAAATATAACACTGCCTATCATCCCATAATTAGCAAAGTGCATGACACTTCTTCTAAATTCCAGTTCCTTACTCCCAGCTATTCCCTTCTCTATTACTCTAAATACTTCTTCTCGTTTCATTGCTGTTTATTTTCTTCAGACCTGAATTGGGGTGCCTACTCTGTATAGACACAGACATGAAGCAGCCAATAAGGGAGAGGCTACAAGAAGCACCAAATCAGGGCACAGCAGGCTCACATAAAAGGAGTTGAAGGGCCAGAATAAGTCAGTTGCTGCTGGGAGATCAGGCAGTGAGAACTATGTGCTTGGAAGAAGGCCAGATTAATGCAGGGGCTATAGGCGCTGCAGCCCTGGGCCACAGCCTGAAGGGGAGGTCCCAGACTGCAGCCCCTATAGTCCCTTCTGACCCTGCCCTGCTAGTGTGTGGGCACTGAGGGGGGCCTGGGGTGATAGGCCAGCAATCATAGCCCTCCCACCCCACCCTGCCCCAAGCCAGCTGGTCTGCTCTGAGGGGCAGAGCAGGAAGGCTCATGTCTGCTGCACTCTGGGTGGCAGGGGATGAGCCAGGGAGTGGGATGGAGATCTACTGTGGGGGACCCAGAGCTCAGGTGGGGGGGCACCATGGTGAGCCTTGGGTTGAGAGACCCACAAAAGTGGGCAACTCAGCTCTTTGGGCACTCTTAATCCGGCCTTGCTTGGAGGGCTGAGAGAACTGTAAGCAACCTGGACAGAGCAGCTGCTAGCAGGTACCAGGGGAGACTAGGAGAGCAAGAGAGAGTTCCTGGCTTTTGGGGCTGAGCAGCTGAGTGCCCTGCAATGAGGGCAAAGAAGGTCCTGTGGCCACGTGGAAGTGGCCCAGGAAAATATAGCAGGAGGCTGCTATTTACAGGGTTGCTGAATTGGGATTCAAAGTAATGGGCAGGCCCAGATCCTCTCACCCTCGGGGAAGCAGCTGGAGAATAACACTCTGATAACACACCTCCGGAAGATGGAAAAATAGATGGCGATCTAGCCAGATGCCTGAACTGTGAAGAGGACAGTGTGGTTCTGCAAGCCAAGATAGGGGCCATAGCTGGAAGCAGAAATGAAGTGATGGTGTGTAGACTGCAGACAGGGATGTTGGACTCAAACTAACAACAGAAGCAACCAAAAAGAGGCACCAGTTGAGCAGGGTCACATCCAACAGATATGGGAGAGGGTACATGTGATACATTGCAGCTCTCTATGATGGAGAATTCTTTCACATAAAGGAAATTCATCCAAAAGGAGAGTAGGTGGTATTACGCTCACCCCCTTCCCACTTCGCAGCTGGTGGTCAGTGTGAGCCTCATTAATGTAGTCATCTGGAGTTTATGTGCTCATTCCATTGCACTGATTCAGACCGCCATTTTCAGTCAACATTATATAGTGCAGCAGCCAGAGGATTAGACCAGGACATTAGTCACAGAACTGTAGTAGAACAGAGGTGATGTATTATCACTTTTCTATTCTTCTCCTGAATTGCATACACAGAGGAAAGACTGAAGAATCTGGCCCTACTTTTTTCTGGAGTAATTCCTCCATTATGTTTTCAAGGAACTGAAATCAGATTTATCAGGCAGTGAAGCCAACATCTTTCTTTTATCTTTTCTGTTCTTTTTTAAACATAGATACCCCTATTTGCTTTTCTCCAATCTGCTGGTACCTCCCTGATTCTCTGTGACTGATGAAGGCACGCAGGAAAGTGAGACAGAGACAGGGACTGACAAAGTTGCAGGCAGCAACTGTATTACATCTACTTTAATCAGGAGGTGGCTAAATCACCTCAATAAAATACTAGGGATCTAATGTTAAAGAGCTTCATACCCTTTAACAGATATTAGAATTAAACCTCTTAAGCCTACCATGTAGGATTCAGCCCACCTCTGAATCCTTTAGTCCTCCCCACTGAGGGAGCAAATGAGAATACAAATAGCTGATAATTTTGTGAAGGCTTTCTGTCTCCACTCCTCTGTTTAATCCCATGAGCTAGCTCCTGGATACCGTAGACTGGGGGTACTAGTGAACAGCTCGGGTGCACCCTCTTCTGCCTCCACCTCACTGTATGGTATCTGAAGCCTGCTTATACCAAGCTCTAAGTTCTCCCAACCATGTATTGTACACTCTATATGAAAAATGTCCTTCGTTTTCCAGTGTTCAGGGACATCATAACTGAAGTCATGTGCATTTGTCTCACAGCTTCCCCTGTATCCAAAAAGACATGGACAATCAACTGGTTCATATTCCTCCAGATCCCAGCCTCATAAGATATACATGCAGCAGGAGGGATGAGGACTTCTGACCAGCCGATCAACTTGCCTCTCCTCACCAGAACCTGGGCAAGTGGTCAGCAGAGTTAGGCGGGGGGGAAAAAATCATTCCTCTTTACCCTCTTTCACTGAGGATGATCTCTATGTGCTTTCTGTGCAGGGCATGGAGAAGGATTTGGAGCAGCAGAGGTTGCTCCCTTCTTCCTTCCTTTTCATCTTCCCAAGACCCATGTATTCCCTCTGCCTCCCCACTAACACTGAGGTGAGTGGTGGCATTTCTCATACTTAACTTGTCAGCAGTTTCATGAGGAAGTCAGGTATCTTAACACCATCTGATCTTGACTGCACTTCTCAAAATGATTGATAGATATGTTTAACTTCGCCTGTATTATCTTACCTGATATTTTTCTAGATTTTACCGGTAATTACTTTCTAACAGACAAACAATTTTATTTTTCCAAAAGAGATTTCAAGGAGGTCATTGTCTCTTTGAGTCCTTTTGAGTTGTTCACTTTAGGCCTCTCCTCATTCATTAGTGGATCTATTTATTAGTCCTATTTCCTCCCTTTTTTCTCCAGTGTTTGAAGTCATTCCATTTAAACCTCTTTGGCCAGAGCTAATTCAGTCCTCTGCCTGAGTTTCTACCCTACAAGCTTTAACTGAATGTTAATATCTTTATTTACATCAAGACAAAATCATGAGAAAAAATTAAATACATAGTAAAATCATAATAAATATTAAGGTGAAATGCAACAACACAATCTTTTCAACAATGAAAATATCAAATCACTTAAAGTGAGGCCTATCAATATTCAGAAGCAATTCATTCCAAGATGAAGGTTGCAAATTAAGCAAGAGATTTCTTTTATTTCTCACTCTTATAGCCTTAGGACAGTGAAAGCTACATAATTGAACAGGTCATAAACCATAACTGCCTGACATATTGGACAAACAATTCAAGTATGTATGGCTTTAACCTGGAAAATATTTTGCAAATGTCATTTAGGGATAATTAATCATTTAATTCATCACATGAAGAACATTTTCATCTATATATGAATATGTGTAGAAATTAAATATTCCTAAACAGCGGGCTAGATAGTTTTATAAAAAAAACTCACCAGAGACCCTAAGAACCACCTTATCTAAATATAGGGTTATACATATATCTGGCCATCATGATTCCTATTATACATGCCTGTAGTGCTTGATCCTGCACCCCTGGAAGTCAAGCTCCCATCCATTTCTGTTATGCAGGATAATGATCTTATTGACTGCATATGCATGAATCCTAGAAGTAAATGAGACAAGCCAATTGATGAGATTCCAAGTGGGGGCAGATTGATAGCTGAAACCAACCAAATCCTTAGCTTTCCATCATTAGTACGATAAAGTATATAAATGCTCATTGAAACTGATGCAGTTTAGGCCTTGCCTACGCTTAGGGGCTGATTCTCATTTTGCACTAAGGCCTCATTACACCACTTTAACAACATAAAGGGACTTGAAGTGGATATAAATTCCCTGCCAGAATGATGTAAAGAGGCCTAAGAGTCTGGATCTGGATTTTTTAAGGCCTCAGACCCAGTGAGAGTCAGGACCTGGTTTATTTGTCCCAGTCCAAACCCTTAGCACAGACATAGTTTACACCAGTGGAGTCCAGTTTGTAGTACTGCAGTTTACATCTTGTTCAGATGAGGACTTGCTACTAATTTATTGTTTATTTGTACTGATCAAATCAGTTGTTGATGCAGCACATGGAGTATGTGACACTGCAAAAGTGCTAACTGTTAAGAATATAATTAGCTATGCAGTAGTTGCATAGCCAGCCATTTGTATCAACCAGTAAGTAGATCTTCTACCATATTGTTAAAAGCAGAAGCAGTATGTTGGGGTCATATGTTACCATGACTTGCACTTGCAGCCACCATTCATTTACTGTGAAATATTCTCCAGTTCATCAGACAGGAGCTGTTTCCTGAATGCAATCCAAAGTTTTGGATGATGAACTAGTATTTACTGAATTCCAACATGTGCTAATTTCAGTACTGGAAATCAAATGCAATAGTCAACATACAACATAGTTCAGTATTTTATTATTAAATGTAACAAGGTACATACAAGTAGTATTATGTATGAAAAACAATAACTTTGAGTTGTTAGTATTTCATTTTCCTAGCTATTCACTAAATACATTTAGTCATTTCAGAATATACTGAAATTGAAGTCTGTAGCAGAGGGGAGCAGTTACCCAGCAGCCGAGGGGTAGCTGAGTGCCCACACTCCCCCTACTGGCCAGAAGAGGGCCGGCCGAGCAGCCAGGGCCAGAACCAAAGGGCGGGGTACAGGGAGCAGGAGGACTATAAAAAGGGATGGACTAGGCAGCCATGGGGGGTGGGGCCTAGAGGGAAGTGGTTGTCATTTCTGACAGACCTTCCTCCTCAGGGGCCAGAGAGGCCTGACAGGTGACTGGTCTTGCCACCCTGCAAGAGCTGGGGGGAGGAACCCTGGTCTGCTGCACCCCTGGAGAAAACTCCCCCAGGGGAGGATCTTGATGAGCTTCTCTCTGCAGAGAGCCTGAGCTCTGGGGATCAGCCAGATGCTGGGGAGGAGCTGGATGAGCTCCCCTCTGCTGGGGAAGACAGTGAACCAGCTCTCCTGGACTTGTATGACCTGGAGGAGCTGCTGTTGGCTGAGGAGGCTGAGTTCCCTGCCTTGCTGCCTGAAGACAATGAGGGCTTGATGGGAATGCCCTGGGGATTCTACCTGGAGGACTGTGAGGATGGTGTACCCCAGGCATTGTGGGAAGAGGCAAATGAAGTAGCCCAGGGACAACAGTGAGTCAGTGTGTTTTGGTGGGAGCCCCGCTGACCCAGTGGCACTTGTTGTTGCCATTGTTAGGGCCCTGGGCTGGAATGCAGTGGAGTGGGTGGGCCTGTGTTGCCCTTCCCTCCCCTGCTACCAGCTGAGCCATGGTTGATTTGCCTTGCCCATGCTGGGGTTGAAGGCCTGAACTCTCTGACTGGTTGTTTGCCTTGCCCCTGCTGGGGTGAAGGCCTGAACTCTCTGACTGGTTGTTTGCCTTGCTGCTGCTGGGGCTGAAGGCCTGAATCTCTGTTTGCCTTGCCCCTGCTGGGGTTGAAGGCCTGAACTCTCTGATGGCTTGTTTGCCTTACCCCTACCGGGGATTGAAGGCTTTGAACTCCAGACAGCGCTGACCTCACCCCTGTCGAGGTGAGGACTTGGCTACAAAGTCAATATTTTTTCCATCTATCATATAACTACAGCTGTGTAGTTTAAAACAGTTCTTCAGGAAATTCATTCATACTATGTTTTCTAATAATCACATTGCCTGGTCTTTTTTCAACCTGCCTTCGACAAGAATTATACTGGCTTAAAGCGCTATTTTTTAAAAAAAAGTTCTGATCATTAACGATATCTCTTGCAAAATATGACAGTCAACAACTCACAATGCTCAGTTGAGATAAACATCTAAACATTGTAGCCATAGGGATAATATTTAAATTATTATAAATAGTATTTTAAAGTAATAAATGCTATATTACTACAATGTAATAAATGTCTTTATACTAAATTCACAAAAATTGCCTGAATTACATTATTAAAAGTCTAATCTAGAAATTGAAACAGTAGAAACAAGGGATTTATGATATTATAATTACATGAAATGTATGAAAAAATCTACCTCTGTATATATTTGTAACACCACTTCACAGTGTGGTGGAAATACACAACATAAAATAGAGGCTAACTATGGATGCCATGTTATGATATTCCTAGAGTGTATCCTTGAGCATCACTGGGCCAAATTCAGAGGTGATCTAAGATGCACAACAGTTAATCAGTGTGAATAAATTTATTTGCTCTAATATGTATAGTGAGGATGGTGGGGGTTATTTTTATCATCCTGTCTTCTCTCTGTCATCCCTCCCCAACACCACCACTGCCATAGTTACCCCTGTTCCACCCCACCCTCACATAATATGATCTGATGACAAAAAGCAAAGGAAGCCAGAACTACATACCTACCCAATTCTCCATGGACAAGCACATGCTCCATGGGCCATAGTTTAGAAATAGAACAGAATAAGTTTTTTTTTTTTTTTTTTTTTAAATCCATCTAATGACAAGTTACTTGATTCTAGGTATGGCACTAATATTTTACAATATTTGAGTGCAAGAGGATGGATGATTATGGCTGTACTTATCTTGGAAAATGATCAGATCACCTCACTCCAGTCCCAAGAAAAGGTTTTCTCAGTTTGATTCATCCCCCATTTGTCAGAACAAAGCAGTGCATGTGGTGCAGTAAATGTAAGTTATAACTGTTGAGTCCAGTGAGGAGTCTCGGTAGAGATACCTTCCATAGGGCAGGCTTGCAAAAAAGATGGATTTTTTAAAGAGATTTTTCACCTGAAATTTATGCTTGTTCTACCCCAGCTGTGCAATGACCTCAGACTGCAAGCCACTTGGTGGTTGAGAAAAATCTATTCAACCATCATGTCTATATATTATGAACTCCTTGGAGTAGGGACTCTCTTTTATTATGTATATGTATGACAACTAAGATGGTGGGTTTCTGATTTCAAGAAGGACTTCTTGGCACTACTGTAAAACAAATAACTCAAGTAAACATATGGTCTGAATGAACTCTTCACTGCTATCTATTGAGGAACTGAAAGAAAAGATGCCTGAGCCACCCTTTGTCTTCATACACATGCTTTGCCGTTGTGACCAATTCTGGGTGTTTTGAGTTAAAATTCACTGAAGTCTTTGATACAAAGGCAAAGAAATGTTATCCTTAGTGCATGACTAAAACCTAACAGAACTATACTTAACGTTACCTAATCGATGGGTCTCCACAACAGCAGCCTCATTTGCTAAGGGTTCTGGTGGCAGTCCAAATCCAAGTGAAAATCAAAGGACGTGGGATAAAAGCATGCATATCTGGTAGGCAGTGCTGGTAAAGTTGGCTGGCAAAGAAGCAGCTGTAATAGTGGCAGAGGTATTGCTCCCCCCAGAAGCTGAAAATGAACCCAAATGAATTCACCTGTGGGCGCTGGGACTTGCCTGACCTCCAACAACAAGCCATTAGTGACATGAGGCAGAGAGAAAGGGGGCATGATACATTCAAGGGACATATGTCTGTTGAACTTTCATATTGCAAGGTGGGAAACTGAGGTAAAGAACACTGCTTAACATACTGTGGGCGGTGGTGGTGGGGTTACTTTTGCATTATTGTTTCTGTCTTCTCTCAAGTGTTGTGGTCCCTTCTCCTTAATAAAAATAGGTTTGTTTTGTTATGCACAGACAATGTGCTGTCTATTAGAGGTGTACAGGTGATGTATTTAGTTTTTATAGGGTTCCAGGCTGGAACTGGGGCTGGAGCGGATTCTTTTTTGTAATTTTAAGATATTCAGCCCAGATACTGAACTCTAGGTACTAAACCCAGCCCTTATTGCAGCCAATACAACTTGGAGGAAGGGTTGCAGAGTGACCTAGAAAAACTGGGGCATTGAGCTAAAGAAATCTGTTGAGGTTCTACAAGGACAAGTGCAGAGGCCTGCACTTAGGACAGAAGAATTCCATGCACTGCTGCAGACTGGGGACAAACTCACAAGGCAGCAGGTCTGCAAGAAAAGGATATGGGTGTTAGAGTAGACAAAAGATGGATATGAATAATTGTGCCCTTATTGGCAAGAAAATTAATGGCACATTGAGCTGCATTAATAGGAACATTACCAGACAATGGAAGGCACTGGTGAGGCCACATTTGGAGTACTATGTCCAGTTATGGAGTATCTTGCACAGTCTTCCCACAATTGCAAGTATGTGGACAAACTGGAGAGAATCCAGTGAAGGGCATGAAAATGATTAGGGGCCTGGGGCACATGACTTGTGAAGAGAGACTGAGAGCTAGGTTTATTTAGTCTGAAGAAGAGAAGAGTGAGGACAGGGATTTGATAGTGGCCTTCAGCTACTGGAAGGGGGGTTCCAAAGAGGTTGGAGCTATGCTGTTCTCAGTGGTGGCACTCAACGGTGACAGAACAAGGAGCTGTGGTCTCAAGCTGCGGGGGGTGGGGGTGGGGTCTAGACTGGATTTTAGGAAAATCTTTTTCACTAGGAGGGTGGTAAAGCACTAGAATGGGTTTCTTGAGGAGATGTGGAATCTCCATCCAGAGAGGTTTTAAGACCCAGCTTGCCAAAGCTCTAGCTGGAATGATTAGGTGGGGTTGGTCCTTCTCTGAGTGGGGAAATGAACTAGATGACCTCCTGAGGTGTCTTTCACCCTTAATATTCTATGGCTAATAATAATATTAGTAATTAGTTATTGTTAGAATTATCTGTTCCTCCCAAGCAAAATGGAAAACAGTCTGTAACCTTTCTGGCCTAGAGCAGCCACCAGAAATGCCTAGAACAGGGCAGGCTACAAAATGACAGCAAATTCTCCCAGTACTGGTGGGTTACCTGAAGTCAGACTTCCCCCACCAGTCACAACTAATGCTTCTGATTCCCCACACTTGTTATCAAGAAGTCACAAGAAAGTATGAACAGCCCCCTTTACTGCATTTCAGTCACTGGTTTCTCATCTCATGTTTTCATGAGCCAGGAAGCCAATTGTTCGCTCCAAGCTGACCCACTGTTAATGTAAAATGACCACAGATCTATATTATTAGTTGTAAGTAACTGAGTAAAGAGGGACTATGAGATGCTACTTTTAAAGACTAACAGGTTTATTTATTTATTTCATGAGTTTCCATGGGAGAAAATCCCACTTTGTATACACTTGATGAGGAAATTACTGAATGGGAAAGTTCCCCATCTTCAAAGTGAGATTTTTCTCCCATGAAAGCTCATGCAATAAATAAATCTGTTAGTTTTTAAAAGTGCCACCAGACTCCTTGTTTGTTTTGCTGGACTAGACTAACACAGCTAACCCTTTGGCATGTGAGATGTTAGTGAGTGCCACAGTGCTGTTGTTCTGCTACAGTGCTGCAGGGGTTAACTGGATGCAAGAGCAGCAGTCAACAGGGTGACTGGGCTGCTGAGCCAATCAGGGATAAGCTTCTCAGTATATGAAGGAAGCTGTAGGGTTAGTGGTTCACTCTGGCCTGGGCAGCTAAGGGAGAAGGCGCGCGTGCTCTCTCCCTCCCTCTCCCCCCACCCCCAGGCTGACTGGCTGGAGGAGGAGGAGGAGGAGGAGGAGAAGCAGCCAGCACTCTGGGGAGCCCACAGTATGGCAACTGTGAGCTGACCAGTGCTGGGGAATCTGAAGGCAGCCAGAAGGTGTGAAGGTCTAAGGCAGTGGTCCAGAGGCAAGGAAGCCTGGAGGGACAGTGACTGGATTTCGGGAATGACAGGCCAGAGTCAGAAGGCAGCAGCAACTGGAGTGATCTGTGGCAGCCCAGAGGTGAGGGTGTACAAGATACTGGGGCTGTGGGGAAAGAAGCCCAGAGAATTGACTTCTGTGAAAAGACTGGAGGGAGGTGGAAGCCTCAGGAGAGGTGCTTAGGGTCCCTGGGCTGGGGCCTGGAGAAGTAGGTGGGCCCAGGTCCCTCCCCACTGCCCCAGAGTGCAAGGAGTGGCACAGAGCTCACTGACCCATTGACTCTTAACTTGTGGGCTAGACTGAAGAGAGTTGAACTATACCCCAGAAGGGGGGGACTTGCGAGCTTGACTGGATGCCTGAGACCTGAGATGAGGACTTGGGACAGGAGTCTGGCATCAACAGAGAGTGGAGCACTGCTCCACCAGAGGGGACCACTTGAACATTCCCCAGTAAGACCAGGTGGCACTCTCCAAGGTGGGTCATGTGCTTCAAACACCTACGGTGAGCAAACAAAACTAACATCTTTCAGCAGATAGGAGCAACTCTTGGCATCCTTATTCATAACCAGAAAAACACTGAACATCACCTCTCTAATTTCAGCATAATTGAAGACTGAAATCCTGCGTACACTTTAGATGTGAGGCCCAAATCCCAAGCAGGTTAGATGGCAGCTAACAAAAAAGCAATTCTTTCCAGAAAACTGAAAAATTGCTACTGAATGAGTGGACACTCAGTAGTAATGCTGTGCAAGAACATCCTTCTCCTGTCACTTGGCCAACCAGTTAGATACAGTAGATCTGTGATTTGATTGCTCTTCCATTGGTTGGTTTTATAGCATATAGAGAGGTAATCCATACAAAAGAAAGAATCCAGTGTATTTCATAATTTGACCTAAACTCTATTCCCTAAAATGTTCATTCTGATTCTCTTCCAATACTCCCCACCAAAATGAGGAAAAAAATGACACTAAAATGTCAAATGGAACAGATCTCACTTGGGGCTACAGAGAGACTTTGACCAACATCTACATTAGGAAAGGAAATAGGAGTTCATGGATTATCTCTAAGCCAGACAGCTACTCTTCACACCAGTGTTCTTTCATTCTGTGAATATCAAAGCCTCCCCTGGATGAGAGAGAACAGTAACTATTATTATGTATGAATTGTAAGACAGTGTTGTATACTGACAGGGTGTTTCTGAGTAAGACATGTTCCCTGCCCTGAAGCACTTATACAGGAAGAATGACATCCCACCAAGTAAACTGTAATGGAAAAAGGAAACATGTTTTGTGTCACCAAAGTCACCACAAAGCCTTGGATCTAATTGTTCAGTATCAGTCAGACAAACACACCAATCTTCTCCTGGAAGAAGAGAAATGTGTTAATTATTGCATCAGTCACATTGCATTTGCTTTGACTAATGGAATGACCTAGTGTATATCATATCGTTCATTTATCATGGTCTCTGAACTGTGAAGCCACTATCTGCCTCCATTTCATCCAGAACCTGCCCACCTATGTGATGTAAGATACTAGCAAAATACCTATTAACAGTTCCATGGTAAACTCAGAAATAAATGTTATGTAATGAGCATTGCAGAACAAAGATGCGTAACAGGTGCACAGCTTCTAGGGACTTAAGACGTGATGATAGTCAATAGGCACAGCATATGGTTTTTCCTTCTCCCCTTGGTTCCACCACCAAAAAAAAATCACTATTTTGCTCCTGAAATTAACAGTCTACACCTGTATCATAACCAAAATAGAAAACAATTGAACAAATACATCTTCTGTTGCCCCTAGGATTAGACATGAAGCTATTTCGATTCATAGCATTCCCAGGAAAGACTGAGATTGCAGCTCACAGAGGAATAAATTCACTTACCCCAATAAAATTTCACTGATATCACTGGGGTGGATTTTGTCCAAAATGTTTAAAATACTTGCTATTGTAATTGTGTCCATTTTATTGAAAAAAAATATACTGAGTGGTGTGATCAAAATTACATCTCATGAATTTACAAAATAATCACAGCCTACCAAGTTATATGTTAGCTGATTAACTTTATTGCAAAGAAAAATAAAACATTCTATTAAGTGGGTGCACAATCTAGGCTAAATCGGATTTCAGTAGATTTGGTTGTTTTTCTTGTTTGTAATTCATATGGTTAGATTAACACATTTTTCATTGGCAATAAGGTCCTAAAAATACAACATATGATTAAATACTCCTACCTAACTTTAGCAGGTTTTTATCAAAAGAATTAAAGATGTCAGTGAACTCATCAAGCTTGGAAAAAAAGATTAAATGCTCTATTTTAGGGGATAAGATATGTTTTTGTTCATAATCCATGAGTCTGTTAAAACCATATGACAAGAAAAAACAAGCAGGTGTTCACCCTTCCTCAGTTGTGCAGAACTATGGAAGTTTGCATTATAAAAAAATAACATAATATCAGTATGCCCCTATGCCTATGGCATGATAATATTTCCAAAATCATCTGTTTCTGTAAAGCTTATTTAATCATTTATTTTTATAGCTATCAGCAGAAAACAATGTAGATTTTCTTCCATTCAGTTTCCTATACCACCATCAACACTCTTGTATCTGAGCACCTTCTTGAACAATATGACTAGCATGTGACAACTGTGATTCATTTTTTTTTCTTACCTCCTACCTTTCTCCACCACAGAAAAAAAACTGTATGGTGTATTTTCTTTTAATTGCCAATTTTAGAAATAGCTCCATATATTATATTTACACTAAGATTTGTATTTAACTTAGCAAAACCAAGGTGTAAGAAGTGTTCTTTGCAACTGAAATAAAAACTGATGAAGTATGTGGTAGATTCCTGGGAAATTTCTTCTACACCTGAGACCACTGCCAAAGAAAACTGTCTTTTTGATTTGCCAAACCTCAGTCTTTGCTTTTAATTTAGAGAGAAATGGATATATTTTCAAAAAGAGCTTTTACAAATTTAAATACATGCACCCTCACTTTATAGATACCAACATTCAGGTATCTATTACCTAATCAAGAATTTTAAATAGTATCTTTATGGCATTCTGATGTTCTAACATCTACATGTGTTGTGAGTATGCTGAGTCCCTATTCTATCTCCAGTACAATGCATGTTGTGTTAATGTCCAAAGCATACATGTAGACCAAGTCTACACCTAGGATATCCTTTACTCTGACCTTAACAACTAACATATTTTAGTCTGACCTTCCTCATAAACTATATGTTTCCTCACAAACCCTGATGTCTCACCTCCTACCCTCTCTCTTGCCTTATGCTCTTCATATTTTATCATCCTAAGTTTGAGCTAATGAGACTGCAACTGACCTAGCTGTCAAAGAAACAGAAAAGACCTGCACTTCCATGAAAGGTCCTAGAACCTGACATCCTGTCATAAACCCCACTATGTTTCATGTAGCAATTTTAATACTCTTGAGCACACAGATATATGACTAGGTTCACCCTGCATGAGATGGGGCAGACAAAACGAGAGCCAGATAGGTTTCATAGTGAAGCTAACTGGATCACCTTCTCCTCAAACAAGATCTAGACATCTTCTTTCTGAGCATTTATTAGAGAGATTTTAACCCTTTAAGTCTATAGAACCAACACAAAAATGACATATGAACCAAAGAAAGAAAAAAGGGACCCAATAAAATATTAAATCTTGAGAAAATAAATAGTAACTGTAACAAAAACACAATCTCTTATCTCTTCAGACTCTGGGTTTGGAGCCACGGATTCCATGTAGTAGCAGCTTGGAGTGAAGTGACTATCTCTCCACCACAGCATCTGCAATTTTGATGTCAGACATAGGCCCTGCCCCTCATGCAGGACAGAGATGTTCACAACATCCATCAGAAAAAAAAAGTAAAAATGTGAACTAGTGCAAATAATAATTAGTTCTTATGCAACCTTTTCATCCCCAAATCTCAAAGCCCTAGACAACGAGAGGTATGTGTCAGTATTCTTTCCTACAGATGGAAAAATATTATAGGAACAGAGAGAGAAAAAACATACCCAAGATCACAGAGCAGGCTACATCACAGACAAGGACAGAATCCAAGACCTACTAATTCCAAGGCCCGTGTCCTAGATACTGGACAATGCTAATTCAGATAGTCTGCCTCCCCATATAACAAATATTGTATATATCAGGGGTGGCCAAACTTACAGAATGCAAGAGCCACACAAGTCAATTATTAAACATTTAAGAGCTGCACTGAAGCATATAGCCATATACTTTTACCTCCTCTAAAATTACTAAGTTTAAAATTCATTGCACACTTTAATTTTATCATAAAAAGAAGGCAAATATTGATCCTACTAATGTCAGATTCTAATAATTACTTAAGGTTACCATGAAAATTAGGCTTATACAGTAAACACTTAGCCGTTGCTCGATGTAGAAGACTACAGGCTAGTGGTGAGTTATTTAAATTTCGGGCCACGCTTCTCCCCACCACTCTCAACCATGCCATACTTCTACCCACTGTCCCAACCCCCTCCTGAATTCCTAGGCTGGTGCTGCTTTCCTAAACTGATTTGCTGATGTTCTTCTGGAAGCCACAATTTTTCATTCAAGAGCCACACGTGGCTCCTGAACAACAGTTTGGCCACGCCTGGTATATATCATACTCTGTACTGGCAGTGGAACTGAAAATTGTGGAACAGATGCAGTAATTTACAGAGCTTGCAAAGGTTTCAGGTAAGGTCATATGTGAATGTAATGCACTGGAGGCACCCAACACAGGATGGGTAGCATGGGCCATTACCATTGAATCTTGCCTGTTTCCATTATAAGAGTGCCAGCTGAAATGTAGCAATTCCTTGGTGTTGCCATGCTTATCTGTCCAGTGACTTTCACAAGTCACCCAAGTCCTTGCATAGTTCTTTATATATAAATGCATTTCAATCAGATACATACCAAATCACCTACAAGTGCCAGCAAAGTCCTATTATTCTCAGCAAAGTCCCATTATCTCTACAACTGTAATAAAGGCAGAACTGAGCTAAACTTTTTTAATTAGACTATTAAAGGAAAGAGACTAGATGGAATTAACTTCATTTCCCTTCTTATTGCCTTGTTTTTTGATGTACACATCTTCCAAGTTTGATACACAATTGCAGTCCCATTAGCAGAGTAACTTAATTATCTTCAACTGTAGCAAAAAACCAATTAAATATGTATACAGTAAAATAGCTTGTTATATACATTTTAAATTTAACACAAATGACTTCCTCCACTGGGTTTCAGAATGTTTTCTGGATCTATGTTTGTTATTGAAAGAAATGGACTTTGTGTCAATTTATAAATTTTATTAAACCACACAAACAAAATTTAAAAAATCACCTAGCTAAACTACTATTAACAATAAATTAAACTATGAACAAAGAAATACAACATGAAAATAAATAGCTAATCAAAATCAAAGCAAATTATTCTCAATATTTGGACTGGAATTAAATCAGATTAGTTAAATCACCAAATTTATTCCCACATATAATGAACATTTATGTATTCTAAATGAGGCTGACTGATCTTTGAATCCCAGTTAAAGAATTTTTACCATTCAATCAAAATCTAGAGTTTGAACATTTAAATATCTTAATACTGAAACCAAATTATTTATAAATATATATTCTATTCTATTCTATTCTATTCTATTCTATTCTAAATAAACTTATTATTTTTTAAAAGTGCCACAGGACTTGTTGTTTGTGTTTCTGAACTAGACTAACACAGCTACCTATTTGGAACAAATTATTTATCTAATGCCTAGATCACAGTCTCACAGTCACTTACAAAACTCCCTTGATAGATTTTTGTGTGTTGCTAATCCTCCCTTTCCACTTCACCCTCAACACTGCACAGAGTTAACATAACACAGATTTTTGAAGAACTCTACTGATAAGCAGAAGTTTAACAACTCTTATTTACCAGAAATTGCAGATGATAATTGAAAGCTTGTTAGGATTTTTTGACATAAAACACACTCTAAGAAGCATCATTCTGAGACGATATTCAGAGCTGTTCAAAGTTGCAGATTTCTTCAGGTGCCTTCCTAATGTGGACTTTGAGTGTGTTCAGATACGATGCATGCACATATCTGCACTTCCATATCCTAAAAGTATCTGGTATATCTCGCAGCTAATAAAATTAAGACAAAAAGACATAAATTAAAATGGGGGAAAATAAGATACTTAAGATACCAAGGGGGTGGCAAAACTCCACAGTTCATGTAGTTTTCTGGACTGTCATAAAGCCAGAGCTGGAACTTCTTTCAAGAAGTTCAGATTGTGATGTTCTGGCACCACCCTGCTTCTTGCTAGTGGGTCTCTTGCAAAGATTGGAGTGGCCTGGGTTCAGATTCTCAGAGGTATTTAGGCTCCAAACTTGCATTGAAAGCAAAAGGAATTTGATGCCTAAACACTTTTGAGGAGTGACCCTGAGCACTGATGTCATGACTTTCTCTCCCTAAAATGATCAGTCTTGTAGATTCTGGAACACACGTCTTCATGCAGATGGCTTGTTGACCTGAAAGCTGAGGTTTCCCAGCCATATCCTTCATTCTTATGGTTTAAAAAGTCCACTTGCTCTGCCTTACAGCAGTTCCCTCTAAGGTTTTTGGTGTGAGATGTGAGGTCAACCTTGTAATTATGCAACTTGATCCAGTCAGGTTTGAATTAAATCATCATTATCACATGTCATTTTGGAAAGGTACCTTTAACCTAGCAATGTGAAAGATATCCAGTATTTTGCAAATTTCAAAGACTGAAAAATCTGTTAAAGCCCCCCCCCACAAATTATCAAAAATCTGGATAAATAAGATCACTTTTGAGGAAGCTGGCATGGTTTTACCTGGCCAAAATGTATTGAGATGATATTAGATCATCATTTTATGGAAAATTCAACAGCCAACAACTAAGACAAATCCTAGCACAACAAAATCACTTACTCAGCCTTCATTCATCAGCAAAATTGAAAAACTTCATACGAAAGATTCACTTAGTTATCTCTAGTCAACATTATATATGTGTGTGTGTGTGTGAACTGAGGTGTTTGATTTTATGTCATTTATATAAAAAAAAAAATTCCTCTCTCACCCCTATGGGTGGTATGTGTCATCCTCAACCTCGGGTCCTCTACCAGAGGCCTGGGAGTTTGAGGGTTCTGCGCAGTATCTTAGCTGTTCCTAGCACTGCACTCTTCTGGACAGAGAGCTCTGATGTTGTTCCTGGGATCTGTTGGAGCCACTCTCCCAGCTTAGGAGTCACAGCCCCGAGTGCTCCTACCACCACCGGGACCACTTTGACCTTCACTTTCCACATCCGCTCTAGTTCCTCTTTCAGGCCCTGGTACTTCTCCAGCTTCTCATACTCCTTCTTCCTGATGTTGCTGTCACTTGGCACTGCTACATCTATCACCACCGCGGTCTTCTGGTCCTTGTCTATTAGCACGATGTCTGGTTGATTGGCCAGTACCTGCCTGTCTGTCTGGATCTGGAAGTCCCACAGGATCTTAGCCCTGTTATTCTCCACAATCTTCTGTGGGATCTCCCATCTGGTCTTGGGAGGGTCTAGCCCATACACTGTGCAGATGTTCCTGTACACAATGCCAGCTACTTGGTTGTGCCATTCAGTGTATGCTGTTCCTGCCTGCATCTTACATCCTGCCACTATGTGTTGGACTGTCTCTGAGGCCTCTCTGCACAGTCTGCACCTTGGGTCCTGTCGAGTGTGGTAGACCCCTGCTTCAATGGATCTGGTGCTCCGTGCCTGTTCTTGTGCTGCTATGATCAGTGCCTCAGTGCTGTCTTTCAGTCCAGCCCTTTCGAGCCACTGGTAGGATTTCCCAATGTCAGCCACCTCAGCTATCTGTCGATGGTACATTCCATGCAGGGTCTTGTCTTGCCATGGCACTTCTTCTGCTTGATCTTCCTCCCATGTCTGCTGCTGCTGCCTCAGGCATTCTCTCAGCAGCTCATCTTTGGGTGCCATCTTACTGATGTACTCCTGGATGCTCTGGGTTTCATCCAGGACAGTGGCTTTGACACTCACCAAACCCCGCCCGCCTTCTTTCCGGCTGGCGTACAGTCTCTGGGTGTTGGACTTGGGGTGGAAACCTCCGTACATTGTGAGGAGCTTCCGGGTCTTCACATCGGCAGCCTCCATGTCCTCCTTTGGCCAGCTCACTATACCGGCAGGGTATCTGATGACTGGCAGGGCATACCTGTTGATGGCATGGATCTTGTTCTTCCCATTGAGCTGGCTCTTCAGGACCTGTCTTATCCTTTGGTGGTACTTGGATGTTGCTGTCTTCCTTGCCTCCTCATCGTGAGTCCCATGTGACTGTGGGATGCCAAGGTACTTGTAGCTGGTCTGTATGTCTGCTATGTGGCCTGCTGGTAGTTCCACCCCATCAGTCTTGACTACCTTTCCTCTCTTTACTACCATCCGGCCACACTTCTCCAGTCCGAATGACATCCCAATATCCTCACTGTAGATCCGTGTCAGGTGGATTAGCGAGTCGATGTCTCGTTCATTCTTAGCATACAGCTTGATGTCATCCATGTAGAGGAGGTGGCTGATGGTAGTTCCACTCTTGAACTTGTATCCGTATCCAGTCCTTGTGATTATCTGGCTGAGGGGGTTCAAGCCAATGCAGAACAGCAGTGGGGACAGCGCATCACCTTGGTATATGCCGCACTTGATGGCCACTTGTGCAAGCTGTCTTGAGTTGACTTCCAGCGTTGTCTTCCACAGTCCCATTGAGTTCTTGAGGAAGGTCCTTAGTGTCCTGTTGACTTTGTATAGCGCCAGACATTCACAGATCCATGTGTGCGGCATTGAGTCGTAGGCTTTCCTGTAGTCAATCCAGGCTGTGCTCAGATTGGTCTGTCTAGACCTTGAGTCTTGGGTGACTGCTCTATCTATGAGCAGCTGGTGTTTTGAGCCTCTGGTGTTGTTCCCAATGCCCTTCTGAGCTGTGCTCATGTACTGGCCCACGTGGTCCTGTAGCTTGGCGGCTATGATGCCTGATAGGACTTTCCATGTTGTGGGGAGGCAGGTTATTGGCCAGTAGTTGGATGGTGCTGCTCCCTTGTGGGGGTCTTTTGTGATCAGCACTGTCCTTCCTTGTGTTAGCCAGTCTGGGTGGGAGCCTGCTGGTTCATCTGTGCTGCTAGGCGTTCATGCACTGCTGTTAGTTTCTTTAGCCAGTAGGTGTGGATCATGTCCGGGCCAGGTGCTGTCCAGCTCTTCATGTTCTTGACCCGCTGTTGGATGTCGGCTATTGTGATAGTGACTGGTTCCTGTTCTGGGAGATTGCTGTGGTCTGTTCTCAGGTCCTGCAGCCACTTTGCACTGGTGTTATGAGTCTTCTCTTTCTCCCAGATGTTCTTCCAGTACTGTTCAGTTTCTGCTGTTGGTGGCTCTGCTGTTATTGTGTTGTTGCACTGCAGTTGGGAGTACACCTTGGATGGTTCTTTGGAGAACAGGGCATTTATCTTTTTGGCCTCTGCTTCTCTAGTGTATCTCCTTAGCCTGGTGGCCAGTGCTGTGAGCCTTTGCTTAGCAGTCTCTAGGGCTTCAGATGGAGTCAGGCCCTTGTATTTTCTCAGTAGCCGAGTCTTATCCTTAATCTCTACACCCTTCTGTAGTTCCACCAGCTGGCTAACTTCTCTCCGGGTTGCCTTGATCTTATCCTCCAACCTCATTTTCCAGGGAGGGTATGTATTGCTGTTCTTCTTGATCATGTAGCCAAGCACCTCCAGGATTACAGAGGCTGTTGCATATACCAGTTCATTGGTTTCAGTGATGGTGGTAGTAGGAATTGTCATTAGGGCTCTATTGGCATCTTCTAGCATACTAGCTGATGGTACTTCTCCCACGAGCCTTGGTAATCGGTCTCGAGGGTTGACTGTAGCTAGTTTATCCATGATCTTATGCCTCATATCAGCTGCTGTGTTCTGTAATGGAGGGGGTGGCAGTGAAGTTCCAGCTTCAGGTGGTGGCTGCACATCTAGTTGTTCTTCTGGGGCTTCTTCTTGAGTGTGGGAGGTAACGTGCAGTTGGTCTATCTCCAGTTGTGAGAGCAGCTGCCTCTTTACTATGTTGAAGCATTGGGTAACTAGCTGTTTCTCAGTTAGTGTGGATGTAGGTCTTTTGTCCATCCATAGTTCCCTCATACGTTTCATATATCCCCTCTCATTAGGTCTGCTGTTGTAGTAGCATTCCATCAATTCCAGGTTCTCTTGTCTCATCCATGCATGGTTTGTTCCAGTAGCCCACTTATC
>ML681979.1:48843626-48876089 GCA_007922195.1 Podocnemis expansa | reverse complement strand
TTCAGACCTAGTTTAAAGCCCTCCTCACTAGGTCAGCCAGTCTGCGTCCAAATACGCTCTTCCCCTTCCTCGAAAGATGGAGTCCATCTCTGCCTAGCAGTCCTTCTTCCTGAAACAGCAACCCATGGTCGAGGAAGCCAAAGCCCTCCTGACGACACCATCTTCGCAGCCAAACGTTCATCTCCAGGATGCATCTGTCTCTGCTCAGGCCTCTACCCTTGACCGGAAGAATCGAGGAGAACACCACCTGTGCTCCAAACTCCTTCACCCGCGCTCCCAGAGCCCTGAAGTCACCTTTGATCTGCCGAGGATCACCTCTCGCAGTATCATTGGTTCCTACATGGATGAGAAGCATGGGGTAGTAGTCAGAGGGGTGGATGATTCTCGACAATCCCTCCGTAACGTCTCGGATGCGGGCACCTGGCAGGCAGCATACCTCTCGAGAGATCTTGTCAGGGCAACAGATGGGTGCCTCCGTCCCCCTCAGAAGTGAGTCCCCAACCACCACAACTCTACGTTTCCTCCTAGCTGTGGTGGCTGTGATCCTCCCAGCCTCGGGGGTGCATGGCCTCTCCTCTTCCACCTCCTTCACCGTCTCTAGCACCGCATAACGATTCTTCACCACAACAGAGGGTGGGTTGTGGGCAGGGGTGGAGCACTGCCTACCGCCAGAGGTAACCAGCTGCCAGTGTCCTCCCCCTGCCACAGGCTCCCCATCCAGCTCCAGTGTTGTGGCAGTAGTCTCTGGTACCTGGTCAGTGCCCTCCATCTTGCACTTCTCCTCGTGGATGCTGTCGAGGAACTTCTCCAGGGTGTGGATACTCCTAAGCCGAGACACCTCTTCCTGTAACTCTCCCACCTGCCTCCTGAGAGATTCCACCAGCAGGCACCTATCACATCGATTCATCTCCCCAGCCTGATCGTTGGAGACAGGGAACTGCAGGCTGCAGTCCCTGCAAGTCCACACCAGGATCTGGGTAGAGATATCTATGGTCAGGATGTCTGTCTGGCTACAGGCACAGGTGGAGGAGACAGAAGGGGTGCTGGCAGCAGTGCGGCTCCTCTTCACCATCGTGGTTTCACAAACTCCTCCCCAAACTCCCTCTCAAACTCCCCTGTTTGCTGTCCCCTGTCCTTACCCCTCAATGAGTGACCAAGTAGTTATATACTCAGAGTGGAGGGGTCACCATCACTCCTGGTGTCCATGATAGTGTTCTCCTAGTCCCTCTCAAATACAAATCCCTAGATCTCCCACAGTTGGGTGAGGTCAGTGTGAAAGATGCTGAACCCCCTCCACCTGGAAGAGTGGCTATCTACTGACAGGAAATAAAATGTTGTCTGAAAAAGATATCTGAGCTATATTCACGTTGATGAGATTTTATGAGGCCATTGTATTGACTAGACTTGTATTTGTCAATAGACAATGAAAACTGCTATCATCAGAGAACCTCTGCCACAAAAAATGACAAACCTTTTAGTATTGCATTAACATTATACATTTTGATAAATGATTTTTTAAGACTAAACCTGCAAATGGAACCAGTAAATCACACAAATCTCATGAGGGTCCAAAAGCTATAGAAGTTAAGTAATTCTGCACTACTGATACTATAGTAATTTTATTCTGCTAAATGAACTATTACTATGCTAAATTCTATTCCATTATTAAGGACTGATAAAGACCCAGGCATTGTTCCAAGAAGCAGCATTCCTAATTGTTGTGGGGGAGTGGGTGTAGGGGGCACGATCCCCACACTACAGGAAGGAGTCCCAATTGAGAGGCAATGGACCAAACCACAACTCTTTGAGTTAACTACTTTCCTATGTGACTTTTATTGAGATAAATAAAATTACAAAAAGAAAGAAGAGAAAAAAAAGGTTAAATAAGAGCTTAATATTATTCAATACTGATATTCCTATTACAAAAATTAAAACTTGCAATTCCTATTAAATTACACTTATTAAAACTCATACAAACTGCAGTTTTAGAACTCTATTTCTTAAAGATCTTCTAAGTACAAATTAATTGCCCAATAAACAGAAAATAGAGCACAAATATTACTATAACATTTATCCTCATTCTTGTGCCTAACCCTGAATTAAACCCCCCAGTTCCAATCCTGATTGATATAATTTAACAGAGTGCGGTTTATGAGAGACAGAGATAGAACACACAATCTGTAGGCAAAAAGAGCTTTGCTATTTACCACATACACACACTGAAGCATCACACCAAAACATCATACACAGCCCAGGACAGCCTGAACACCTTGCTTCTCCCCCGGCTCTCCAGACACCATGGATCACTGCCCAGTGAGGCTAGCCATGGGCTGTTTGCGGCTAGGAGTTACAAGAGTCAGCTGGGGTACCTGGTGGGGAACACAAGTGGATTTATTCTTTCATCACACTCTTTTACACTGTTTCCCAATTTGATTGTGGAACACCAGCTTGATTCTGATCTGTGAGGTTAATAGGTTCAGAGCAGTAATAATACACATACACACATTCCCAGAAAGCATTTCCCAATTTAAATCCCAAATTTGACCAGATTATATTTACCACATCTGGATGTTATCGCTGGAGTGACAGACAGCAGACCTGTTTCTTTGAGAGAAAGATAGCAAAATGTGATAGAATAGCCCAGTGTTAAGACGGCTCTGGCTGTGAACCAACAGGACAGCCTTCGGGCTCCTATCTGTTGCCTCCAACTCAGCAGCCCACCGCTCAGGCATCTACCGACTGCAAGCTTCATGCACTTGGCTGGACCGGTGTTAAAGTGGCTCGATCCAAGGGCACACAGGACAGCCTTCGGGCTCCTATCTGTGGCCTTAGAAATCAGAGCCCACCGCGACCAGCTGCAGTGGTTGAACACCCCCTGTCACCCCCTTTGGATGTGAGCTATGGCACTCACTCCAGGGTGAACAGGTGAAAATTGAAAACTTAGTAAAAGAATTCAAAAAGAAAAAGAAAAAGATCTGCCAAAAGAAAAAAACTGCAGACTTCCTTGGTGATCAGTCAAGGGGTTTAACACTCTTCCTTGTGAAGAGTGGGGAGATGCCTAGGGGGTGGCCAAATCCCCTGGCAACACAACAGGCTGCTGGCCTTTCGCTTCTCCAACATGCCTAGACCAGAGCCCCGGCTTTATGCCCTGAATCCCCAAAAATTAGCGTATCACTGGCTGGCATGACAACTTACTGACACTGGTCTGGTCAGTAGAGGAACTCATAAATCTTTCAGCTGTAACTCATAAGTTTTTGCAGCTGTAACCTATAGTTTGTTTTAGCACTTTCTTCAGGTCGGGTCCCCCTCAGATTGACAATAACCCTTCCTGAAGGCCATCAGTCTCTACTGTCAAGAGATAACATCACCTAATTGTTTCTTTTCTTCAATTAGAGGACCAACAGGCCACATTTCCTCCAAGGCGGAAGTTTGGCCATAGCAAAAAGGAAAACAAGGAAGTGTGGAAAATTCCACCTCTCACACTAATTTGACACATCCAGCTACCTGACAATAATAGAAAGAAAAATTGACCCTTTATGAACAGACATGTGCTGCACCAAAATAAAAAGTCTCCACCTACAGCGAGAGTTTGTTCCTTTTTAAAAGCCACAGATGTTTCTTTTTTGGGGCAATAAGTAGAACTTGAAAATAACAGACATTTTGGTTTGCTGGCAGTGCTGGGAAAATGATTTTTTTTGAAGGGTTGACCTAAACTGAAACTTTTTCAGATTTCTACGTGAATCAAAAGTCAGAAAACTTTTGTGTCATTTTGTCTGATTCCAAATGGTTGTGTATTACAAATGCACAGCACCCTGCACTGCACAGACTGAGTTTACTTGAGCCTTAGGACTCCTGCAGGTGAATGACAATGAGGGCAATGAAAGAGATGAAGCAGAGCCACAAATCTGTATCCCCATTCTGAACTTGCCACCAAAAAAGACTAGCCATAGTTGAGAGCACATTGCCCTGTCTCCTAGCAGTCCCTGAGTTTCGAGAGAAGTTTGCCTTTCTGATACATCAGCTCCACACTGTCCCTAATGAAAAACAATCTATAAATTGCTCACTCTTGTTCATAGTGCTATTCTGTGCCAGAGAAACAGAACCCTGGCCAGTTAGCAATCCCAGCCTCTGGTTCTTCTCATTTCACCTCAGTTTTATGCTGGTGCAAAGCTGGTGTTACCTAATGGAGAAAGAAGCCCAGAACGGGAATGTAATGCATTTGCCCCAGTGGTAACTCTGTTGTTCAACTTCAAATAAATAAATATTTACTTCATGTAGACCAGAAGTCTTTCACATTGTAAAGTGGTGGCAAAATGGCTGTCCCGATAGGAGCCAAAGTGGTTGCCCCTGCAGGAGCCAAGATGGCTGCCCCCGCAGAACTGCCAATCAAGCAGGAAGGGAAGAGGGGGGGCAGGAAGTATAAAAGGCAGGCAGGGGAGCTCAGTTCAGCCCTGGCCGCCAGAGGCAAAGGATGGCTCCACTCAGGCTCTGCAGCCTCGGCCCTTCCTCTGGCTGGGGAGACCTGGGTGTACCCACTGACCTCCAGCCCTATACCGAGATGGCTGGCTTGGGCCTCCTATGGCGGGTGCCCAGTGGGAAGGCCACCCGCCATGAGAAATGGACAGACCAGGGCTCCCCGAACCATGGCGTCTTCCAGGTTACCATGTGGACCCAGAGTGCTGGGAACCACCCTCCACACCAGCAGGTGAGGACCTGGAGGAACTGCCCCTGGCTCCCCCCGACACAGACCCCTCAGTAGGAGAGGACCTGGAGGAATTACCCCTGGACCCTGACCATGGAGAGTGACCGGAACTGCCCCCGGAGGAGATGGTGGTCACCTCAGAACTTCCGGACCAGCCATCACCAGATGCCTGGGAAGGTCTGTACTCAATACCCCTCAGCGAATACCCCGACGCCATAGAGGAGGGTGTAGACGAGGTAATGAGGGGAGAGGGGGAGGGCAGTAGCCCAGGGGAAGTCTACACCATACCGGGGTCAGCGTGTTGCAGTTGGAACCCCGCTGACCCCACTGGCTGCATGTCCGGCCGCTGCTAGGGCCCTGGGCTGGGACACAGTGGAGTAGGGTGGGCCTGTGTCCTCCCTCCTCCTCTCCCCCCTCTGATGGGATGTTGACCCCGAATATTCCCCTGATCTCATTGGACCCCGAATATTCCCCTGATCTCATTGGACCCCGATTGCAACGGGACTCATTGACTGAATGCCTTGGTAAGCTCCCAGGGCTACGGGCAAACTGGCTTACCCGGCCCCTAGACTGCTAGTTGCCCCCTTGTGGGGCTAAAATGAAGTACACGCCCCTTCCATTGGGCAAAGGGCGGAGCTATAGGACTGCTTGAGCAAATAATTCCCCAAATTGCCCACCAGGGGGTGACATTCTGGTGGGGTGGACCGAACTCACGCTTACACACATCCTCTCCTGGTTTTCCTTTTATGTTTTCCTCTCCTTTTCCCTGACAGACACTCATGCCCCCTACTCACACAGCAAAGAAATGCAAGCTGGGTAAGCTGGAGGAACAGTTATTTTTTGTTATGCTTCTGCAGGAGGAGGAAAGAAACAGAGCCGTAACTATGGCGGGGCTGGCAGGGCAAAGCCCTGGGCAGCCTGGAGCAGCTCAATGGAGCTGCTTTATTAAAGGGGTGGTTTTGTGGCACTGGCTGTAAGCGCCGCTAATGGGAAGGGGCACATTCAAATTGGAACGTGCCCCGGGCAGCAAAAAACCGCGTTATGGCTCTGGAAAGAGACACTCCAGGGAGTCTCCCAATGTCTTTGACAAAACAGCACTTTAGGAGCATGAAGAAAAGAGAGAACTATTATCTGTTTGCTTCGCAGATAGGAAACATTGTCCATAGAGTCACAGCTTTTGAGTCCACAAAAACATTACAGGCATCTAGTCTGACCTCATGCACAATATGTTATAGAACTTTGCTCAGTAATTTCCTCACTGACCCCACTATCTTGCGTTTCAACTAGAATAGAGCTCTTAGGAAGACATATGTTCTTGCTTTTGATGTTTTTGTTGTAGAGAATCCGCACATCCGTTGGTATGCTGCTTGAACAGTTATTTAGCGTAGAGGCAAGAGTATGAGTATACGAGTTTTTTATTCCCCACTGCTCCTATTGTCATCATCTTTATTGACGTCTACTACTCTGTCATATATACTGCCTTTTGTAGACTATGGATAGATGGGGGTGGACATATGGGCCAGTTCTTGAAGATCCCTTGATTAAATGTGTTGCAGATTGAGGGGCACTGATGGTCATGTGGACGTGGATTTGCCACATCAGTGAAATGTTCTTATGCCACTGTGAGGACTAAAAGGCTGGGAACTAGTACCCTCTAGAGATCCCTGTGTCATGTTTCTATAACTTATTCCCTTGTAAGCTGATTTGTCACTCTATTCTATTCCCTCTTGCAAAGATTCTGTGCTTTGTTTCCACTTCTCATCTTAGGGTGTGTTCACATGACAGTCTTATTTTGAAACAACAGAGGTTGTTTCGAAATAAGAAATGCCATGTTCATGCGACATACTGTTGTTTCAAAACAACGGGTTCCATTGTTTCGAAACAACGGTGTTGCTTCGAAACAACTTAAACCTCATTTGGTGACGAAACAACATTGTTTCGAAACGCTTGTTTCAAAACAATCCTGTCAGAACATGTTGTTTCAAAACAACGGTGACTCGTTTCGAAATAACTGTTGTCCGAACTTGCTATTTCACTTTGAGCTTTTTTCCTTAATTTGAATTAACATTTTCTTAATTCAAATTAACTTATTTCAAAATAAGGCGTTATTTCGATACAAGTTGTTTTGGCCTTATTTTGAAATAAGTTAATTCAAATTAAGAAAATGTTAATTTGAATTAAGGGAAGCCCTCAAAGTGAAATAGTATGCCCTGTGTGTAGACATGCTATTTTGCTTCAGGAGAGGGGCAGCATGGGAGGTGTGGCAACATGGCTGGCTTGCTGGGCCATGTTGCTGGCCATGTTGGCAGCCATTTTGCCAGCCAATCACATAAAAGAAGGAACTGACCTCCCCTTCTTGTCCATTGTGATTCCCAGGAGCTTGCAAGAGAGATGGCTATGGATGCTCCCCAGCCCCCATACCATCCTCAAGCACTTGGTAGCCCCACTGCTAGCCTTAAGGGTGCTGCCCTGCTGTGAGACACACTCTTCCCTGAGGCCAATGAGCCATGGGATAAGCCCTGGACCACTGTCTCAGTGGCCCTCCCAGCAGCAATAGCTGCCCATCCCCATTCTGTGCCACAGTGCATCTGGGCACTGGGCACCAGCACAGACTGTTGGCAGCGGGTTGTCCTGTGAACCTGGAGCAACGAGCAGTGGAGGAGGAACTTCCGGGTGAGCAGGGAGACCTTCACCCACCTCGTTGCCAAGCTCACCCCAGTCCTGCGCTGAAGGGAGACAGTAATGAGGGCAGCCATCCCTGTGGACAAGAGATTGGCCTTCGCTCTCTGGAAGATGGTCACTCCCAAGTACCACAGGTCCATTGCCCAGCTCTTCGGCATCAGGAGGTCCACTGTCGGGGAACTGCTGCTGCAGGTCGCCCATGCCATCAACACAGTCCTGCTGCCATGCCACAGGACACCATCGCTGGCCTCGCCACCCTAGGATTTCCGAACCGCAGGGGTATACTCAATGACACCCACATCCTCATTCAAGCCCCACCACACCAGGCAGCCGAGTACCAGAACAGGAAGGGATACCACTCGGTCATCCTGCAGGCCCTTGTGGATCATCGGGGCATTGTTCAGAACTGCTACATTGGATGGCCGGGGAGGACGCACAACACCAGGGTGCTGCACAACTCCTCCCTATATTGGCACATAGAGGCAGGCACCTTCTTCCCCCCCATAATATCACCATTGGGGAAGTCGAGGCACCCGTCCTCATTGTTTCAGATATGGCCTACCCCCTCTGCCCTTGGCTCATGCACCCCTACACGGGACCCCAGGATGCTGGACAGCAGCTTTTTAACCTCCACCTAAGCCGCTGCCACCAGGTGGTTGAGCAGGCATTTGGCAGACTGAAGGCCCGCTGGAGGTGCCTCCTCACATACCTGCACCTCATCTAGGACAGAATCACACAGGTCATCAGTGCCTGCATGGTGCTGGATAACGTCTGCAAGCTCCAGAGCAAGCCAGTACCCGCCATGTGGGAGGCTGAGGCAGAGCTCATCAGTGCCCGGTTCCAGCAGCCAGAGGTCTTGGCCCCAAGGGAGCAACTGCCGCTCAGAGCGAATGCAGTGCAGGAAGCACTGAGGGACCTGTTTGTCCAGGAGGACTTTTGAGGGCCAGGCCTGCCCCACTACACCACCCACTCCCCCGTTCTCCCACAGCCGGTCCCCACCCATCCCACCCACATCCTGAACCCAACCCAATAAAACACTCAAACTATTAACATGGGTGAACTTGGTTTATTTACAGGGGTTAGGGAAGGCAAAGCCTGGGAGGCAGGAAGGGTCGAGTGGGGGCACAAAAGGGAGGCTTCAGTGGGTATGGGGATGTGGGTGGGGGCACAACAGGGGGGCTTCAGTGGGTCAGGGGATGGGGTCTGGGGACAACCAAGCAGGTATATTAGGGGGAAGGCACCCCTGGGGCATGCCCTGCAGCCTCACGGCCTTCCCCAAGGCCACCCTGGGTCTGGGGGCTCTGGCAGCAAGGCACCAGTCTGGCAAGGCACTACCTCGCCCAGAGCACCCTGCGAGGAAGAAGGTCAAGCCAAGCCAGAATCAAAATAGCCATTGTTTCGAAACAACCCTTTTGAAACAATGGCTATTTTGATTTCCTGCTAGGTTTTACTGTTTCGGAACAACTGCCATTATTTCAAAACATCGTGTGGACATAAGAAATTTTATTTCGAAACAACGGCTGTTGTTTCGAAATAAAACTGTCATCTGAACCCAGCCAATGATACTTACCTTGAATAAGCTGTTCAATACAGTATGCTGATAACACAAACCATCAAATGGCAGATTATTAAAAAGTTAAGGATGACATTTCTTGCGATTCTCACCTAAAAAGTACAGAATAAAAATCTGCAAAACATAAATGCAAGGGGATTAGATTGTCAGGTTATATCACAAACTTGACTTTTTGGTGTATTTCTTTTTGCAGTTTATTTAAAAATCATTTTTCTGGTGAAGGCTGTAAAATACTTCTCAGTTACTGACCCAGTAGACCAGAATCAGTCCTCTAGTAAATACATCCTTCAGCAATTTTTTTAAAGCAGCTGTTGTTCAGTTGAAAGAGATCACTCAAAGCTACTTGTGGTCCACTGATTAAAGGCATCCTCTTGTAAATGCTCACTTTCATAAATACATATGTGTTCATATACTGCAGTAAATCATGCATTTTTAATTTTTTAAATCATATATGATAGTTAACCACAAAATAGAACAGAGATATTCTAATGTACAAGATGAAGTATTCAATAGAAGGGAAAGGTTAATAAATATTTCCTTTAAACTCAACGTATGATGAATATAGTACTGATAGGCTACAGTGCCAATCGATGCTGGTGGATCAGAGAGCTGCAAGAGTGAAAGGTACTTATAAACTCACCTCTGCTAGGGTCCTCAACTAGACTGTGAAGAACCCAGCAAGAATGGTGCTACCTGATGTGAAATAAGTAAGCATAAAATAATAAAATATGATTAAGCACATCAGTGGGAGAAATAGTGAACGAGAGACACCAGGGATACTAAAATTTCCAGAGGGGTAGCCATGTTAGTTTGTGTAAATCAAAAACAACAAAGTGGGTTGGAGACTATGAATGCCTATGCCTGAAGAAATCTCTTAGTCTTTAAGGTGCCACAGGACTCTTGTTGTTTTGGGGATACTAGAGGAATCCTTCCTGGAGTGAAATATGCATTTTCTGAAACTGGCTAGAATACACATGGCATGCAGTGTACATGCCCCAGTTACATACCTAATGAATTTATTCACATGAATACTGTAAGCAGGACTTAGCCCAATGTGACTGATAAAGCATAACCTAAACCAGATGTTTACATATGTACTACCAGTGGCATCGCTGGTGCTGGGCATAAGGGGCTTGTGCCCCGTGTCCCAGTGCCAGTGGCCCGGGTCTGCCACTGGGCTGCCAGCAGTGCCAGCTGTCTTCCCTAGCCCTGGCTGGGGATCCGGAACCAGGCTGCCCACAGCAGGAGACTGATCTGGGACAGGCCAGGGCCCCAAATCAGAACTGGGGGGGGGGACATGGGGCCCAGGCCCCGGGTCCTTTCCTGGGCCTGTGTCACTCCTGGGTACTACATAAATAGTAAAAATTTGCTGATACCATATTAATTTTCCTCTGTATTGAGAGACTAGAAGATAATATGGACGTATCTCTTTCTAAATTTGTTCTTTAAGAAAATAATTGGTTTCTAATTTTATAATTAAAAAATACTATTTGATGGATTTTATTTCTTTCAGCATATTCATTGTTCACTTTTGATTTTTCCACTTCTAGCACTACCAAATTTCAATACAATAAGCATTCAATACAACCTATTCATAATTTGCTTATATTTTTTTCACTTCTAGCAATATCAAACTTTAATCCCATAACAATTTGAGTCAGCATCATTTCTCACAATAGGCATTTTGTCTTGCAAATATATAGTGGTACAAACAAACAGCATTTAAAATATATAGTGGTACAAACAAATAGCAATCTATGATGTTATGCAAAAAAATGAAAAAAATACTCTAAAGCTGTACAGCACAGTTTTTATGATAATAGAATACATTTTTATCTTAGCCTATGTAAATTCTTTGATAAAATGGAAAAATCCTATGTACTAAACAAAACTAAATGAATAGAACTTATAAAGTGCTAACTGAATCATAACGGGGAAAAAAGCTAAAGTTAAGGTTGCCTTGTGAACTCATAGTTTGGCCTTTTATGAATATGCATTATGATGAAATCTTTAAATGCATGAACCTATAGGGTTTTTTCTCCATAAATCCTCTGCACCAATGGCAGCCTAAGTTGAGCAGGAAGCAGAGAAAAAGGCAGTATTAAATATTTTTATCCTCATTATGAACCAAAGCATCATTGCAATCACTATACACTTTCCATCCAGTCCATGCAGGACCTTTATATGTAATTTGTAAATCAGTATTTTCTTTATATTTACACTGTGATATTACAAACAGAATTTTATCACAAATAAATCACAGCCTATGTCATTCACACTATGTCCCTGCCTCATTCACTATGGAACATATTCAAGGAATGAGACAGAAGTCTTGAGGAGAAAAAAATAGCAAAAAATCATATTATGAAACAATACTGTCTGGCAAATACATGAGAGAACAATTATGTTTGGTGTTTTGGGTTCCTCATTTTACATTTGTTTGTTTTATTCAAATAGTGTTTACATAGCATTTCTAGGTTTTAAAAGAAAAATGATAAAACAGAGACATTCTATCCTATGAAAGACGATGCCCTACAGAAGATGGTCTCTCAGGAAGACAGCTGGACTTCCAAGATTTGGATGGAAAAAGGCCTTAGGAATGATTCTCCATTCTGTACACACCAACAAATGCATCATTAAACACTGTAGTGATAAAATGACATATACTCACCTCAGTGACTGACAATTTCATTCCAATTACACATGCACCCATGTGCAGTATTATCAGAATAATGTGCAATCATTAATGGAAAAAAGTGTTTAGTCAAATTTTAACACACTTGTGCAACGTCTGTTCTTTAAAGCTTATAAACTAGCTAAATCAAAGTAGATTTTCACTTGAATGCAAAAAAAGCATGTACTTTTTGAGTCATTAGAACTATTTAGGAAAGGTGAAACACTTTATTTGAAAGTGACAGAAGTACATTTATTTATATTCTTCATTTTTGATGGGACTTTTCCTATAACAAGTTACTTTAGATGGAGACCTAGTCAGCAAAATTTTTGCCCAAAAGATTAAACTTTAAGAGAAATAACCAAAGCACTTCAGAATGGAAGCTTGTGCAACCTTCACTAGAGTGGTCAGACATTCTGCCTATAGATACGTGTGTGTGTGTGTGTGTGTGTGAGAGAGAGAGAGAGAGAGAGAGTGTAAGGGATACAAAGTGAGCTTTTTTCTTGTTCATTAGAACAAATGGAATGAGTTTTTATCTTAGTCTCACACTGTATTTCAAACACACACAGCTTCAATTTAGTGCAAAGAAAAATATTTTCTCCTTATGGAAACAGCTCTATTTCAAGCATAAAACAAGCATTGTGGATATGAAACATGTATGATTCAAGTGCTATAATATATCTGTTTTACGTCTGATGCTGGTACAGGCAGAATACAATATTTGTAGTGAAACTAAAGGGTATGTTTATCTTCTACCTTCTCAACATCTGAACTGATTTGTTTCCACCTGACAGTATACTTCTATAAATACAGCACAAATAGGTGGTTAAAATTTGAACCTGGATCTGGAAACTCTCTGCACAAGGAATGTCCATTCAGTTCAAGGTCAGTTCTGTTCGCAGACTACTTATAGGACCAGATGATACAAATCCAAAGTTTCAAGAAAGTGGTGATTTTGGAAGCCCAATCTGAAGCACTTCAAACGGATCTGAATTTCAGACTATTGAGCAGCCACCCACTAAAAATCAAGTCCCTCTTAAGGTGTCTCAACTTGGGAATATGAAAAAATTGAGGCACCCATATTCATTATTCTGCTTTTAAAATTTTAGGCTAAAGTGTGTCCAGCTCACTATCATAATGGATTATAATGCCTTTAATGTTAAGTAGGAAATAATAAAAATATAATTTAAGAGGAATATACAAGAGTTAGTTTAGAAATTGAAAAACAAACTAAGAGTCCTGTGGCAATTAAAGATTAACAAATTTATTTGTCGCATGAGCTTGAAGACACAAGTGGGATTTTCTCTCATGAAAGCTCATGCGACAAATAAATTTGTTAGCCTTTAAGTGCCACAGGACTCTGTGGCTATGTCTACATTTTAAAAGCATTTTATAAAGTCAAATTAATGGTCCCACTGCACTAAGTCGACTTTATTAAGTCGACTTAGTGAGTCCACATTGCCTTAAGTCGACTTAATAAAGTCGACTTAATGGTAAAGTCCACTTTATACGTGGACCTTATAAAGTCAACTTTACTGGACCCTAAAGTCTACTTTATTACCCTGCAGTGTAGACAGGGCTCTGTTTAAGTCGACTTAAGGGCCCTTAAGTTGACTTAAACACATAGTGTAGATGTACCCCTTGTTTGTTTTGCTGCACTAGACTAACATGGCTACCCCTTTGGAATTTAGAAATTGTAGTAGTAGAAGAAAAGAATGGCCTGATATTGTAGTTAGACATTGATGGTATGGTAAGATAGACTAACTTTTCAGTGATTAGTTTATAGATGTGAAAGATAATTAATCATCCAGTTCATCTCACCAAATGTGAGAATGTCTCAACAACACCTTTTTTATTCTGATCCACTTTTAAGTGTCCCACATGATGGGATTTCTCCCACTTACTTTGGGAGATTATTCCATGATGGAAAGCTTTGCATTTTTAGGAAATAATTCATGCTATTCAGCCAGAAATTTCCCTCATTTAATTACATCTCATTACTTCTAATTATTCCCAACATACCACACTGAATGCTAGAGGGGGAGAAGATACAAGATTTTGCAAGTTTGAAATAAGAAGGTACACCCATACTATTATTAATAATTAGCATTTGTATAGTGACATCACCAACAAGCCAGCTAGTTCGGGCATCCGTTACACAGTAAATGAAAGACTCTGCCTCAGATAACTTAAGCTCTGGAATAGTAACTTAGAAAAATTATAAATATATATGTTACTGTTACAGGGTTTTATGCCCACCCTCATGCTTGTGCCCACCCTCAGGTGTGGGTTGTGCTGTCCCTGGCCCCTGGGGTGAGGCAGGTTGACAAACAAAGTCCCTGGCACCTCAGGTGGAGCAGGCAAACACACAGTCACTGGTCCCTCAAGAGGGGCAGGTGGACAAACAAAGTTTCTAGCCCCACCAGCCGGGCAGACAAACCAACAGTCCCTGAGCCCACCAGCAAGGCAGGCAAATGAACAGTCTCTGGCCCTTCAGCAGGGCAGATGAACAAAGTCTCTGGCCCTTGGCAAGGCATATAAACAATGTTTCCCACCCCTTGGATGGGGCAGGCAAAAGAACAGTCCCAGACCCCTCAGCAGGGCAGGCAAACAAACAGTCTCAAGGATCAATAGGCTGCTGAGGTTTGGGTAAACCAGGGCAGAGATATTGCAGAGGGGAGAGGAAGAGGGAGGTACAGGTTAACATTTCTCCACTGCGTCCCAGCCCAGGTCCCTAGAAGAGGCCAGGGGCTCAGCTCAGAGCTCAGTGGGATCCCAGCTGCAACATGCTGACCCCAAGATTGGTCCCAGGGTTGTGGAGTGGTGCCTATGCCCCCCTGGGACACTTTCTGCCCCCTCTCCCAGCAGCACCTGAGTGAGCACGTTGTCTTCCACCTCCTCAGGGTAGTAGCCCTGGAGCAGGTTGCAGAACTCTTTCATTTCATCAGGGGGTGGCAGGTCTGGTAGCTCCTTGAGGCCATCGGCTGAGGGTAGCTCTTCCAGGTTGCAGCCCCCAACCAAAGGCAGTTTCTGCAGGTCACAGGCAGAAGGTGGTGTCTCTGGACCCCAGGCGGCTGGGAGCTTGATGGCCCATGCAGGCCCCCATGCTGCTAGTGGGTCCCCAGGCCTCTCCGTGGCCAGGGACTCCAGTATCAGCTCCCAGTTTCCCACTGTGGGTGGCCCTACAAAGTTCCCAGGGCCTGGAGCTGTAGGCCAGGCTTCCACCAGCCAGCGAGGTGGCCAACGCTCTGGAGGGAGAGAAGGTGCATCCTTTCCTTTCAGAGGCTTGAGCCGGACTGAGCTCCTTAGCAGCCTCCTTATATTTCCTGTCCTGCCCCTCTGCTTCCGGCTTAACTGAGAGGCTGTTCCTGGCTCTGCCTTTCCATGGGCAGGCAGTTCCTCCCAGTCCATCTCAGAGGGGGGCCATACCTCCTCACAACCCCCCCTCCCCCGCAGGTTCAGCCTTCAGGTTTTCGGGCTGGACTGGCCCCACTCACCCAACCTAGACAGGCCCTCCACATTTGTTTTGCTGAACTAGACTAACACAACTACCCCTTTGGAACTTCACAATATTCAATTTACTCATGATTTATCGTCATTTGTCCAGGGGAAGTCATCATCCAGGGAAAATTACAAGATTTGAACTTAAAACATATATATATATATACATTTTGTGATAAGCCAAAGAAATTACTCTAATGCCTTTCCAAGCAAACAGAACAGTTTTATAGATGCAGCTCTGCCATCTTCAAAGTAACTAGTGCCACATTTATACATAAGATAGTTTATTGTATAGTCTTTCTTCTTGAAACAGGTGTTATCTCAGAGGAGATGGTTTGAGCTACAGTGCTTCAGGACCATACCAGAATCTAGTCCAATGGCCTTAAAAATATGTAGACAGAGAAAAAAAGATGTGGTCCGTTATTCATAGCTCTTGTTAAATAGATCTGTTCAGCTCTTTAGCTGTCTACTATTCTGCCAAGACCAGGCTTAGGTGATTTATATCTTTTATTGAGAGGAAAGACTGACATATGCTAAGCACATTGGCCCCATACTTAATGAAATGATAAAGCTGGTTCTGCAGAGAAGGTTCACAAAGAAGAAAATTCTTTCCTACCTTGAGCCCCAAAATGGAAACCAGCTGATCATTCTATATACTGTAAATAAAGTAGCCTCTTTAGGGGCATGCAGTGTACAGCTGAAGTAAACCACAGAATGACTGAGGCTTAGCTAAATATAAAGTATTTCCCATACTAATGTTGGGAACCCCAGCATTGTAAGCATACCACAGACTTTATTTTTGCTTCTGATTTTAGTTTCTTTCTTTTTAGTGACAAGAAAATATTGCTTTAAGAAGGTGGGGTTTTTTTTCTTTTCCCCCAAGTTGGTTGGTAGAGCTGCCTCTATAAAACTGTTCTATTTTCTTGGAAAGCTATTAGAGTCATTTCTTTGGCTTATCATGAAATGTATATTTTTTGTACATGTTCAAATCCTGTGATTTTCCCTGAAAGATGATGTCCACACAACGTTCTATTATTGCAAAATAACAGAGCTCCGTCATTTCGAAATAACAGAACTCAATTCGAAATAACAAAACCATGTTGCAAATCAAAATAGCCATTGAATCGAAATGGCTATTTTGAAACAACACTCTTCAGACATGTTGTTTCAATATAGCCGTTATTTCGATTCTGGCTTGGATTGCCCTTCCTCTTCCCAGGGTGCATAGCACCAGAAAGGAGGAAGTGCCCAGCCCCATTGCTGCCACGTGCCTGAAGCTGGTGCAGCATGGCTGAGGCACATGTTGGCACAGCCCAGGGATGATGGCGGGCACCTGTGTGGGTGTGGGAGGATGTCCTCTGCCTCCTCGATATATGGAGCAAGGAGGACATCCGGGCTCATTTCTGCGCAAGGCATTGCAACCGCGATGTCTACACAGACATCGCTGCAGAAATGATGGACTGGGGCCACGAGTGCACAACTGAGCAGGTGCGCTCAAAAATTAAAAGCCTGCACCAAGACTATGCACACACCTGGGACACGAGGTGGCTCCAGGGGCCAGCAAGCACCACCAGCTGCCCCTTTTTCAAGGACCTGCATGCATTCCTTAGGGACGAGCCCAGTGGTCTCCCATCCCAGACCATGGACTCTGGGGAGCCCATTCCTGTGGCCAGATCCCCTGAGGGAAGCCCCTTGGAGAGGGAGGCATCCCTCAACGTTGGAGATGTCAGCTGGCCGGGGAGTGCCCAGCCACCAGATGCCCTGCCGGCTAATCCAGAGTGCTTCCCTGCTCAGGAGGGGCCTGCCATGCCCGAGGAGGAAGAGGCAGAGAGGAACACCAAAGAGCCAGCACCCAAGTCCAACCTGGAGGAAGACACATGCAGGCAAACATCTGGAGCACCTGTTGGTGAGTGTGCCTCCACCCCTCCAAGCAGGCAGGGCTGAGCCTGCCAATGTCATGGCTAGCTAGGTTGCACAGCCCTGGAACATGCAGGGCACAGGGATGGGGGGGCACAAGGGCCCTCCCATGGGTGCTGTTGGCATGTAACGCCAGGATGCCAGGACCCAGCAGGGCAGGGGATGCTCATCAAGGAAGTGCCACCAGGTGGTGTGCCAGTATCCAGGTCAGAGAGCATACAAGCTGCACCACTCGCCCGTGGTCTTGGGAAACTTCCCAGCCCACATTCTGCTGAATACAGCTCACCACTGTGGGCACCACAAGGCATGTGCACCTTTGTGCAGTGTCCCACATGACACAGATGGGGAATACTGCTGACAGTCAGGGCAGAGGGGTTTGCTGCAGAGAGGACGCACATAGGCAAGGCCATCAGGCAGAGGGAGGTTAACTCTTTTTCTGCTTTGCCCCAGCAGCTCGCCGACACACTGGCCATCCAGCTCCATGGAGTTCCTGGCCCAGTGGCAGGCAGAAGAGGAGAGCCCACCGCACCAGGGAGGACATCCTCACCAGCATCTTCGAGCTTGGCCACTGAGCAAAGGAGTCAAGCCATGTGTGGAAGTCCCCTCGCTGCTGGCAGTCCCGGACCTGGGGTGGCCTTGCCCAAGGGCTTGGTGCAGAGGGCCACAGGCTTGGGATGGCCTCTCCTTAGCCCCCCCATGTTTCTAAGGCCCCAAACCCCTACCCACTTCCCATATCCAAGTTCATGCCCCCCCAATTCTCCCTCTACCCACTTCCCATCTCCAAGTTCATGCCCCCCCATTCTCCCTCCAAAGTTCTAGATCCCATACCTGCTTCCCACGCCTTCATTGCCCCAACCCTCTCCCCCCTATTGTAAATAAAAAACATTGCAGTGATTTCAGTTCTATTTCTGCTTCTATTGGGTGGGGTTCTGGGTGTGGGTGGGGGCTGGCTGTGGCTGAATGGCGGTGCAGGGGGTGTGGGGCAGCGGTCCTAACCCTCACAGGTCCTTGGTCACGAACAGGTCTGCTAGTGTCTCATGCACCTGGCATCAGGCACCCTCCCCAGCCATCCAATGTAGCAGTTCTGAAAGATGCCCCAGTGGTCCACAAGGGCCTGCAGGATGACCGAGTCATATCCCTTCCTGTTCCTGCACTCGGCTGCCCGGTGCAGGGGGCTCACGCGGATGTGGGTGGCATCGAGTATCACCACACGGTTTGGAAAGCCCAAGGCAGTAAAACCACCGATGGTATCCTGCAGCACTCCCAGGGTGATGAGGCGTGGCAGTAGGACTCTGCTGATGGCATGGGTGACCTGCAGCGGCACTTCCCCGATGGTGGACCCCGATGCCAAAGAGCTGGGCAACGGAACTGTGGGACTCGGGAGTGGCCATCTTCCAGACAGCGATGGTCACGCTCTTGTCCATGAGGATGGCTGCCCTCATCACCATGTCCCTTCCACCCAAGACTGGGGTGAGCTCAGTGATCAGGTGGGTGAAGGTCTCCCTGCTCATCTGGGGGTTCCTCCTCTACTGCTCGTTGCTCCAGGTTCGCCGGACAACCTGCTCCCACCAGTCTGTGCTGGTGCCCAGTGCCCAGATGCGCTGTGGGACAGAACGGGGCCAGGGAGCTATTGCTGCTGTGAGGGCCACTGGGATAAAGGTCTGGGGCTCAGCTCTGGGCTCATCGGGCTCAGGGTAGAGTGTGTCCCACAGCAGGCCAGCACCCTGCAGGCTAGCAGCAGGTCTACCAAGCGCTCGAGGGTGGTAAGTGTTGGGGTAAATTTTATACCCATGTTTTGTTTTACTCGGAAGTGTATGTTTAGGTACGCTCCAACCCAGCAGTGGGCTGCATTTGAAGAGGCTGTGAAATCTGCCTAGTAGCAGCCTGGAGAGCCACTGCCAGCCGGTCGCCGGGGCTGCGAAGTCTGCCCGGCAACAGCAGCGAAGTCTGCCCGGCAACAGCCCTTGGACTAGGGGGGCTGCCATGTTGGATTTGTGGGCTGTGTGCACAAAACTAGAGGGCCGTGTGTAACAGATTAGAGGGCCGTGCGCACAGGAGCCTAGAAGGTTCGGGGCTACCTTTAAACTAATTGGCCAGAAGTATTTCGGCGCGAAGAGGGCGAGCCTTGATTGGCTGGGGCCCTGCGAATTTAAGAGGGTATTGCACCCCTTGGAAAGGGAGGCTGCTGAGGTCCACACACGCAGTTCCTGCTCCTCCTGCCTGGAAGAGCTGGACCACCGAGGCGTCTGAGGGACTACCATCGAGGGCTCGAAGACTCGGTGCGTGAGTTCGACGCACGGTGCGGTTCCAGAGGGTTCGGTGCACAGGTCCGGTGCACGGCGTGAACCAGAGGACTCGGTGCACAGGCTCGGTGCACGGCGCGGGTCCAGGATCGGGAGGCTCGGTGCACGGGATCGGTGCACGGAGGGGAACCTGGAGCCACGGTGCTGAGGGGATTGACTCGGCATGTGGGCTCGGCGTGCGGTGTGGATTTAGGCCCCAGAAGCGGCTGAAAATGGACCGGAGGCGCAGAAGACCTGAGGAAGTCCCTGAAGAGGATCCAGGACTCTGTTAAGGGGGTGAAAGGACTTTACAATACAGGACTGGCCACAAGAGGCCCAGAAGCAGACGTTCCAAGTCTGGAAGTTCGTGTAACAGTCCGGAGGTCGAGTCCAGCGCCAGGGGGCGAAGACAACCGTAAAGTTATTGAAACCCTATTGTGGGAGCCTTTACGGTGAGGCAGGGTGCTTACCCAGCCTGGGAGTGGAGGCGGTTCCATAGCCTATTGCTATTCCCTCACTTTCCCATTGATTGTCTTGTCTGCCTTGGTTATAGTGATAGTATTGTTATTGCTATAGCTTGTTTGTGCTAGGTATAATAAACTGTGTTTTCTTGGTTAAGTTATACCTTGGTGTGGTCTGGTTTATTGGTAACCCCTCACAAGGTATTAAGGGCACAAGGGTTGATAGACACCCGTGGGGACGAACTGGTGGGGTCCGAGAAATCCTTTTAAAAGATTTTATTGGAACAGTAAGGGGGCTGTGGGGCATCCATAGCCATTTCTCTCACAAGGTCTTGGGAGTCACAATGCACAGGGAAGGGAGATCAGTGCCTGCTTTTATGTGAGTGGCTGGCAACATGGATGCCAACATGGCTGGCAACATGGCCCAGCAAGCCAGCCATGTTGCCACACCTGCCATGCTGCCCCTCTCCTGAAGCAAAATAGCAGGGCCACACACAGGGCATGCTATTTCATTTTCAGGGCTTCCCTTAATTCAAATTAGCATTTTCTTAATTCAAATTAACTTATTTTGAAATAAGGATTTTATTTTGAAATAACTCATTTCAAAATAACTTATTTTGAAATACCATTACTGTGTGGACATAGCCTTATAGACTACCCCAGGAAACTACCAGTAACATAAATGTTAAATAAAAGACAGGGTTGAACCCTACAGGACTCCACCTGCAAGAGTTTCTGGAACAGAAAAGTAACTGGCCTTTATGACTCTCTTGGGTCTATCTGAGAAGAATTAGCAAAAGACACCTTAATGCAGTCCACTCAGCAACATAGGATCTTACAGATGAGAAAGCACTATCTAAAGCCAACTATGATAAAAGTTACCAGTGTATAATGACATTAAAAATAATATTGCCTCTGTGTATGGCTAAAAACACATAATTCCCTAGCACTGTTTTGTAAAATATCCTCTTCCAAAGTCTGACAATGATCAGTCAAGGATATTAGCAGAGACCAGATACTGCTAGAGTTATTTTGCCACCAGATTCTCTATTACCCTACCCAAGGGACAGAAGATAAAAATAGAACAGCAGTGAGTGATCTCACTTGTCATTTCATAGTAGCTGGTAGACTGTCCTCCCTAAAGGAGATATTAATTACCTTGATGAACCTAAAGTCCAGATCTACTCATTGATTTCTGTCAGCCATCAGGGGCACAGGTTCTCTTCTCATACAGTAGTTTGGACAGCCCTTTATGCTTTATAAACCTCTGGTTATCCAAAGGCACAAAATTCAGGAACATTTTGAGTTTGCTATGCACTCCTCTGACTGAAAATGATTGGACCCTACTGAGACTGCCAGTTCAGATACAATATATTAGTGTGGAAATTCCTAATAAATTGTGAGAGAAGTCTAGGTGAAGATGATCAGAGTTCATTAGTCAAATCACGGTTCAGAGCAGTTCCATAGATTGAGACTTCACAGAAGTTATAGCAGTTGGGCTCCTCTCACAGCAATTAAACTGGACTGTATTAATTAGTTTAATTGCTGCTGATTGGTTAGTGGTTTCAGAACATATTTAATATACCACCCTTCATTTGTTCTATCCTGTGAATCTGTATTATCTAATTTTCTTCAGTAACCCAAGGTGATCTGTAGGATCCATGAAGAAAGCAGAGGTACTTAGGGGCTACAATACTAGTGGTTGTACATTACAAGTGTTTGTAATACTCAACTAGTATGTGAATATACTAATCCCATATCTAGACAGCTTTGTGCCATAGACACATTGGCTATGTCTACACTGCAGGGGAGTCCTGGAAGTTGACGTAACAAGATCGACTTTAAGTTGACCTTGTTAAGTCGACATCAAGGTATGTCTGTGTAGACAGAGAACAGACATACCCAGAGTGCCCCTCCTCCTACCCTGCCTCCTAGTCTGAATAGTGTACCCGGAGCCCAATAGGCTCCAGGGCCTGATCCTGAGGGGGCTGATCCGGCTCCTGCCCTGTAAGGAGGAGCTGGGAGCTGGGTCCTGCTCCCTGCCCCTTTCTGCAAGGGCCAGCAAAGAAGGGCTAGGAGCCTGACCTGGCTCCCACCCCCTCTTTACTGGCAGTGGGGGGTTCCGGCTCTTGTCAGCCCTGACAAGTGGGGGGGGCAAAGTTGCCCCCCCCACTTATCAAGGCAGTAGGCTTCCCAGCCTGGTCAATTTCACAGGTGTGAAATTGACCAGGCTGTAGAGTGGCTGGAATCTGCAGCCTGGTCAATTTCACATTTGTGAAATTGACCAGGTTGCGGAGCTACCTGCGAGTGGCACGGGATCCAACATCGCCCCTGACTGCCTGCAAGCAGTCGGGGTGCAGGATCCAACTTACAGGGCAGGAGTTATTAAGTTGACTTAAGCACTTGCTTAAGTCAACTTAATGATTTCTAAATATAGACAGATTTCTAAATATGGCAGGGTCCTTAAGTCGACTTAAAGTCCCAGTGTAGACATACCCATTGAATTCATGAATTTTCAGGGATAAGGCAACATATTGTGTTTCAACCCCAGAAGAGAAAGTGGATAATTGGTTCAGGGTAAAGTTACAGTTCAGCCCCAACGCACGCACACTACACAGAAACACACACATTGAGGCCAAAGATTATAGCCAGTGGGTTAGCATCGTTTGCAAGTCCAGAGACAACTCAAAAGAATCTCAGGGTTGGCAAGTCCCAGCTTCAGTCTATATATTACAGTCATTAGCCAGAGAGGTGTTGAAGTCTTTCTGGAAACTGAATTTAGAAGGGTCCATTGCCAGGATGGAGGTCATCTTTATTAGTGAGATAGTGTTAAGTATTTCGCATGGATACAAATTCATCTGTATCACATCCACAGCTGGTCTGAAATTTTTTGACAGAAAATGCTGATTTGTTCAGACCAAAACTTTTCATGTGAAAGTGTCATTTTCTATGGATGCCAGTGTCACACTGATACACTGACCCTTTAAATGATAGCAGAACTAGTGCACCTGTAACTAGGCAGCTGACTCTAATTGAGCTTTAATAGAGTGCACTTTGGCTTAGATAGAGAGAGAAAGAGAAGGATCTGGTGAGGTGGCGTTAGGCAGAGAGCCAGTAAAGAAAGTGGTGGAGAGAGTGGACATTGGCTTTCATGATCTGCTCTTTTGTAATATTGCACCTTGGAGAAACAGGCCAAAGTCCCTGGAAAAGGAGGCAAGGAAGCTGGAGCAGCAAGACTGCTAGAGTCCCCTGTTACCAGTTTTGCCCACCAACTTGGGATGTGCTCATTTATTAGGGTTACTTCCTTTGGGGGGGAGGTTGCAATTCTATTAGTGTACTACTTGTGTCACATGTATTTCTATATGGACCTCTCTTCTCCCTTCTGCAAGCTCTCTCCCAATGGTGCCACCTTTGCAGAACCTAAATTTCACAAGACTGGGTTTCTAAGTGCATCTGAGCGGACCGGGTCTATCAGCACTCTCATCTGACCCCTTATATGTCCCTGAACTCAGCAGGCTGGGTTACATAGCACTTCTCTGCTGCCACCCTTATGTGCCCCTGGCACCACACTGGACTAGACTTGAGCACACATCTGAGCAGGCTGAGTCAAAACAGCACTTTCAGCTGCCACCCTTATACGCCACAGGTTCAGCACATTGGTAACCCCCTTCATGAACAAAGCTTACAAGGAACTAGGCATCACAGTGATCTTTGGCTATGTAAAAGAAGCCTTGCTGTAGAGCAATATAGGGAAGGCAAGAACACAAAGGAAGTCTGGCAACCAGCTTGATTAGAAAAGTTACTTTACTGTCAGGTACATAAAACTTAGGAATAATTATAAAAGGAAAGAAAAATGCCCAAACAGTTAGAATATTAATAACCATATAGAGACAGAAATGATCAAACAGTTACAATATTACCCAGTTTCAATTGTAGTATTGGGGAAAGCTAGTGGATTACAAAAGATCAGGTTTAGAGAGTTAGAGTTGAACTAAGAGGAAAAAGAGAGAAGTGGGTGGAGGGGGTTGTCTCAGCACTCAGCGCAGCTCAATGGTACCCAGGAACCAGGCTATTCAGCTTAGGATCTGCAGTGCTGCAGACTGGAAGAACCCCCACCATGATCGGCAAGGAAAAGGTGAAGTCCCAGTGGACCTGATGCACGTTTTGGGTCCAGGCATCAGAACAGATAGGTATCAGAACAGCTTCAGAGCGAACTCTGATTTAGAACTTGGGTAGGGATTTTTGTAGGGAAGAAACAATGGTTCAAGGCAGAACACTAGGATTGTTTTGGGGGTAAATAATGGCTTAAGGGAGTATACCAGAGGAGTTTTGTTTAGGTCAGCTATAGCAGCTGATCATTCCTGGCGATGGATGGCATTCCTCTGAGGGCGTTTACAATGCATTCAGGCAGATTCAGTATGTTGAATATCAATTGAAGACCTATTGACTAGAATTGGTCTGATAACTGCTGAGCTGGGTGTGTGAAGACATGAGTTCATTTGTCCCAGGAGCAGAGAGTCCCCCATAATGCAGTGCTTCCCTGCTTCACCAATCCCAGAGTTCAGTGTGACTCCTACCTTGGACCCTGGTTCTCCATTCAGCATGCTAATTCTGGTTCCATCCTTGATGCAAATGAAGTTTCTGCTGTCCATTCAGTGTGCTAATGGCTCACAGCTTCCATGTAGATGAAACTAGAGGAACTGCCCTAATTCCATCGCTCTTGTTCAAAGGTGTTTTAGGTGTGTTTCCCATTGCCTTTCATTGTTTCTGGTATCTAGTTCAAGCAGGGGCTGGAGATGATGTGGGGGGGTGTAAGTCACAGTGCCTGGATACTATGCCCTGATTCTCCATGAACACAGAGCCGCTAAGTAACACTTCTAACAGGAGAGGTGGAAGGAACCTAAAGTGGGGAATTCTAGGTAGCCATACCTAGGGCAAATTGAAAAATTGTGGTTTTCCTGATTTGACTTAAGTAAAGACAAAAAAATTGCATAAAAGAGACTGTGGGTGTGGCAGGGAAGCTGGAAGAAAGCCCTGCCTTATTACACTTAGGAAAAATTTCTGGTCTAGGACAAAGACCCTGAGCAACAACAGAGACTGAGACCCTGCCCATAATAAGAAATAACCTGGTGGTTAGTACATTCCTCTGTGTTATGGAAGACCCAGATTCAAGTCTCTCTTCTGAGACTTGAAGAGAAGAGACATGAACCCCAATCTCCCAGATGAGTGCCCTAATCATGGGGCTCTAGACTCACTGTCTTTCTTGACCTCAGTCACTATTTAATTATTTATTCAAAGTGGGACAGCAACAACAAAAATACGACAAACTATATAGGCCAGTCCACCTGATTTGGAGAAGGGAGATGAATGTGAGTCTTCCAGATCCCACATGAGTTTTCAAAACACCAGGCTACTGAATATTCTGGGGTTGGCACCTCTCTCTGCTTTGGACCAATTCAGAATAGGAACTCTTTTAGGAGCTTGAAAATTATCCTAGCACTGAAAAACTATTTCCTAGCCAGTTTCAGTAACAACCAAGAAAGGGAAAGATTTAAACACATATGTCCACATGAGTCTTTTATTTTGAAACAACACTGGTTGTTTTGAAATAAAAAACTGAATGTCCACACGACATTTTCTTATTTCGAAATGACAGGCTCTGTCATTTCAAAATAAGAACCATCATTTCTAAACAGCTTAAACCCCATTCATTTCAAAACGGCTGTTATTTCAAAATGGTTATTTCAAAATAACGCCATTTGGACATGTTGTTTTGAAACAACACCATTGTTTCGAAACAACTGTTTTGAAACAACATGTCCAAATGGCCTTATTTCTAAATAACCATTTTGAAATAACAGCCGTTTTGAAAGCAGGCTTTCCCTTAATTCGAATTAACATTTTCTTAATTTGAATTAACTTATTTCAAAATAAGGGCTTTATTTCAAAATAACTCATTTCAAAATAACTTATTTTGAAATAATGATGTATGTGTGGACATCGCCTTTTAAATGACCAGAAGGAGGCAGTCTGGCTCTCTCTGTGTATATAAGCCCAGGCTCAGCGGACAATTCACAGAAATAGTATATGTGTCTTTTTATTTCTGGATTGTTTTATTTAAAATATATTTTGTAGCTGTGAAGGGCAGGGGATCCCTCAAGTTCTCAGCAGATTCTGCTTCAGGTCCTTTATAATATCTTCCTCCTCCCTTCTCAGCAAACAGCCAAGGGGAGAGTTCTTCCAGTAAACAAACAAAACAAAACTCCTCTGCCCTCTTCCTTCCCATATGTGAACAACAGAGACAAGGCTGGGCTGGGTATCAGGGAGTCTTCCTGGGTCAGCCCTTCAGACTTAATCTAAAACAGGATCTACATCTACTCCTCCTCTTCAGGGGTACTGGGTCTTGCACCTTTAGGAGCAGTGAAGCCTGTTACTTCTCTCTCTCTTAGTAAGCCTGTCTCTGCTGTCTGAGGCAGGGCAGCCTTCTTCCTGTGGCAGGTTTTCCATCTTAAACTCTTTTCTCCTCCAGGCAGAACTAGCCTGGCAGGTGCACAAGGCTCAGAAGAGGTAATTAGTCTCCTCCCTGCCAGAGTGAGGGTATGTCCCTTCACAGTGGGAAAAATTAAGGTAGCCATAAATCAAATAGACTTGAGATTATCTGATCTAAAATAAAATTCATATTGAAAATTATAATATATTTACAACATAAATTTAAAATAATCAAATGCTATTTAAAATCACTGAAGTATTCTATAGATCAAAACAACATTGACTGACTCCAAAGATGACTTGGGGTGTGACGGTTATTCCTGCTACATCAACTCCTCTCTCTTGAACATGAGAAATATAAATTCAGAATAATCCCCGCTGATTAGCTGGTGAAAGACTGAAGTCTGCATTTGCAAAGATTCCTCTTGACTGAAGTCCAGTGTTATCAGCACCTCCAGGCTCTGCATTTAGCTCATACTAGAATTGCCTCTGGGCTTTATTACCAGTGCAGCCATATGCCACACAGGGAAAAAATTAGTGGAGCACAAGTTTGCTCTCAAACCAGAGCCGCCTGCTGTGCAAACCTTGCAACTCTTAATGCTTTAGCTTAGTATCAGCTCACTGCAGAAAGAGCAGAAAGAACAAAGTGGTATATTTCATTCCATCTTAGAGAAAAATCAGTCAAGTCACCTATAGGCATTAGAGATCCAGAAGTCGGATCTGGGTAATAATTTTGGCACAGGCACTTGGGAAACTAATGCATATCTCCAGTTCTCAACAACCAAACCTGTAGTGACTTCCATATACAAGGTTATTAATAAAATGGATGCTGTGAATGATTATTGCAGATATGCAAAATGAAACACTTACCAAAATGGCTAAACATAGAATCATAGAATCGTAGGGTTGGAAGAGACCTCATAGGTCATCTAGTCCAACCCCCCGCCAGAGGCAGGACCACTCCCACTAAACCATCCCAGTCATGGTTTTGTCCAGCCGGGCCTTAAACACCTCCAAAGATGGAGATTTCACCACCTCCCTCGGCAGCTCATTCCAAGGTTTCACCACTCTCCTAGTAAAAACGTTTTTTCTAATATCCAGCCTCGACCTCCCTAACTGCAACTTGAGACCATTGCTCCTTGTTCTGTCCTCTGTTATTACTGAGAACAGTTGAGCTCCATCTTCCTTAGAGCATCCCTTCAAGCAATTATATAGAAGGTCTAGTCCATAGAACACAGTGAAAATTTGCCAGAGCAACCATATCAGAGGAATAATGTGGATTTCTGACAGGGTCTCTGAGATGAAATTGGACTGTGGGACCACTGAGCCATCTATCCCACCATCTGGTGTATCCCTCTCACACCATTTTTGCTGTGCCAAACTGCAAATCACTGGCAGGTACTGTACTTACACAGGCATCCACAGGCAGGGATACATCCAAATGAGTTACAGGCACTTACAAACCATCAACAAGGAGGCAAGAGACAATTCCCCTCAGGTCCCCAGCCTTGCACCCAGAACCACACTATCGTTCACTGGTCAGAAGTCTGACAGCTGTATGTTCATTACCCACTCCATGCCCTCTCAATGTGGAGAAGACACACGCTAGCCCTTGTAAACTGACCTGAGATTTCCAAAGCACTTCAACCAAAACACATTGTCTTAGATACCTAAGAAATAAAAATAAATTTTAAGTCTAAGCACTACAAATGTAAACAGGATTTGAATCAACTAGGATCTCACATTGAGACATGGTATAGTTACACAATACATAAGCTGAGACTCTCTTCCAGCCTGGGTTTCCCTTCCCCCAATTCAGAGTCTTTGTCCTCCAGATGTTTCTCCTGGCGTTGAGTTGGCCAGGGAGACAGGCCAACTTATGAGGTCACTTCTCTTTTATATTTTCTTCCAGTTTGCTGGAAAGATCTTTGCCGTGCCATGGGGAACAAGCAGTTCCCTTTGGTCAAGCAGCCCCCATCATATACAGTCTCTTGGATAGCTGATTCTTTCCTTTATGGGTGTTGATGACTAGTCATTAACATCATCTGGCTATCCTTCATTGCAATTGAAAGGGTGACTATGGGCATCTCCCAACCTCACAACATATTTCAGTAACACGTACAACAGTGTCAAAGGGGTAGTGATGTTAGTCTAATTCAGCAAACAAAAAACGAGTCTTGTGGCACTTTTAAAGACTAAGAAACTTATTTTTCATTTGAGATTTTGTGTGTGATGTCCCACTTCATCAGATACCTGAGTGGAGAAAACTTATATATGCTTCATAACTTCACATATAATGATAGGACATATAATCCAATAATATCATAGAAACTGGAAGGGACCATGAGAAGTCATTGAGTCCAGCCCCCTGCATTCATGACAGGACCAAGTGCCATCTTAAACCACCCCAGACAAATGTTAGTCTAACCTGCTCTTAAAATCTTTCAGTGACAGAGATTCCACAATCTGACTAGGAAACTTATTCCAGCAGTTAATCACCCTGACAGTTAGGAATTTTTTCCTAATGTCCAACCTAAACCTCCTTTGCCATAATTTAAGCCCACTGCTTCTTGTCTTCTCTTTGGCGGTTAAGGAGAACAACTTTTCTCCCTCCTCCCCTTAACAACCTTTTAGGTACTGGATAATAGTTACCATGTCCCCTCTCAGTGCCTTCTTTTCCAGACTAAATAAACCCAGTTCTCTCAATCTTCCTTCATAAATCAAGTGTTTCAGACCTTTAATCGTTCCTGTTGCTCTTCTCTGGACTATTATTAATATTCAAACAATCAAGACTTTTCAAATGAAAATTCAAAAGGTATGCATTGCACCAAACATATAATCATATTACAACTGTGAATATGGGGTTTGAGGGTGCTACTCTGAGGTACAGAATGTGATAGGTTAAGTATTCTTTTTTGTCCAAGTAGACATTAGCAAAGAAACTAACTCCCATGGACATTTAGTGTAAATCAAGAGTCAATGACAGTCACAAGGACTAGATTCAATCTGTCTTGGGAGCCACTTTCTGAAATAAAGAAAGCTATGACTTGTCTAGAGCTAAACTCCTATTTCTGACTCTGAGAAATTAAATTAAAATCACCCTCAACACTTTTGCAGGGGTTTCTTCCACATTAAGCAGTCCTTATGGAATATGGAACCACAAGGTTCCTTTTTTTATTTGGGGAAACAACAAAACAATGAAAAGTCATTAAAATCTAGTAGATATTTATGTAGAAGAGCATTCAAGAGTTTGGTCAGCTTCACCATTTCAAATAATTATTTGGCTCATTGAGGTCTAGAATTCTTAGCCACACCACAGACACCTTTCAGGAATGGTTTAAGGTGACACTGGTTCTGACATGAGTTCAGGGGACTGGACTCGATGACCTCCCATGGTTCCTTCCAGTTTCTATGATTCTAAGACCCACAGATTGGCTCAGTTAGACTCAATGGTAATCAAGTATTTTTGAGTTCAGAGTGAACTGCTCTGCCAGGTCCTGCTCCAGTGCTCAACTAATAGATCCTTGGGCCAGGTGTGCCAGGCTACTGTGAAGCCAGCGCTGTGCAGCCATCTTCTGTTGGGTTACTGAAGCCAGCTTTGCTCTACCAACAGTCTAATCAAATAACTGCAAAGTAAGCTTTGTCCAGCTGTTGTTGGAGTAGCCGTACAGATTCATTCCACAAAGGGCACAGAATCCTCAAATAGGGAAGCCAAAGTAAAACAGAACCCTTAGACAAAGTCCCTGATCCTTGGGATTGCATTCCTAGTTTGTAGAACAGAACTCCCCCTCTTTTCCATGCTGAGTTGGGTTAGTGTTACTCAATAAAAGACCCCCACATGTATTCTGAGTGTGACTGGCTCACTTCCAGTCATATCTTGCATTTTTCTTACATCCTTTCATGAGCACAATAATAATAATAATCTATTTGTATTTATACATTCAAAATACAAACAAATTCCAATTAAAATAGAAAACCTCAGTAGATGGAATTATGGTTAAACAATATTATAATTCACATAAATGAAGCTGCTTAGAAGTGGCTTTTTTCCCTCCACCCCTATAGGGGAAACATAAACTTCCATCTTTTTTAATCTTGTGGCACTGGGACTTGTTTAATGACATGTTCCTCTATCTCCAGCTCTTTCATCATAGTCCTAGGTTGCTCCTCACACTGCCCTTGACTGATGATGCCAGTGGAGTTGAGGAAACAATCATGAGCTGCCTCAGGTTCTATCCTGTAGCCTTTGAGAGGACCTGGGCCAGTTGGTTATAGAAGGGGCATATATGAGGATCCATCAAAGAGTTAAGCCCTCTGCCCTCTAATGCAGGAGCCTCAACTATTTCATCCATTCCTGGCAGTGGAATGGAGTCTAGCCTGCATTCTCCAACCCATGTTAAATCGCTTAGTACAGAATTATGCTCCTCCCAGTTTGGAAAAGTTGTGCAGGATGGTGCCCTCTGACCACAGACTGATCAGCACCTGCAGGTGATTAGCAAACCAAGTGGCTACTGTAGGAGTAGACTCCATGTTCACTTGTATGAATCGAAAGAGTGCTGTGGAAAACTATTCATAAGTGGTCATCTCTGCTCACTACTGTTGACGACAACAGGATGAAGGGACCTTTATAGACTGAGTAAGGGTCAGGCAGAAAACGGTTCTCTGCATTATGGGAATTACATTGCAGAACTATTGAAATTGGGGATCTGGTGCATTTCTTCCCCCATCCACACTTCACAAAAGCAAGGGTACAGGGCTGTGCCATAGTCCAAGATATGAGCTTTCTCATATTTCTTGGGTGGAGTGTGTTGGTTAACTCACCCTCCATTTACTCACATATAAATGCTCAGGTTTAGATGTAGACAACAGAGAAGTAATGGAATAACCACGGGGACAAGCATACAGTCACTACAATAGACACACCTGAAGAGACCATGTAAAGACCTATATCAAAAAGAACATGAAAGATATCATAGATTCATAGGGTTGGAAGGGACCTCATGAGGTCATCTAGTTCAACCCCCTGATAAAAGCATGATCACTCCCACTAAATCATCCCAGCCAGGGTTTTGTCTAACCAGCCCTTAAATGTTTCCAGTAATAGAGATTCCAGCAACTCCCTAGGTAACCCATTCCAATGCTTCGCCACCTTTCTAGTGAGAAAGTTTTTCCTAATAGCCAACCTTGACCTTCCAAGCTGCAGCTTGAAACCATTTCTCCTTGTTCTGTAGTTTGTTACTACTGAGAACAGCCTAGCTACCTCCTCTTTGGAGCATCCCTTCAAGTAGTTGAAGGCTATCAAATCCTCCCTAAGTCTTCTTTTCTGCAGACTAAATAAGCCTAGTTCCTTCAGTCTCTCCTCATAAGTCATGTGCCCCAACCCCCTAATCTTTTTCTTGCTCTCCTCTGGACTCTTTGCAATTTGTCCACATCCTTCCTGTAGTGAGGATCCCAAAACTGGACACAGTATTCCAGATTGGGGGTTGGACTAGATGACCTCATGAAGTCCTTTCCAGCCCTAATATTCTATGATTCTATGACAAAATGGAAGGGCCAAAGGTAATCCAGATGCCAGTTGGGAAGAGATTATGGAACTGACATCCTCAGAATGGTCATAGCTTACCTTATCTATCAGTCTTGACTTAATGGTTAATATTTTTTTTTCTCCAGGTTAATTTTAAAATATTTCATGGGATGGGGCTTCCACCATGAAACACATTATTTTTGGTTTATAGATATAGGGAGAATACTTGCTATGCCCTGATACCTATGTCTGAGAAGAGGATCAACAAACTGAAACTCCTTATTCATAAATTTTCCAAACAAAAGACTCAAACAGAAATTTAGTAATATATACTTACTACTTATTCAGTGAAAATAGTTACTGTAACAAACATCAGGATCAGCTACTGAATTAATTTCAAATACAAATTCTAATCAGGAATAAGAGAAAATTATTGAAATAAGTAGATAAATCTATAGTAAAGTATATACTTATTCCTTATTGTGACATTGAACATGTGAAAAAACAACAAGCAGTTGTGTGGCACTTTAAGACTAACAGATTTATTTTTTGCATGAGCTTTCGTGGGAGAAGATCCCACTTCCTCAGATGCTTCGAAGATGGGTGAACTCACAGAAAGGAATGAAACTAAATGCAAGGGGGTGTAAAACATAGGATC
>ML681979.1:48825906-48838626 GCA_007922195.1 Podocnemis expansa | reverse complement strand
GCTAGTAAAATCAACATGCTTTTGAGCTTACACAGAACTCTTCTTCAGATCTGAAAAAGGTACTCAGTGAGTCACAGCTAAACAGAAGTTGGACAGAGCATAAGGAGTTAACTCATGAGAGACCATTCAGGATGAAGAGGGCACTTCACATTCTTCAGTCATAAGCCATATAAGGGTTAATGGGATACAGACTGTTGTAATGGGCCATACAACCACTGTCTTTATTAAGTCGATGACTTTTTTTGAATTGTGCAGGTTTCCTTTGAGGATGAGAACTGAGAGTTAGTTTTAGTTTCATGAAGAGTGCTTGCTCTTAGGTAACATGATATTTTTGTTTTTTATTATTTTCTATGTAAGTTCATTCAAGAGCATAACAGTTGTCTGGTTTCTCTCACACAACTGGCACTGGAGTATTTAGCGCACTCAGTGAGCTACACAATATGTTGTGATAGGCATGGATAGGACCAATGAATCTTGAAGGGTGTTGTAGTAGAGGGGGACAGTTACCCACTGGCTGAGAGGTAGTTGGGTGCCAGCAATCCCCCTACTGGCCTGAAGAGGCCTTGCATAAGAGCCCAGGCCGGAACCAAAGTGACAGCTGGAGGGAGTGGGAGGACTATATAAGGGGCTGGACCAGGCAGCCATGGGGGCAAAGCAGAGAGGGAGATGGCTGCTGCTAGTGGTAGGCCTCCCTCCCTTGGAGCCAGAGAGGCCTGACTGACAGCAAGATCCCCTGCCCTGTGAGAGCTGAGGGGAAGAATCCTGGCTGGCTGGCTGGCTGGCTGGCTGGCTGGCTGTGCCCCTAGAGAAAACTCCTCTGGGGAAGACTTAGAATCATAGGGTTGGAAGGGACCCCATGAGGTCATCTAGTCCAACCCCCTGCCAAAAAAAGCAGGACTGCTCCCATTAGATCATCCCAGTCAGTGTTTTGTCCAGCTGGGACTTGGATGAGCTTCCCTCAGCAGAGAGCTTGGGGCCAGGGAATCAGCCAGATGCCTATGAGGACCTTGATGAGCTTCCCTCTGCTGGTGAAGGTAGTGAGCCAGCTACCCTGGCCCTGTGTGATCTGGAGGAACTGCCACTGGCAGATGAGGCTGAACTACCTGTGTTGCCACCTGAAGATAGTGAGGGCTTGATTGGAATGCCCTGGGGAACCTAACTGGAGGATAATGAGGACTACATACCCCAGGTATTGTGGGAGGAAGTGGGAAGGAAGTAGCCTGGGGCAGTTTGGTGAGTTGGTGTGTTTTGGCAGGAGCCCTGCTGCCATAGTGGCACCCTGTGCTTGCCACTAGTAGGGCCCTGGGCTGGAATGCAGTGGAGTGGGTGGGCCTGTGTTCCCCTTCCCTCCCCTGCTGCTGTCTGGGCTACTGGGTGTTTGCCTTACCTCTTCCTGGGGTTGAAGGCCCTGAAGTATTGAGACTGTGCTGGCCTTCTTGTGCTGGGGGAATTGCCAGGGTGCTACTCAAACTTTACCTTGCCCCCAACAAGCTGAGAAGCTGCTGATGCAGGGCTGCTGAGGGTGGTCCTGGTTACAGGTGCATGGTGAGGGGTATTGATTACTGTAGCAAGCAAGAGATGTGTGCAGGTTTTGCATCAGTTGTTATGGCAGGGTCTGGTGCCACTTTAAGTTTGTGAGCCCTGGTTTGTGGGGTCCTGACTTCTAATGCTGTGGTTGGCAAGTTAGAAGGTGAGAAAGTTTTCTTTCAGGAGATGGTCCATCTCAAATATAGGTTGTAATTATATAATGATACCTCATGGGTTCTAATAAGGCATTATAGGAGACAACTAAGTGTGTGAGGTGAGAGGGCTGGGATTTTTCTCTATTGAAGCAGATTCTCTTGGGATGGTTGGATGACCTGTTCCATGATCCTGTCTACTTCTCTGGTGGAGTGTCCTTGTTTAGTGAAGTCAGCTTAAGTGTACTGAGGAGTGTATGTCATACTTTCTCCTCAGACCATGTTCTGTGGCATGGAAGTCCCTGACTAGTTTTCTTGTGAATGTTTCCTGCATTCTCTCAAAACATGGTATTAAGTCAGGAGATAAGTTCATCTTTTTGTATATATATTCTAGCAACTACTCACCTCAGAGTAGCTACTGTGGATGGGTTCAAGCAATACTTACTTCAGTAAGCTACAGAATTAGGTATTGCTTTGAGATGAGGTGTTCAGTGCCTTTAACATGCAGGTGTTTTAAGTTTGTTTGTAGCATCTCATAAGAATTTATTCACAATACAGTTTCATGTGTTGAAATAGAGTAATGGATGTCTAACCAGTGAAAACAAGCCCATTCTAAATGAATGTCACCTGGGTATTTAGGTGAAGCAGTAGCTTTATGGCAGGGAAGAGAGAGGGATTCTAGCCCCCAGAAGAATGGGCCAGGTAGTGCAGCCACACTACCTCCTACTGTCGGTAAAGTCTTCCTCCCCAAACCAGTTTTCTCACTGTGATCTGCTCCCCCTTGCTTTCAGGTCATGTTATATCCTGGAGACTGGGAAACAGTGAGCTGGTAGGTAGGTCATGTCAACAGGTCGGATTGCAATAAAAAAGAATGAGTTCTAAATATTTTAGTTCCAAATCCACAGAAGTATTTAAACATCTAAATCCTGGAATGGGCACACAAATCCAAGTTTAAGACAGCACTACAATCTACAAAACACCTCCTTGGCTGCTGCTCAGCCTTAGAGGAGCCTAAACTCACGTGGCCCCTGCATTTTCACTGTACAAGTTCACTATGGCTATACTTGCACTTTAAATTGAATTAATGATGATTAATCCTATTTAAAGTATTGCATGGCTACCCTAGCTTTGCTTAGTTTGAAATAAGGACCTCCCTCAAATTAAAATAAGATAATGTCATTTTGAAATGATAAACCTCCTTTTAAATTCACAATGATGGTTAAACTGAACTTATTATTTTGATTTAACCCAGCATAGCTGTGTTAATTTGAACTAACCATTAGTTCAAATTAACACTTTTTGCTCTTCTTCCTCCCAGGGTGCTTTTCTCTTTCTATATATTGGGTGGGGGCATGGCTCTTCTGGGGGGCCATGTTGCCACACTCCCCATAGTGTCCCTCTCCTAATTTAAACTAGCAAGTCCTGTCCATGGACATGCTAGTTCAATTAAGTTTTCTAATGGGGGCATGTTAACTTGAACTAATTATCATTAAATCAAATTAAGTTAATTCAATTTAACAATCTAAGTGTAGACATAGCCTCAGTGCCTATGTTTCTGTTTCTGGGCATGCTCACTGCTGCCTTACTCTTCGTACCCGGGTGCCTATGCACCAACATGATGATCAGACCAAAAGAAGTTCTTTCTCATCTGTGGGAATGAAGACTCATTCAAAATCCAGCTGAAGAAGGTGGTGGTGGTGGTGTGATATAGTTTCCTTTGTAATTCTTAGCTCAATGGTTAGATCACTCCCAGAGGATTTAACAGCCTTAGGTTCAGTTCCTCCTTTTTCTTGATGGAGCAAAATGTTCTGAAGTGGTCTCTAACCATCTTGACAAGTGCTCTAACCAGGGGTTAAAGTAAGCCAAAACGCTCTGGAACATTATTCCACAGCCCGGTATTGTTAGGGGCTCAGAATTCCAGGGCCTCTAAAAATAGAACGTGGAGCTAGAACGCTGCATTCCAGGGCCCCCCATTTAAAAATAGCAGGCCCCAGACTGCAGCATTCCAGTTCCACGTTCTATTTTTAGGGACCCAAATCCTGGGCCCCTAAAAATAGCAGGCCCTGGAATGGCATTCCCCTGTGTTCCCAAGGGCAGGGGAGGAGGTGGGGCCAGGAGTATTGCTGGGGGGGTTCAAGCCCTGCCCCAAACCCCTCCCCTCCCAGGTCGCACCCCAACCTGGGGCCAGCTGCCTCCAGCCCAGTCATGCTGCTGCCCTGACCCAGGACCCAGGGCCTACCGCCCTCCCGCCAGCCACTCCACCATTGGTGAGTGTGGGGTGTCCCAGCTCATGCTGGGAGGTTATTGGAGGCAGGGGGTGGGGCACTGGCATGGAGGGGCAGGAGCTGGGATCAGGGGGTCCCACCCACGCAGGAGGGGGAGCCCCTGGCACAGGAGGAGGGGCCCACCAGCACTGGATGGGGGTCCACTGGTGCAGGAGCATTCCAGGCTGCCCCAAATTATACTTCAACCTCTGGGTCTAACTGCTGATCTATGAGACACTGTAACATAGGGGCTCCTTCAGTCAGTGAAACTGTTTCACTGGCAATTAACAGCCAGATGTGTGGATCTGAGACTTTGACTGCAAATTGCTTAAGGTGTATCTCAGGGTAAGTGTTTACTCACAATATTTTCTGACTATCAGATATAAAGTCAAGAAAAATGCATGTTCAACTACAAGTCAGATTGTATAAAATGGATAAGTAAATTTGTTTTTATTTCCAGGATGGCTTTATTCTTGTGTAGGGTACAACATAAATGATGGTGAGAATAAAAACACTTAACTCTGTAGAGAAAGCATCCATGACAGTGTTTTGGAAAAGGGATGTATTGGAAAGAAGCTAAAGGCTGTTGGTGCCACTTATCCACTTATTAATCTTGGGGCTCAAAAAATGTAGAAATAAAACTTTTCAATAAATTGATTAACTCAGCAAAGCTCTTTACATATATAATCCAAATAAGCCATAGTGGAGCATGTAAAATTATGTAGTTTGCATTCAGGACCTAAAAACACCCAAGGTCAAACACATTGCTGGCACAAACAGGGAAAACTTCATCCAAGTTCAATTAATGGAGTTATGTCTGCTTATGTCAGCACTGAACAGGCCTGCTCTTTCTAGATTCATGGCTGAACTTGTCCAGTTGGCTAAACAGTATAGTTATCTTAATTCACTGAATGAATTTCTGGGAGATTTTCTGTTACAGTATGTAGCACTGATGAGAATCACAATCAAATCAAGCTTGTTTTGGAGTCTGTGCAGGATTTGACAAAAGCATTTGAGATAGTTTTTTTGTATGTGGAGTCAGCAACAAGTGCTGCATTTGAGCTAAAGGAGATGACACCATATCCAGTCTCTATGGCTGTGTTCACACACAGGCATTCTTTCGATACAAGTTGTGTTGAAACAACTTGTATTGAAATAATGCCTTATTTTGAAATAACTTAATTTGAATTAACAGTTTGTTAATTCAAATTAAGGAAAAAAGCTCAAAGCGAAATAGCAGTTTCAGGCAACAGTTATTTCAAAACAAGTCACTTGTTTCAAAACAACATGTTCAGACGGCATTGTTTCGAAACAATCATTTTGAAACAACATTGTTTCGTCCCCACATGGGGTTTAAGTTGTTTCGAAACAATGGGTGTCGTTTCAAAACAACCGTGCGTCGTGTGAACAGGGTATTTCTTATTTCGAAACAACCTCTGTTTCAAAATAAGTGTGTGTGAATGTGGTCTCTGCCATCATGTGCAAGAAATGTCCCTACACCTTATATATTGGACAAACAGAATGATCGCTCCATAAGAGACTGAATGAGCACAGAGCTGATATCAGAAATCAAAGAACAGAGAAACCAGTTGCTGAGCACTTCCATCTTCCTAATCACTTGATGGATTTATTAACGACTGTCGTTAGAGCTGTACCTGGGACATCAAGACTTCAAAGAGAGACAGCTGAACTCAAATTAATATGCAAGCTAAATTCTGTGAAAGCAGGACTGAATCGAGATGATGGATTCTTTTCCGATTACAAAGGGTAACTTGACTTCAGGCTTCCCATGGTTTGAACCTGTAAACTGCTCTGATTTGCTGTTACTTTATGACTTGATCCTATGTTTTACACCCCCTTGCATTTAGTTTCATTCCTTTCTGTAAGTTCACCCATCTTTGAAACATCTGAGGAAATGGGATCTTCTCCCACGAAAGCTCATGCAAAAAATAAATCTTAGTCTTCAAGTGCCACACAACTCCTTGTTGTGTGAACATAGCCTATGAGGAAAATGGAGTAACCTTCAAGACAGAAATATATTGACTGAATGCCACCACTGCAGAGGGAACCACCAAGTTGTGTTATATGAAAGATTTCAGTTGACTTTTGTTCTTGTCCCTAAAAAATAAAAGGAGGAGAGGGCACACTGCTAGTGGGAATGATGAGTGAAAAATACCAATAGCTGTAGTGATAGTAGTCAGTCTCCAAAAACAAATAATCTGCTAACTGAGTTCTGGGAAGCTGATAATGCCTATGCCATGAATGACCTTAAATAAATGCACACACAGACAGATAATTGCATATTACATTATTACCACAAGCTGTACAGATGACTGGATACTGCTGTCTCTCAGACAGTTAGAGGCAACTATAAGAAAACAAAAGAATTTCACAAGTAAAAATGAAGTGATGACTGCTTAGCACAGACACTGTGGACAACATTTCTGATTTAGAAAAGTGTCCAATTGTCAAATTAAAGGGGATTTGTTTAAATTCACCAGTTACGGCTTCCTTAATGGAAAAACATTCAGACTTTAAAAGAATGGTAGTTCTTAGCATTTCTCCTAAACTTCAGTATTTTCCTACACAGTAAATGAATAAGCCAAATAAGGGAAACATGCATTTGAGCCTGTTCAGTTCTCATTGGCAATACTTATCATAACTGTGGCAAAAAAAATGAAGGATCTATTTACATCAGCAACAATAAAAACTCAGTGAATAAAATACAGGGGCTGATGGGGCTATCTGTCCAACAGTGGAGTGTAAGTGATAAACTTAGAGATCACACATAGAAGAAAAGTGGTAGGTCAGAACTTGGTCAGTGTTTGCTGGAAGCTTGAGAAGACCATGTCCTTAGTAGGTTGTAACCCTGTAGTACCTTGGATGGAGCTAGACCTCAAACAGTGGGTAAGTAACTCATTAGATATCAAGCACATTTGTCTAGCAATTGAAGCCAAGCTAGGCCTCCAACAACTGTCAAATACATACAGCTATTTGTTAATGAAGAAATAAAGCTTTCCTCTCTTTTGGTATGTCTACACTTAGAATTTAGTTTGAATTAACCACAGCTTGACTTTTCCCTATGCAATAGCAGCCCTTGCCTGATTTGAACTTGCAAAGTCCTGTGCATGGACATGCTAGTTCAAAGTAGAGTTTCTAGTGTGGCTGTGTCAATTCAAATTAACTTAATTCAAATTAATAAGTATTAGTTCAAATTGATTAGCTCAAATTCAGTTAATCTGAACTAACCTAAGTGTAGACATACCCTTTGTTATTGCATATGTGACAGAGATCCACTCACCATACTTGTGCCTGATGCTAGCCACCTTGAATTAGTTCCACCCTACCCCCCAATGGTGCCTCACTGACCATCACATCTTCCCTTTGACCTGCAGCATTTTTTTTCATGACACATCTGCTGTCTGACCTGTCACTGCAAAGACCACAGCATCTTATTCATGACACAGCCCTTCAGTCGTGTTGTCATTTAGTACTGCAGTCCACCTGTCCAGCCACTTCTGCCGTGTTAAGGGATCCGTGCCCATGAATTACTCCAGGTACCAAATCAAGGACCATCTAAATCACAATCCCTTACTGGATTCCTTTTCCTCAACAGCCATTGCATTTTCCTGGGCCATGTCCCCATGGCCACAGCACCAGACTCAATCCTAGCAACCAGTCTGGATCTACTTTTCTACTCCCAGCAGAAGAATGGGGTTGTGGCAGCTGCAGCACATGGCTATAGCTCACCACCCCTGCCCAGGAGCCACTGTGGCCCCATTCCCTGCTGGACAGCGGGAGCTGCCATTTGCAGCCCTCTGCCAGGTGGGACCCTGCTCCCCAGCAGGAGTGGTACGGGCCACATTCTGACCCCCCCCCCATGGGCCAGATTCTGCTGCAGTGTGCTGCTGCTCTGTGATGGCATGCAGGGGGCCCTAAATTTTTTTCCCCAGCCTTACAAAGGTTGGGAACCCCTGACATAGATCATAACTCAGGGTGCACAGATGTGCAACTCATGACATCACTTCACTAGCAAACCCACGTGGGCAGTTAGTCAAAGGTTTTCTCATTCTCGATTGTGGCTTTTGGGGTGCTTAAAACTCTTCTTAGCCTCCAAATTTTCAGATCCAAATTTGTCTTGTCAGTCAATTTAACTCATCATTTTCCTCAGCACTGGGAAATTACCCTATTCTGAAGCACCAACTGTATGCTGTTTCATGGGACTCTCCTTTGTTTGCCTGTAATCAGGTTGTAATTGGTCCTTAAGCAACCACCAACTTTCAGTCTGTGAATAATTCATCTTTATTATAATGAGGTTCATAGTAATTACCTCATATGGGTACAACACCCTTTACGTTAATTGTTTTTAGAAAAACTCTAATGAAGTTTTATTACTGGCTGCGTGAGACCATCAGCATCTGTCTCTCACACTGACATCTCATAACACAGCAATTCCTCTTTCTACACATTATACAGGCACTTATATAGGAACTAATTGTGTTTTCTAGTTTTATTCAGTGATCTATAATAGATGCTCACCAGTACCTACTCTAGGGTTTTGTTAGTTAGCATATTTGTCCATATGCATTCAAAATCAAGTGATTCTGATTTATTGATAACTCTAAAACAGGTGTGTGTCTAAAATGGTGTGTCATGAACCAGGATCTGGAAAGCCAAGACTCAAAATGGGAGCAGGAGCCAGAACTAGAGATCAGAAAGCCAGTAACTAGAATCACAGAAATTACAACCAGTCAGGAAGCTGTAAGAGAAGCAGAGCTGGAACAAGATCTAAAGTAGCAGCCATGTTAGTCTAGTTCAGTAAAACAAATAAGGGGTCCTGTGGGACTTAGACTAACAGTGTCTGACAAAGTGGGATTTTCTTCCATGAGAGCTGGAACAGATAGAGGTAGGGAAGCAACAAGGTGGGATCAGAACTGGGCTAAGACTTTGAAGAAGGCAGGCACAGGGACAATTGCAAATGAAGTTAAGTGCATTGAGCAGTTAGAGATCACTTGTTGCTGTGGTGCACCAAAGCAGGTTTGCTGACTTGATACTGGATGCTAGTGAAATACAGTAAGCTTGATTTACAGACAAATGGCATTTGGTGCACAAACTTTTCTATAAATATACTTGTTAAATGCAAAGCCTAAAACTAACTACAACAGAGCATACTCACTAAGCCTGGAGAGCTAAGCAGTCACTCAGAAGGCTGTGTATAAGAAAAGTTTTGTTGAGAGTCCTGCCAGGGAGTCAGTGGATTCTCAGATCTGACCGGCAGCACCGCCCACAGAAGAAGGCATTGATGGTGCCTGGCCATAATTTTTTATACTTTCTAAATGTAACTTTCACCTAATTACCTCTCCATTAATTATTACATATTCTCTTACTTGAGTTTTCACCCTTAAATATATTCCATTCTCACCAGGTCATCAAAATAACATCTAGTGATGGGAAAGGCAGTGGAAAAATATACCCCTTGAGAGTGGAAAAGTATAGCCCCAGACATTCAAGTACAAATTGTTATTCCCTCACCATTATCTGTGTGCAGTTGCAAGTATATGTTTTTATTGTGTGCCATAATATCTAGAAGCTGAGGCCTCATCTATAATGCCAGGACAATTCGGTGGCAGTCGACAGGAGTTGTGTATCTCCTATCGACTTCCTAACTCCCTTCCAGCATGGCGTCTTCACTATGCTGTGCCACGTGAGGGGGGTGACTTTACAAAGTCGATTTCCAGATGGATTTAGCGAGTCTTAACTGACTGCTAAGTCAATCTGGAAAAATAGATCTGAAGGCAGCAACTTTGACACAGTATAAGTGGCCTGAGCCATCTGCAAGTGACTTAGCACTCCTATTTTATGCTGCCAATTGAAAGATATCATGCTGCAGGAGCCAGGATAGTTAAGCAAGTGTGAGAGGTGGATTTTTTTCTACCTCTCTCTGTGTTTTCTTTTGCTGTGGCCAAACTTCAGCTTGTCTTATGGAATGTAGCTTGTTAGGCCTCTAACTGGGGAAGAAAACAATTGGATAGTGTTATCTCCTGACAGCAGAGAGTAACAACTTTCCAAGAAAAGTTATTGTCAGTATCCAAGCTGAGTTGAACCAGACCTAAAGGAAGTGATAAGACAAACTATAGCTTACAGCTGCAAGACTTATGAGTTCCTCTACTGACCAGTGTCAGTAAGTTTCCATGCCAACAAGCGATATGCTAATTTTTGGGGCTCCAAGCCATAAAGCCGGGATTCTGGCTTGGGCATGTTGGAGAAGTGATAGGTCAGCAGCCTGTCGTGTTGCCAGGGGATCTGGCCACCCCCTAGGCATCTCACTACTCTTCACAAGGAAAAGTGTTAAACCCCTTGTCTGATCACCAAGGGAGCCTGCAATTTTTTTCTTTTGGCAGATATTTTCCTTTTTCTTTTTCTTTTTGAATTCTTTTACTAAGTCTTCAATTTTCACCTGCTCACCCTGGAGTAGAGGGCTGTAGCCCTTGGCACATCCGAAGGGCAAGGCAGGGGGTGTTCAACCACTGCAGCTGGTCGCAGTGGGCTCTGATTTCTAAGGCCACAGATAGGAGCCCGAAGGCTGTCCTGCGTGCCCTTGGTCGAGCCACTTTAACACCGGTCCAGCCAAGTGCATGGAGCTTGTAGTCGGTAGATGCCACACCGGTGGGGCTGCTGAGTTGGAGGCAACAGGCTGTCCTGTTGGTCTGCAGCCAGAGCCGTCTTAACACTGGGCTGTTCTATCACATCTTGCTATCTTTCTCGCTCACTCAAAGGAACGGATCTGCTGTCAGTCACTCCAAAGATAACATCCAGATGTGGTAAATACACTCTCGTCAAATTTGGGATTTAAATTGGGAAATGCTTTTTAGGGATGTGTATGTGTATTACTGCTCTGAACCTATTAACTTCACAAATCAGAATCAAGCTGGTGTTCCACAATCAAATTGGGAAACAGCAGTGTAAAAGAGTGTAATGAAAGAATAAATCCACTTGTGTTCCCCGCCAGGTACCCCAGCTGACTCTTGTAACTCCTAGCCGCAAACAGCCCATGGCTAGCCTCACTGGGCAGTGATCCATGGTGTCTGGAGAGCCGGGGGAGAAGCAAGGTGTTTGTGCTGTCCTGGGCTGTGCATGATGTTTTAGTGTGGTGGTTCAGTATGTGTATGTGGTAAATAGCAAAGCTCTTTTTGCCTACAGATTGTGTGTTCTATCTCTGTCTCTCATAAACCCCACTCTGTAAAATTATATCAATCAGGATTGGAACTGGGGGGTTTAATTCAGGGTTAGCCACAAGAATTGGGATAAATGTTATAGTGATATTTGTGCTCTATCTTCTGTTTATTAAACAATTAATTTATACTTAGAAGATCTTTAAATGCCTTAAAGATATAGAGTTCTAAAACTGCAGTTTGTATGTATGAGTTTTAATAAGTGTAATTTAATAGGAATTGCAAGTTTTAATTTTTGTAATAGGAATATTAGTAATTAGATAATATTAACCTCTCATTTAACCTTTTTTCTCTTCTTTTTTGTAATTTTATTTATCTCAATAAAAGTCACATAAAAAGTAGTTAACCCAAAAAATTGTGGTTTGGTCTCTTGCCTCTTGATTGGGACTCCTTCTTGCAGTGTGGGGATTGTGCCCCCTGCACCCACTCTGCCACAACAGCAAGCAGCTTAAGTTATGTTAGGCCTCAAAATTGTACTCAGGCAACTCAAATTGCACTGGGCCTCAAACAGATTTCCTTGACTAGTCAGGCAGTCCTGCTGTGGCTCAGCAGTGCTCATAGGGTGTTCAGAAACTAGAGCAGGTACAATTTCTTATTATTGCAATGGTGTCTGTCATCCCTTCCCCTCTTTGACAAACTAACCTTCCTAAAACAGCTTATAACCAGTGATTTTAACATAGCAATCACGTAAACCATCCCAGAAGGCTTCAGTAAGGTCAGCAATCCCAAATTTCTTCTCCATGAGAATTTCCTGTTCCTCTTGCTTGTTACCCAGAGTCCTAGCATTGCTGTACAAGAGAACAACAAACAGCTTCTCTTCACATTTTGCCACATTGGTTCAAGGACAAACTCAGTTTCAATTTATCTCGCCTCTGCCATCTTAGCGCACTCTCCCCTTGCATCGCTAGAATTTCCAGCTGAGAAGATAAGCTCAGGCCGTGCTATTCATACAGCTCCCTTTCTTTGGAAGGGGGGCTCAGTATCCATGAAATCAAAACCTACAGCTTCACACCAGTCATGTAGCTAGCATTTCACTCCTATGTTTTCTGCCTTCTCCCTCATTTGTGGTACCAGGACTGCTGAGATTACTTGTATTTCACCTCTTTTCAAATCTCTGAAGTCCTCAGTGATCTGTGTAGTTCCATATGATGCTATTAATTGTTCCAATGTGTATCATCACCAGTAGAGGATTGACAGATGCTTGTGTAACCCTCTCCCTCTTCTCCCTGGATTACTTGTGAGCAGGCAACACTCACATGTGCACAGGTGCCTAAGTTTGATGACAAAGACATCCTGAGTTTTCCACTGGTGATGTTGGGATTGTGGGAATTCTCTATTCACTCTTCTGCTGCAGTCCCTTTGCTTTACAGGAAATTAAACTTGGTGGTGCCTCCACTTGGCTGGGTCCGGTACACGCTTAGTGGCATGCTTTGAGAGCCTTCAGGACTAAATTCATGCAGCTAAGAATAACCTGTGGGATGGATCTAATCCGCAGTTAGTGTGTGTGTGTGTGTGTGTGTGTGTGTGTGTGTGTGTGTGTGTGTG
>ML681979.1:48805340-48816098 GCA_007922195.1 Podocnemis expansa | reverse complement strand
GAAACAAAAATGCTGTGTGAACACAGCCTTTAAGCTCTAAGGTGTAACTGCCTCTGCTCTGCCCTGCAGCTCTTCTTATATAGGCTCCTTACAGTTCCTTTCCTATTGGCTGTTTTCCATGCAGCCTCCCCAGGACCCATTAACCCCTTAATAGCCTATGGGTCACAGACACTCCATTACAACCTCTAACTAAATGTTGGCTGCTCTGATGGCCACTGCTGCTCTGCAGGTCTCCTGAGGTTGATGACTGGCCCCTGCTCTGGCAGCGGGGGCTGACTGCCCTGGTCATCCACTATGCCAATGCTCCTGCGGACCATTCTCTGATAGCCTACAGTGGTGATCCTCAACCACTGTGTCAGGGCACAGTGGTAAGTGTGTCGCGGATAGCCAGGGAGATGACTGGATTCAGCCTGGGGATGGGGCTGGTGGGCTTGTGTATCCTGTTGCAATATGCTGCCAAGTGTCATGACCCACAAAAGGTTGAGAACCACTTGCCTACATAGCCGGTGGTCTGTCAGCTCTGACTGCCCCTGCAAACACTGCTCAGAGGGTCCCTGGGACTAAGCTGCACCAGCCATTGCTGATGTGGTTGTTGTGGTTGTCCATGGGGTTATGGCAGTTGCTCTAGCAGTAGCCAGTGAGGCTTGCCCTGGGATCAGCTGCTCAGGTGGTCAAGTTCAGTTGCACCAGCTGGTGCAGCTGCAAAAATCATAAAGGACATGGAAATTCATGGCATCGATGACTTCCACAGCCTCCATGAGAGATTCACAGTACTTCTTATAAGCCATTGATGCCAACGTACAGGTGTGGCAGTGGAGGTAGGGGATAGCAGGGGGTACGGCAGAGGTGTGGCAATGGGGATAGTGTTGAGAAACTTGAGATTTTTGTTTTATTGGGTATGTAAGTGTTGTATGGATTGATCACTTGGCTGCAAGGGAGTGTCATAACTGTATTAAGCTTACAGGGGGTGACACAGTGTCAGTTGCTGTCAATCAAAGATGCCCTGTTGCTTTGGTGCTGTGTGCATAAAATCTGGGTGCCTACAGTGCAAAAAGGGTGCCAAGTGCACAACTAGAGTGCTGAGAGCACCCCCTAAAGGCCATGTGCGAAAGGTACCTGTCAATCACCTAATGGTGGGAAAGGAGCTGAGAAATTTCTGGCTAACCCACTGTCTCATCCTGTCGGCTCAGGGGGTAGCAAAAGTGAGTCCATCTATTCTTGATTATCATACTGCGTGGGACATACCATCGATCCAGCAATACCTACCTGAGAGATCATCTGCACAGAGGGTTTTGTGAGTGAACACTAACAATGCTCTGGGATTCTGCCAGCTGTTCCTGTGACATTGCCTAGACGGTAGATGACTGCGCCCAGTAAGGGTGAAGAACATAATTAAGTGGACTTGCTGGGGACCTGGGAGGAACCACTGGGTGTGCAATTGGCAATCTGTCATCCCGTTGCCGTTTATGTTAATCAATTCCTTCTTGTTATACATAAATCATTGTTATTAACTCTTAATCAGCTTCTCTCTGATAACTGGGTAACTCTGACAAATGGGTATGGGTGTTGAAAAATATCTGGGATGAGATAGGGTGTCCTGGCCTAATACATTACCTTATCCCTCACCAGGAGGCAGAGCCGTAACGTGCTGTTTTACCGCCCGGGCCACGTTCTGATCAGAATGCGCCCCTTGCCATTAGTGAGGCTTGGGGCCGGTGCTGCGAAAAGCGCCTTTTAAATGAGCGGCTCTATTGAGCTGCTCTGGTGTGCCTGGGGCAAAGCCCCATTGGCCCTGGTGTAGTTACAGCCTTGTCAGGAGGTTAACAATAGGGATGGCAGGGATAGGGTACACACACGGCAGTGAAAGTGGGATAATAGGGTAGGGTACAGAAGTGGTGGCAGTGGGGGGTAGTGGACAGCAGGAGTAAAGGATAGTACAAGGGAGAGGACAAGTGTGGCAGAGGGGACAGGTTGTGGCAATGGGGTAGATGAACACATGGCAGGGGTCACACATGGTAGCGGGGTAGATGGCAGCTGTGGTACTGGGGCTAGCTTAGGGGTCTCAAACCCAGGGCCTGTGGGCCATGTATGTCCCCTAAAGTTATTTCCTGCAGCCTGCAATGGCACTATCATTACTGATATTTGCACAGTGCTGGATTTCCCATGAGGCACTGTAGGCACAGCACCTAGGGCCTGTGACATTTTTAGGGCCTACGGAAGAGGGAAAAAATTAAAAAAGCAGAAGAAGTCTTCTGTCAATCAACGTAATTCAATTGGCATTCACCCCTCTTTTTGTGCATTTCAGAGTGAAAGTGCCTAGGGCCTACGAACACCAAAATCCTGCCCTGCATTTGCAATACGATTGCATGAGAAAGTGTCAGTGGTGCGGCGCTAGGGTGACATACTAGGACTCATGCAGCCCTCGGGGCGATTGCAGTTGCAGACCCCTGGGCTAGGGCGCTTTGGAGAACACAGCAGGGAGCAGCGGAGGCTGGACCGCGAGCAGGAAGCGCGGTGCTGCGCGTGAACACGGAGCAATACGGCAAGAACGTATCACTCAGCTGCGCAGCCCTGGTGGGCGGGGCGTCGCGTAGCGACCAACCCGCGGCGCGCTCGTGTTTGGCTCCGCCGCGCCCCCTGGCTTTACGACAGTGTCGCACGGCGCTGCGCTGTACTCCGGCACCCGGAAGGCGAAGGCAAGTGCGTGGTTTGCCGGTTGGCGGTGGGCCGGGCAGGGTCTCTGGGCTGGCGCTGCTTTTCATCCCGAAGCCGGGACGGGCTGGGGCTGGGTTGGGCTCTGCCTGTCCTGCCGAGCTGGGGACTTTACTCTGCGCACGCGGCGGTCGGGGGCAGGGTTCAGCGTTGGCGCCGCTCTCCCCGTGCCTCAGTTTCCCCAGTTGTGCAGTGGAGTGGGTGGCCTGGCCGCTGGCTCGCTGATCCCCTCCGCCGACCTGGGCAGCGGGGCTCGCCCGCCGGGGCGTGGGGTGCTGCTCGGCCCGGCGCCTGGGGGGCGTCGGCACCTGCTCGCGGTCGCTCCTTGACTTTGGGGCTCGGGGACCGGAGCCGCTCCCAGTTGACAGTGTGTCCGTACGCGGGCTCCCTTCCAGCTGCTCCGGGCCCAGCCGCAGCCTATGCCGGGGCCTCGGCTCTGTGTTTGGCCACACGTGTCTTGAGCTGAGCTGTCGCTACACCCCTTCAAGAGCAGGAGTTAAATCTGACTTCCAGAGTGTTTGCTTGCCCTGCTGGTGTAGTGCTGTGGGGTCGCTTGGATGATCGAGACATTGTCAGTAGAAAATCATTTCTCATTAATCACCGTGTCCTTAATAAAATTAACAACCCTAATGAATTATGAACCTTGACATTTTCACAGCTCTTGTGCTTTGAGATCCCTTGGTTTTGCCCTGTGGTAAATCAGTTGCTAGAGCCCTGCAAATCCACGGATGCCCGCATTATATGCGTGGCTATCCATGTGGATACAATGCAGATATCTGCAGACCGTTTCTTGTTGATACAAATCGGATATAGGTCCACATACTTTTATGTTCGCAAAGCTAGAGCCTTGCAATATGTGGATATCCATGGATATCCGCATCTGTGGATGCAACATGGATATCGGTGGACCATTTCTTGTGGATGCAGATTGGATAGGGATCAACATATTTGTATCCGTGCAGGGCACTGTCAGTCACCATCTGTCAGTTTCACTTTCAAAACTGTGTATGAGCATTTTCCAGTTCTTGGTGTTCTGATGTGTTTATCAGACAGTGGTGGTGAATTTACAGTTGGAATTTAAAATGAAATAAAGATTAAAAAATCTTGGTTAGGTTTTTAAGTAAATGTTTGGGTTTATGGTCTGTGTGTGTTTGTAGTGGAGTTGGTCCCAGGACGTGAAAAAGACAGAGGCTGTGTTCATACGTACAGCCCATTCATGGTGCTGTGTCTGCTGAAGACACTCTGTGCTGATGAGAGAGCACTCCCATGGGCATAAAAATTCCATCTTTGTGAGCAGCATAAACTACGCACACTATTGCTTATATTAGTGCTGATGTCCCTTGTACTCTCCTTGGGTTGGTGGAGTGCATCCTCACCATGATCACTTCACTGACATGAGGGGGGCAATGTGGGGAGCTGAGAGGCCAGCGTCTCTGGGCACTGCCTCGAGACACACAGGCTCATGCATTTCCTGTGGGCTGCCTTCACCCTCTCCCCCCCACTTCCCTGCTGGGACCCAGCTCCAGAGTTCACCTCTTCCTGATCCAAAGGAAAGCTGCTTGGGACTTCTTGCCCTTAGGGACTGGGGTCCAGCTGTCCTTGCTTCTCTGCACTCTACTTTCCTTGCTGGAAGCCTGGCACAGTTGTGAAGTTGACAAGGTGGCCTCGAGTGCCTGGGAGCAGTTGAAAAAGTGAGACATCTTCTCCCCACAAGGAGCCATGGGAAGGGACACGGGGCTTCTCCCCTTCTGGTTCCTTGCCTCTGGCCTTTCTGTTTCCCACTTTGGCTGAGAGCTAGATACCTATGCCAATTTCTCTGCTGAGTGAAATTGGCAGGGCTGCCCCAGGTGTGGCTGGGAGTGTGGGATCCAGACTCCTGGGCTTCTCACCCTTCTCCAGGCTGGGGGTATTTTGGTGTATTCTGGCTTGTATACTTTTTTTATGTGAATTTATTTGAGAATGTATTGATTTGTTTTGTTGGGGTCTTGCTGCACCAAATGACATACGCTATGAGTTTGAGAGGCATATTTGGGACCCATGTGAGATGCTGATCATTTTTGGGGTGGAGATATGTCTGCAGGTTTTGCATCTGTTATGGCAGAGTTTTGTGTGACTATGAATTAGTGTGTCTTGTAATTTTTCAAGACTCCTGGGTTCCTCATGTGCCTATCACAACATATGGATCAAGTTAACCATTTAAGGTGAGATTCTAATGTGTGTATGTTTACCATTGAAAATGAAACGCTACACTTGTTACCATAGGTTGATATCTTGTTATACCTGCTTAAGTTTAATATTAAGGGCTAGTAGCAAGTGTTCTTAGTTGCTTTGTATGATGAGTTTGTAGTTCCTAGCATAACAGACTAATTAAATGAAATTGAAGTGAGATTAGTTGCTCCCTTCTCATCTGTCTGTCTTTTCTGGTTTCAGGAAGTGGTGATCTCTTTCTAGAGGAGCCTCATTCAGTTCTCAACCAATAGAAAGAGAGAGTTTGTAGCATAAGACCTTAACTGTAGGCACTATAAGGCAACTAAAAATGTTAGATTTTTTCAGAAAGTTAAGCAGCTTTCCAGAGTAGTTGGAGGGACATCTGGAAGAGTGTTACAGCAGGATACCTGTGTTTTTTGAAAAGTGTATATATATTTTAGTGCCTTCGGTCTGAATCAGTTGAATATTGTCAACTGTATCTCATGTTCTAATAATAAAATTAAACATGGAATTATCTTTCAAGGCAAACAACAAATGATGCTGCATATTTGTGTTCAAAATATCTCTGATTTAAGTGCAGGAAAGGGGAAGAGATTTTCCCAGGAAACAATTTAGAAGTAATGGGAATCTAACTACTTGTAGGACAGCTCTGAAGATCTTGCCTGGTGCTCTCAGAACAATGTTTATTTCAGTCTCTCGTAAATTCTAAGGAGTCATTCTTTGAATATAGATGCCAGAGGTCTTTGTGCATCTGACCCCTTTCTAATTTGCATTAAATGCTCTGATTACTTATGGCCCATTGTGATATAACAAATTACTGCCAGAGTAATGCTTTTTTCTGAGCACATGAACATTTGAAATAGTACTTTTCTTGATATTTAATTAATTTCCCTGTAATTAATAAAACAGTTGAATTTGGTAAAAGGAATGGCAAAAAATAAAAAATCCATTTGCACAGAACAAATAAGAGATTTTTCCTGAATGAGTGTTAACTACAGATTTTAAGTTTTCATTTAAAAAAAAATTCTCATTCTTGAAAAGATTAGCCTTCTGAGGTTAAATTTGTCTATTTTTCCCTCACATTCATACTCTTGAAATGTTTTTTAAAATAAAGGCCACTTTCTTTGTTCATCTTACAGAATTATCTGAGTGCAGTGCAACCTTGCATAAAGTAGTAGAAATTTCAGAGAAACATTGACTTCATTGTTGATAAAGCACTGTGCAGAAAGGGGTGGAGTAGCATATTTGACTTCAGTACATGTGCTCTTAGTTAAAGAATTCATTGACTGATTATCATAGTAAGTTGTTCAGAAAAAAATTCATTTCAAGCATTTGAGACTGCATTTACCAAGCAATATACCACAAATGTATGCATGTGTAAAAAGTTTCTGCAATAGTAGTTACATTTTGTATGGTAATTACTGAACCCTATTTAAATGTGAAGGCCTTGTGCAGCAGTATAAAGTGAAAAAACTGTAGGACTAATACATCATAGAAGTCCTAAAAAATTGTACAATCCTGCTTATTTGGAAGATTGTCAGCAGTAGAACCAGAAGGAATATTGAAACTGGTAATGTGGTGTTAATATCACCCGAATAGGAAAGTATTAACTGATAAATGCATTTTTTTTTAATAAGCGTTGCCTAATAAACACCACAGAATTAAAGTTTCCATGACATGCATCAAAATGCATTTGGATCTTTGGGATGTATTCAGTTGGTTCAATGTAACACAACAAAAATACAGTACTCATATGTAAAACAAGAAAATCTTAATTTGTAGTTGTAATATTGAGATGCTACTGTTCCTTTGACTCCAGTTAAATACTTGATTATTTGTACCTCTGAGTGTGATTTGAGTAGCAAAAGGAAATATTTAAAAAAAATTGCTGGAAAGTTTCATTGCACTACATAATAGCATAGACATTCTGGTAAATTGATTTTTGGTAGTGATCATGGAGTTTTCTGTTAACTTTTTTTAACCAATGTGTTCTTATTGAATACCAGAATAGCCTTTAAAGTCAGGGTAAAGGGGGAAAAACCTCTTACTTCAGAGATGTATTCTGTTACAAAGCAATTTAACATAACATCTATTAATGTACACTGCAGGCTGATTTGAAATAAGCTATTTGTGCCGTCTGCTCAATCCCCTTTGAACAGGTATCTCTGTTAATTTGATTTAACCATTTATTACTATCTGGCAGGTGAGACCTTTTCATAATGACCCACTGCTAGAGCTTACTCAGTCTGATTTCTTTTCTGCTAGCCCCTGGCACAGTTTTTCATGTTTTCAGGTGCAGTGTGTGCAACTTGAAATTCTGCCTTTAACAATAGATATTCCCTCTTGACCTGCAGCAGTTTAATGCCCTCTTAGGTATATAATGTCTGGTGGTTGGGAGATCCAGGTTCAATTTCCTACTTTTCCACAGACTTCTGTGATCTTAAACAAGTGTCTTGGGCCTGCACTAAACTGTGAGTTTTAGTTGTCATATTGTTTTGGCTAGGAGTATGAAGGAAGTTGCACCATTGATGACATAGGCATAGCTGAGCTGGCAGAACCCCTATTGTAGATACACATATGCCAACAGAAGAGTGTGTTTCTGTTGGTATAGCCAATGTGAAGGAATGAGGTGTAGCAATGCAAGCAGAACTCCAGCTGGCTTTTGTTGTGTCAACACTAGGGGGCTCTGCCAGCATAGTTATGTTAGCAAAACTTACTGTAGACAAGCCTTTAATCTTCTTGTGCCTCAGTTCTGCAACTGTAACATGGGGATGTTGCTTTGCTACTTTGCTGGGGTCTGGTGAAGATATATACACTGAAAACTGTGTAGTGGCCAAAAGCTATAGTAATAGGGGTTGAATAAGTCTCAAAGATAGATATCCGCTGTCCTTGTGATACACCCATTAAAAAAAACAAAACCCTCTGCTCATTTGAAAATTATATCTTGTATGGTGAGAGTTTTTTAATTTTGAAATAGACAAGTGTTAAGGAATGAACATGCAACAGTCACTATAAAATATACTTTGATATGTATTATAGAAAGTGACCATCCTATTTGAATCTGTACATAGATTTCAAAGAGACATCAGTGAATGTCTTAACACCCACGTTAAACATTTTATAGCTGAAAAATTACTGTTCTGACTCTGAGTTCACAAGGGGACATTTCTCAGCTGATCATAGTATATCTAGACATTCCCATTTTCCTGGAATAGCCTTATTTCCTAAATTTAGTAACTGATTGAAATATAGCCAGACCTTTTTATATGAGAAATTTATACAGGTACCTTTAAAGTGTTTTCATGAGCACATTGCCAGTAATGCAGGCAAACTGCCCAGGAGGAGTAGGCAGCAGCTGTTGGATTTGTTTCCAGTTAGCACACATTGCAGTGTTTGAAAGCTGTGCTTCCTTTCATTATAAAGATTGAATCAGTGCTAATTTTAACTTGTCTTAAGAATAATAGAAAATAATGAAATAGGAAGTCGCCTTTTGGTGGTCGGCTGGCATGTTACGTGCTGAAGGTGCTGCTCTGCCTGTCAGTGCCATAAAATGAGAAGAGCCAAGAGGACTCTGTTAATTATGGAAATTGGCATCTATACAGTGTGCTTGTAAATGTTATTTAATCTACTTTTAAATTAACAATTACACCCATTAAATAAGTGAATCTACTGAAAAAACAAATGTGGAAGTCTTCAGTCTTGTTTCACATCTGTCTGCTAAACATCACTACTGCCAAATGCTTTGTCACACACTTTGAGAATTACAAACACAGAGTCCTGTGGCACTTTTAAAGACTAACAGATTTATTTGTCACATGAGCTTTTGTGAAAGAAAATCCTCCCATGAAAGCTCATATGATGAATACATTTATTAGTGTCTAGAAGTGCCACAGGACTCCTTATTTATTTCCTGAATTAAACTAACATGGCTACCCCCTTGGAACTGTCCGAATGAACTTTTTTGTAGCAAGTGGAAGTAAAATGGCAATGGTAGTTGAGAGACTTTAGAACCAGTTCCATTTATTTAAAGTGGTACATTCAGAATTAGCACAAGATAATAGATATAGACATAAAATTTTCAGGGTATTAAATAAACACCATTTCATTTGGGGTGAGAGGTGATGTGACAGTCCAAACAGCAGCTGCCTTTGCCAGACTCTTTAGTAACAGTTTGAAAACAAATGCAACCGACCACAATCTCACCACCCCATGGGGGTTTGTTTTAGCCCTCATCTCCAGAACTGTGTCATCCTTATAGCCTTTCTTCTCTACAGCTTTGTAGTCCAGCAGCTCCTGGAAGGTATCTCCATCTCTGGTCTTCTGCCTGATAGGCAAAGCAGTCCATTCACTGACCTTGGTGCTCACTTGTCTCCTCTACTGTTCAGGAAACAGGAAGCCTTATGCAAAACTGTCTGCAGACATTGATATCTCCAGGTGTTAAAGAGCCCAAGGTCTGTAGCAGGCACATGTACCAAAAGACCCAGGACCCACATGTCTGTTCAATGAAAGCTTACAGAAGCTTTATCAAAAGAATGTTGAAATCATGCTATATTTCACAGGAAGGGTAAATTCCCCTAGTTTGTTAACAAACTCTCAAATAGCATGTGACCTTGATGTTTTGATATGTTCCTTGAGGGTTTGATTTAGCTTCCAGTGACCTGAATTGGCCCTAAGTGAAGGTATTTATTGTATTTGTCTTGCTGGCTAGTTTTGCAAATACAGTTAGTAAGAAAACTAAAATGAGGTTTGTCCTTTCTGAGAAAAGCAATTTCACACAAATCTACAGAAATAAGTGTGTGGTATAGAAACTGATCAGCTTAGTTTTAAAACATGCACCTGTGCTGCTATTCTGTGTCTGATGTTGGATGGTTACTTCCCATTTCCTTTTTCTCATTTTAAAGCATTAAAACTATTTTAGTATGACAACTTCTGTAGTGCACTTTTTTTTGGTTATAGTTGACATACCGTATATCATCGTGTATAAGCCGAAAATGTTGTGCCTGAATATTGGCTTCAAAACAAGCGGCTTATACTCAAGAGAATACGGTAGACAGCCCCTCCAAGGAGTTTCCCAGACCATGTGGGAGGCCGGAGCCCCAGTGTTGCTGGGCCGGCCATCTTGGGCAGTTGGCTGGGGCTGGGGCTGAAGTGAGAAGGTGACCCTGGTGTCTGGAGCGGCCATGTAAGGAGAACTGGGGGGGGCAGCTTGGACATTGGGGGGGATTCAGGGAGGCCAGGGAAGCGGTGGCAGGGACCAGGGGTTGGGGAGGTGGTTGGGGAGTTGGGGAAAGTGATGGGATGGCTGAGAGGGTTTGGGGGGGGGGGGTCAGGGAGGCCAGGGAAGGGGTGGCTGGGTTTGGGCATTGGGGGTGTTGGGGAGTCTGGGGAAAATGGCAGGAGGACCCAGGGTTTTTGGGGAACCCAGGGAAACAGAGACAGGGACTGGGGATTTGTGGGGGGGGTGCCTGGCAGGCTGGGAAGAGCGGCAGCTGGGGTTGTGGGGTGAAGGGGAAAGGGTGTTGGGGAACAGGGGAGCAACAGCAGAAACTGAGAAGGGAGTAGGGGGACTGCAGTGAAGATCCAGGGGGCAGCAGGAGGAGCAGGGAGGCAGCAGTGGGGAAGGGGCAGAACAGGGGGGCCAGCAGGTAGCAATGAGGGAAGGGTGGAGTAGGGGGTGGCAGTGAGGAGGGGGCAGTAGGAGGAGCAGAGAGCAGCAGTGAGAAAGGGGCAGAGCAGGGGGCAGCAGGAGAAGCAGGGGCCAACAGCAGGAAACTGAAGTGAGCAGGGGTTTAGCAGTGAGGAAAGGGCAGAGCAAGGGGCAGCAGGGGTGACGGCAGT